>JACGDI010000496.1:253675-275707 GCA_014898725.1 Jacaranda copaia | reverse complement strand
ACACAAAATTCAAGATCTGGAAAAAAATTCATAGGCAGAAAGATCATATGAGCTCCAATTATCAGTTACTATATTATTTGCAGAGATTCTTAACTGATCATCAGGTGAAAATAATCCCAAATCTTGCACCTCCACCATTGACTCATGGGATCCAAAATTTGGCAAATTTGTACCCTCTGACCACTGTATATCTCCCGCTAGTTCATCCCCAAGTATACTCTGCTGCATCTCAAAAGCATTACAATCCTGATACACAAATTCTTGACCATTGATCTCGTCATGCACGTAGAATTGATCAGGAAGAACTTGTAGTATCTGATGATCATCAGCCCTATTGATCAAATCCGTACTTTTTTGATACTCAAACATTGTAATATCTTCCAATTGGCTATCAATCTCTAATGAACTTGCCGGCACGTTATCTGATGATGATCCACTACTTGCTCCAGGACTACAAGACTCCTCCTTATCCATATTTTGGCTCACAAACTTTGCATACACGGCGGCCAGATCGATATCTGTGCCACCTTCTGAGTCGTTGGTGAGCCCTACGAATCCTGCGCTAATAGCAGGGACCGCATAATTCGCGGCCCCACCTTGCCTGGCGGCCCTAGCACGGCGGCTCTTCCGGCATCCACCGCCAACCGGCACGTTCCTCAGGGAGCCGCCCTTGGTCCAATACCTCCGGCAGGCCTTGCAGAAGTAACGGGGTTGTGATAGGCTATAGTTGTTGTAGTAGCAAAACTTGGTGTTGGAGGAAGCACATCGGGGGCAATTTGGTGCTAGCTCAATACTATTGTTGCAATAGTTCTTCCACTTTGTTGTAGTGGTTGTCACGTCCATGGCCAATGGCTTCTTAATAATTTGTGGGCGCTCCAAAATTGAGTACTCACTAGTGGTGGTACTAGTGAACATGTTAGAAAGGTGGATGGATTTTGGTTTTAGAGAAAGGATGAGAGAGATATGATCCAAAAGATTTAGGATAGTATGGTTGTGGTTGATATATTGAGATAGGAGGGAATATATATATATAGATATACTATAGATATATGTGGAGTGTATATGTAGAAGGTTGGTGGGGGCTAGTTTTTGTAGGGGTGTGTGTGTGTGTGTGTGTGGGCGTGTGTGTGAGTGTGAATGTTCTTGTGAGGTGGAGTGAAATGGGTAAATTATACAAGGCGTGGGCGGTTAGCGAGTCGTCAGGGCCAAGGAAAACTTCACATGATATGCAAAATCGCATGTTATCACACATCATAATTCATGGTGGGTTGGGGTCTGGGGGTTAGCAAAGAGTTTACGTTTGGCTAATGTGGCATTTCTTGAGTGGGGGTGTGCAAGCGTGATTGATGGTCGATGGTCAATACCCTCCACAGAAAATGTCATCCCCATTTTCGCTCCTTGGCCCCTGTGGAAATTACTAATTTTTCTTTCTTGAGATTCTGAATGTAAGGGTCCGTTTGGATTTATTTTTTGAAAGTATTTTTATTTTTTAATAAAAAAATAGTGAAAAGTTAGTTATAAAATTGAATTTGAAAATAAAATATTGTTTAGAGATTTTGTTTAAAATTTAATGATTATGTATGATTAAAATGAGTTGTATTTGAAAAATATAGTGTTTTTATATTAAAAATCATGCAAATGTGAGTAAGAGAAAATAAAAAGTGAAAATTGAGAGAGTGTGTAATAGTGTATTTTGGAGAATATTTTTAGAATGAAAATGTTTGTGAAAATAGGGGAGAAGTTGATAATATTCTATTTTCATTTTCAACAGAAAATAAAAAGGATGTTTGAAAACAAAACCAAATGGACACTAAGTGATTTGGAATTGTCTATATGTCGTTATTGATCAATTAAAAATTTCCATATCACAGTACGATATGAGTTCATTGTATGAGATTTTAAAATGAAATTAAAAAAAATTATTAAATTTTTTAGGAGTTTTAGTCAAAATCTTTCACTATTTAAGCTATTCAAGATCATTCCGAGTGGTTATTTGGCCAATAGTATTGCCTTGATACTTATTTGTATAGGATTTGAAATTTAAACCTTATCAAATATTTGATGTGCATGTTCATATAAAAAAGAAAATTATAGAGATCGTGAGAAAAGTTCAAAATTGACTTCATATAACCCATGTACAATAGAACGTGTATTTTTGTTATTATGTAATCAACACATTTATAAGAGAATGACGTATTTTTTTTTAAAGAATATTATAAATAGTTAATAAAATACAATTTTCAAATAAAAAAAAATTATTCATATAATAAATTAATAAAATTGAATTATTAAATTAATTATATAAAAATATAATTTTTATAATAAGATACATACAAAGTGCAAAAAAAAACTCAATTACCATACCTAACTTGTCGATCGTCAGTGGTGGGCAAGCATGGACCAAATCCAGCGAATTCTACTCGTCTCGGGATCAACAAAGAATTAGTGTAATAAACAGTTCATTAATAATTGTCTAAACTATACGCGGAATGGTGCATTCCACATGCCCATCTTCCTAAGTGTCATGATTTCCTTAATTTTGATGTCTTAAATTAGAGTAATATTTTTCTTTAATCATTTTTTAATTAAATTTGAACCTCAATGTGTCTCTCTCTCTTGCTTAATTCTTTGATTTTAGTGTTTGATTAATCGCAACTGCACGTCATTCTCCTAATTAAATTGATTAATTAATTACGCGTACATTTCAAAGTCAACCTATTCATCCGAAAATTAAATAATATTGAGAAAGTCAAACTTTTTGCATTGCTCAAATTTTCTTTGCTAATTGGCCTCCCTTCTTCTCGGGTCGAATATTCTACCCATAATTTAATTAATTTGATAACTTAGTGTTTTATTGAATTCAGATTGGAACTTGAACTCGTGTATATGGTAGATTTAAATTTATAAATTAAAATAAGAAAATAACTACTTGGATATTGTGTGAATATATACATCATGCATGCATGTCAAATAAATTGTTTTTTCTTTAGATTAATCAATGTTACTAAAATATTTTAAAAAAATAAATTGGGCGATAGTGAATATGCTTTATGCATCACTAAATTTTTCAATGGAGGATATTGAGAGTTGGTTTTGATCTGTTTATGATAAGTTAAAGTCTCCTTTATTTGATTTTTTATTGATCTGTTGTTGGTGTATCTAGTATCGACAATACTAAATTTTATTTGGAATGGAATCCAAGACTATATTGAAAATTTTTCAATTTGCTTCTTAATATCTCATTAGCTACTTAAGTGCACAATCCAAATCTTGATTCTTATTATTTAGTTCATCCATTATCACTGCTCTTGATGTACAATGGATTTTGTATCTCTTTGGACGTGTTGGTTTTTAATAAAATCATATCGCTTTTCCTTCAAAAAAAAAAAAAATTAAAAAAATTGTCCTACAAATTAAGTTTTCTACACATACATGAGAATTTTATGTTTTTTGCTAGGGCTATATACACACATAAAGATGGATTAATGAAATCTTATTACAAGGTGTTAGGTTAAGCTTAACTCCAACATCTTAGAAAATATTTTTGGAGCTTAGAAAATGTTAGATATTCCTGAAGGATTGGATGAAATAAGATTTTGAAATTAATAAAATGTTAATAATAATTGATATGGTTAAGGTTAGATAAACTTTTTAAAATCTTAAAAATAAGTTAAAAAATTTTTTTTTCTTAAAAATAATTTATAAGATTCTAACATCTGACTATAGAAACTTATAACTTTTTTTTAAAAATCTTTTTGAATTACTCGTAGTATCTTGTAAGCTCTCAATATTTTATATGATATTTTAATAAACTTATAAACCTATCGAAATACTCTCTAAGTTGAAAACTTTATCATTTGTCAAATTTAGGCTCTAGCTTGAACCTGTGTATTAGAATGATCTAAATTAACGTAAATTTAAATAAGAAAATTATTATTTAGATGTATACAATGTGTCAAATAGATTGTTTTTCTTCAAATTAATCAACATTACTAATTATCTTTAAATAAAAATATCCTACAAAGTGAGCTTCATACACATGCATGAAAAATTCATGTCTCTATCTAAGCCTATATATATACACATAAATGGGATTAATTAAAACTCCTTAATCTTTTATATGGAGGAGGGCTAGGAGTAACTATAGAACTAATTTGAGATGAATTCACATATACATAGTATAGCCCACACCTTCATAATTAATTTTTGGGTAACTTAATACTTACTATGTAACGTTTTCTTTTTCTTTCTTTCTATTTTTTTTTCTATGTAACTTAATTAATAATACTATATAACGTTTTTTTTTTTTTCATGAAAAACGTTGGTTGTTTATTTAGAACTTAGATACATACACTTTCACTTTTTCTAGGAAGGACCTTTTTAGAGTTGGCCTGAAAATATTAATCGGAATATATGCAGAAACTTGAAAAAAGAAACATTGTCACTTGGGATTGTAATATTTGATATCTATTCCTAGATAAATTATAAAAAAGTATAACTAATTTATAAAAAACTTGGAATTTTTAAAAGATTTATAAGATAAGACAACTTATAAATTTTAAAAAAGTAATGTTGTATATAACCTTCACCTCTTTTATACAACTAGCCAACAATATATCGCATTTTCACTTTAAAATTAAAATATTGTCCATAGTTGATAAATACATTTCTTTTCAAAAAAGAGTAAGATGGATCTGAATTGTTTGAAAAAATCGATCAAACAAATTCTCATTCAAATTTAATAATGTTAGCAGATATTGCTAATTCAGTATCAATTCTGAGCAAGGGACTAGTAAATGATTTGCTGGTAATTTTTTTATATATCCAAATAAATTAATTGTGGATTTGAGATTCATGAGTAATAAAAAACCAACAACGATCCTTTACATATATATCATATATATAAACTATATATAATTGTGTGAAGTTTGAATAATCTAAAAGGATATCGATTTACATGATATTAAAATTAATTAATCGTTGTGTCTCATGACGTAGACATCTAATTTTATTTGTGAGCAATTCCTTGTTGCCATCCCCCTCCTATTCTCAACCAGGCAAATAGTAAATGTCCATCTATTGCAGACCCTCAGCTCCCATTTTTCCAACTGTACACATGAGTTAAAATTCTTGCAAAGCAGCCTCAAAAACATCAAGGTATGGTCAATTATTAATGTGTCTTTCGCAGGACCTGAAAAATTCATTAGAACAACACATTTCATGTGGGAGTTTTGGGTCGTTTTCATATATGATGTATGCAAGAAGAAGAGAGAGGAGGGAGGAAGAAAAGATCAATCAATACACGATACATTTCACAGTTAAAGCAATTACTTTTTTTTTCCTTATATTGTTGTTGCCAATAAATTACCCATTCTAGGTTATTTTTATAAGTCTAGAAGATATTATGCAGAAATCATATCTGTGGATTGCAAATAGAACCCATGTTCAATGTGTTGAAATATCACAATTTGCCACAATAATTCTTAAGAAGTTTGTGCATGTGGGTGATATGGTCTAGATGTGGCTGTGCAAGGAGGCCCCTAGTTCATGAGATGCAATGGCTGCCATCTTGGTAGTATATGTTTGCAATTAGGTCATGTGCTGAATTCTTGGCATTATTCTTATGCTCAAATCTGACATAAATTGGGTTGGATTTTGTCCTGATGACCCAGTCAAAAAAATCATATATTTAATAAATTTCGCATTTTAAATGTGATTTTGTGTACAAAAATGTATTTATACCGTTTAAATCTTAACATATTACGTAATTCATTCTTCAAATTTCTTAATGCAGAACATTTGAGTAATTTAACGCTTCATTTTTCATTCCATATAATGAGTAAATGTCGATTTTATGAGTATTTTCTTTAAATATATTCGAATATAGATTATATAAAATTGACATGCATCTGTACAATAAAATACCAGATGAAAAAATAATTCAATAAAAGATTAAAAAAAAAATTCTCTCAATTACTTTCAAAACTTATTTATTATTATCTTTTCTTATATATGTGCTTCTTGCTCTTGCAGCATCACCAATTTGTTTCCATGTATTTAAGATGTGTAATTCTGTTTCAATTCTGAAAACATTATAACAATTCACCAAAACGAGCAAGTATTGTTAAGTCTGATTTTTGTTAGTGGGCAAGGGCAAAATTTACACGCAATTAAAATTTTATAGGTGAAATTTGATTTCAGTTGTAATAAAAAAGATTTTGTTGCACGACACGATATTGAATTGATATCTACAAGTGACGCAAGACAACAAAAGCATCACTTCACGATTGCAAATACTAATACTTAAGGGCCATTTTGGTTATGTTTTATTTTCATTTTCAATTATTTTTACCGTTTGAAAATGAATTATCCATAATTTATCATTATTTTTATTAATATTCCAACTCATTTTTATTTTAAAATACATTTTTAAATAATTTAAGTATCTTCTCTCTCTAGTCTCTGCTTCAGTATTAATATATCTCTTTACCTATAACTTATTAAATTTTATATAATTATTACTTGCCTATCATACTATTCAAATACAAATTTATTTTCAATTCATTTATTCTAACTGATTTTTCAAATTTTAAAAATATTGAAAATAAAATTGAATATAAAAACACAGCCAAGCTCCCTTTAAGTCTTCGGCAAGCTGAATTCTTGAGTTTTGCAATCTTATCATGCTGGGATCTGATTTTATTGTTGAAGAAAGTTCAAAAATAGAATTAAATATATCAAAGCCCACAGTATACTAAAATGAATGTACTGTCGCTTTTGCCTAATAAAATGGTCTTCAAGAATATATCGAAGACCAACTCCATTTACAAATTGGGTCCGATTAGGTATGACATATCGGTCATGGGCTTTAGCCCAATGGTGTCCAGCGCAGCCCAATAGGCATTTTATTTTCTGTTTGGATTAACTTTGGAAATTATGACCTAATCATCAGTAAGGGGGAAAAATGATACTTTACTGAGTCAAGTTGATTTTGCTGTCTGCAGATATGTTAGGGAGTTGTAATATCGCATCCCAAAAAGGAAAGAACTTGAGAAAAATAAAAAATTAACTACTGGCGTTCTCAGTCAACTTTTGAGATAAAAATAAAACATTATCCATAAAAAATGGTAATACGTAAAATATAATAATATTTAAAAATTAGTGACAAAATAGCCAGTAACAATAGAGAATTGTCATAATTTACATATACTAAGTGACAAAAAATTTGTCATTTTGTTGATTTTTATAAATTTAATAGTTACAAAAGTAGGGTTTTAGTTGTCCAAATTACGATGATTGACACAACTACAATCTAGTGATGATAAAAATCTTATTATAAATAATTATAGTGGTAATTTTATTGTCACTAAATTGTTATAATGGGGTCTTATGTCACTAGCTAATTGTAAAAAATAACAAATACAAAACATTAGTTTTTGTTGCTATTAAACCATATTATCCCAAATCAAAAACTTTTGTAACTTAAAAAAAATATCATTAGAAACGAAATAAAAATTATTGTCACTTACATTATGTTTGGTTTATGGATTTTGGTATGGTAAAGAAAAGAAAATGCGAAGAAAGTTATTTTTAATTGTTTGATTGGTAAGGAAAATACTTAAAAAAAGAAAACTTAAAAAAAAAATAGTGTATTTAAGTAAAGATATATAATAGTGTTTTTGTGGGCAGCTCTGGTTCATTTAGCTGCTTCTTTCGTTGTATTAATTTTCACGAATGGCGTATCCAAGCCTTCTTAAATTATGTTAAATATTGTCCTAATATAAGGGTGCATCACAATATATTGCTGATCCAGACAGGGATATGCGTATCGAATTCAAGATATAAAGCGCGAACTTGCAGCACCATATGCTTGGAAAAGATATATTGCTGTATGTTGTTATTACATTACATAGACTTTCATAACAATAACTAGTTAAGCTAATCAGTTTTCATGGGCGTGACCAATTTGGTTTTTAAAAGGAAATTAGGTTCTGATATATATATATATATATTCTGTGAATTGTACAACTTGCATAAGAGTTTCTTGTGTTGCGAAATTCATATTTAAGTAATTCATCCTTTATTTATTTATTTATTTTGTCTTAAGTAATGAATGGTTATCTGTCTTGGTTTATGCGTGGAACATCTGTATTAAAGAGGAAATCCTCTTTATATATATTTACGCATACGTATTTTTTATACTATTTCTATCATTTAAACTAGACCTGACAAAAATTTACCCAAATCCACAGGTATCGAAAAAAATACTGGTAATTTTATTCGTGGGTAAAATTACTCACTGTTTTTTGGCCCAACTTACGGGTACCCACGGGTAATCCATAAATAATTATTTATATTTTATTTTAATTTTTCACTAATTTTTGCGATTATTTTGGAAGGTGTAACATTTTTTTTTTGTTAATGATATTAACAATATTTAAGTGGTATTTAAATTTTTAGTTCAAAAAACTTCCGACATATAATGAAATTTAAATTTAAATTTAAATTTTGAAATGTAATGTAATTTAAACTTAATATATGTTTAAATATTTAATTTGTAGTTTTCAAACTAAAACATTTGACATGCTTTAAAATATTTGTTCAAGGTAATAATTGAAATTTGTAGCCTCTTTTATTAATTTTGTAGGTAAAATTTAAATAATATTATGTAAATTGAAAAAAAAAGTCTTTAACTATTAAAAAAAATTATTATGGGTACTCGTGGGTTACCCATTACCCGTCACGGGTAATGGGTCCACTATCTCATACCCAATAAAAAAATGGGTAATTTTACCCGTGGATAAATTTACCCAACCCAATTTTACCCGCGATTGAGTTACTCGCAAGTACCCATTTGCCAAGTCTAATTTAAATACGCTATTTTGGTTCTAAGTTGTTTACCTAATATATATATTTGTTCAAAATAAGAAATGGCCAATAATGAGATGCCTGCTATCAATATTGAGTCTAACGTTAGTAGCATTGGTAATGGAGTTCAGACCACTCTATTTGCTCCTACGTCTATTACGGTGGGGCAAGTTGAGAAGTCCAAAAAATTCAATGGGCATGAGGAGATGAATCCTGATGTTATTAAGGTGGACAAACTACTTGGTGAGGTAGGAGACATAAAGTTGTTTGCAATTGTTTCAGAGGTAAAACTAGGTGAAAATCCCAATTAATGGTTGATGGACATGGGGGCGACTCAACATGTGTGTGTTGATAGAAATATATTTACAACCTAGAAGGAGGTTGAGGATGAAAATTTGTACATGGGAATTCCTCAAGCTCCTAAGTGCATGGAGTTGGCAAAGTAATATTGAAAATGACCTCCGAAAAAGAGTTGATTCTCAACAATGTGCTTCATGTGCTGGAAATTAGAAGGAATTTAGTGTTAGGGTCAATGTTAAGTAGAAATGGATTTAAAATGATCTTTGAGTCTGACAAGTTTGTACTTACTAAAAATGGAATCCTTGTCGATAAAAGTTATTTGTGCGATGGTTTTTTAATATAAATGTAATGACCATCATACGAAAAAATGGACTAAGTGTTATTTCTGATAATAAAATAAACCCTTCATACTTGTTTGAGTTGGCTAATTTATAGCATCATAGATTAGGACATGTTAAATTATAAGTCAATCTCTAAACTTGTAAACTTTGGCCTATTACCAAAATTAAATCTTGACTTGAAGTCAAGATGTAAAATTTGCATTAAGGCAAAAATGAAAAAAATTCCTTTTAAGTCAATTGAGAGAAGTACTAAACCAATAGATTTAATTTACACTGATATATGTGATTTAAAAATGGTGCAATATAGAGATGGAAAGAAATATTTTTTAACTTTTATTGATGATTGCACTAGGTATTGCTATGTTTATTAACTTTCAAGTAAATATGAGGCTTTGGAATTATTTAAACAATATAAAAATGAGGTTGAGAATCAACTTGGGAGAAAAATAAAACTCTTCGAAGTGATAAAGAAGGGGAATATGTTTACCCGTTTGAAGAGTTTTGTGCAAAACATGGAATAATTCATGAAGTGATAGCTCTATATGCACCTCAATCAAATGGCATTGTAGAGCATAAAAATATAACGTTGAAAGAAATGATGAATGTTTTGTTAATAACTACAGGAGCACCTCAAAACATTTAGAGAGAGGTAGTGTTAATTACAAACCACATACTTAATAAGTTACCTTATAAGAAATTAGAAAAGACACCTTATGAAACTTGAAAAGGTCGTCCACCTTTCTATCTATATCTTCGAGTGTTGGAGTGTCTAGTTAACGTAGGAGTTCCACCTCTTAAAATTGTCAAGATAGGACTAAAAATAGTTGACGAAATCTTTATTGGGTATGCAGAATATAGTGCAGCATATAGATTCCTTATACATAAATCTAATATAGATGATGTTAATACTATTATCGAGTCAAGAAATGTAAGTTTCCTTGAGGATGTGTTTCCTTGGAAAAAGGAAGAAGGACAAATCTCAATTAAAAGACTTCAAGAAGTTCAAGAATTAGACACAGAGGAAAATGAACTTAGATGTAGCAGAAGGGCTGGAATACCTAAGTCATTTGGACATGATTTCTTGACTTACATGCTAGAAAGTGAACCACAAACTTTTATTGAGGCTATGACAACGCCAAAAGCTCCATTATGGAGAGAGGCAGTAAATAGCAAAGTTGAGTCCATCATGCAAAACCATACATGGGAATTGGTTGATCTTTCTCTTGGAAATAAATTCTCAGGGTGTAAATGGATTTTCAAGAAAAAAATGAAAACTGATGGTACAATAGATAAATATAAGGCGAGATTAGTGGTCAAAGGATATAGACAAAAAGAAGGTCTCGACTACTTTGACACTTACTCACTAGTGACCAAGATAACATCCATTAGATTGTTGGTTGCATTTGCAACTATCAATAATCTTGAGATTCATCGAATGGATGTTAAAACAGCTTTTTTAAATGGTGATTTAGATGAAAAAATCTATGTGGAACAACCAAAAGGGTTTGTTGTTCTAGGACAGGAGAAAAAGATGTGTAAATTAGTAAAATCATTATATGGCTTAAAACAAGCACTTGAGCGATGGCACATAAAATTTGACCAAGTCATGCCAGCAAATTGTTTTAGGATCAATGAGTGCAATAAATGTGTGTATGTCAAGGGCACCGCTTCTGAGTACGTCATTGTGTGTCTATACATAGACGATATGCTAATTATAGGAAGCAACAATGACATAATCAAAGAGACAAAAAAGCTGTTGAGCAGAAATTTTGATATGAAAGAGATGGGAGAAGCGGATATGATCTTGGAATAAAAATTATTAAGACATCTCATAGACTAAAACTAACGCAATCTCACTACATTGAAAAAGAGTTACAAAAGGTCTTGAGACAAGAACATGGACCTGCGAAAACTCCCGTAGATGCAAATCAAGGGCTTACCAAAAATATAGGTAAGGCAAAGGCTCAACTAGAGTTTGCGCATATAATTGGGAGCTTCATGTACATCATGAATTGTACAAGACCTGATATAACGTATGCTATTAGCAAGCTAAGTGGATTCACTAGCAATCGGGGTCAAGAGCATTAGACTGCACTAATTGGAGTCTTAAGGTACTTGAAATATACCTTAAGTTATGGGTTGCATTATACAAGATATCTAGTTGTAATAGAAGGTTACAACAATGCTAATTGGATATCAAACTCCAGTGAAACTAAGTCTACAAGTGGATATGTTTCACTTTAGGAAAAGGGGCTATCTTGTGGAAATCTTCAAAACAAACCTACATAGCTAGATTAACTATGGAATCTGAGTTCATAGCGTTGGACAAAGCAGATGACGAAGTAGAGTGGCTACACCATTTCTTAGAAGATATTCCTAATTAGCCTAAACTTGTGCTAGCAATTTCCATTCATTGCAATAGTCAATCAGCTATTGGTAGGGCACAAAGTTGTATGTACAATGATAAGTCTAGACATATCAATTGTAGACATAATACCGTCAAACAACTACTCTTTGATGGAGTTATCTCTATTGATTATGTGAGATCAAAAGAGAACATTGCGGATCCACTAACCAAAGGTTTAAATAGAGAGCAAGTTGAAAAATTATCAAGAGAAATAGGACTTAGGCCTATAAAATAAATGTGGCATTACAATGGGAACCCTATCTATGTGACTGGAGATCCCAAAAAATAGGTTCAAAGGGAAAAACAAGTTGTTGTGTCTCTACTTGGATGCACTGTGAGGGTTCAGCCTCTATCCTAATCCTATGATAAGTTGACAGTGCTACCTGCAAAATGTTAAGGTTAAACTTTGCTTTTAATGGCTCTTACACCTTGAATCTTCAAATGGAGATGCAACAGGAGCCTCTTAATAAGAAGCTACCTATGTGAGTAGGGACTGGGCCGATCCTATGAGAATTTTTAAGGTTGAATTCTCAGAGAGTATTCATGAATCCCAAGAATTATTTAGAGTCGAAATGAACACAACTGTAAGAACTTAAACTGACTATTGGGCGGAGTTGTGTGAAGTTCTATTATCTTGGTATACACAAAAAGCTGAATAGTTTAAGACATCATGTTCACTGGTTGGTGAGTACATCCGATAATTCTCATTAGGAAAGGTTCAAAGCCACAACTACTTATCTCGATGTAGTTTCCTTCAAGTTGGAACTCTTTCATGTGTGTCTGCATTCATATGTATAGTTGGTGAGATAATTTTCTTATTCATGTGGGGGATTGTAAAATTCGGCATATTTATGTGCCAAAATTTTAATAATTGAATAAGAAAATTGAGTTTAAATTGAGAAATAATTTAAGGACATTTTAGTGAGTAGAACGACTCTATCCACGTTAAAAAGCAGGTACGTAAACAAAATAGTTAAAGTTTATTTTTAATGTATCTCGATGGACACACCCTTATAGAAAAGTTAGCTTAAAAGCTAGAGTTATGACTTGAACTCCTAACTCTTTAGTAGAGATGTAACTCTTTATTAAAAAAATAAGTTATGGGATTTTATTCTATAGTTGTGTTTTTAAAAGAAAGAATTATGATTCTAGTGAATAATCATGTCTCATCAACAAAGTGACATTGCACAACTATAAATAGGAGTGTTTAGAACCAACCCAAATTATTGAAAATTAAAAGCATACAGACTAGCATTCCATCTTACTACATTGCACACTTATACATTGCCCATTCAAGAAGAGTTCCAAGTTAGTAAAATTTGTTAATTTCATTTTATTGGAGTGCTACCTTAAATTGGAGGAGAGTCGTTGTATCTTGAGAGATTAACTGCCATAAGCCTTTTAGCACCCTGTGATGAACAATATTACTTTATGGAGACTATTAGAACAACAGGTATTGGCTAATACATTTTTTATTTTGCATTCAAGTAGGCTTTCTGTTACTTTCTTTAAAAGTTATTTCGTGTTACATAATTTTATATATTTCTATATTTGCACAAAGCACAAGTATACATGGTATCACAATTAAATATTTCTGACAATGGTGTTTACAAAGTTAAGTAAAATAAAAGATAAAACATTAATTAGAATAAAAGATTCAAAATGAATCTCTGTGATAAGGGTAGCTTCCTGTAAAATGTATTTTCTTTGATCAAACTTGTACAATAGATAGAGGGGAGAAAAGAGAAAAACGAAAATCATGTGTTATGTGGTGATAAAAAGATGAAACAAAGTATTTGCAGCTATGATTTGAATGAAAGCAAAAATATTGAACCTCCCCAAAGTAAAACAAAGTGATTGACCCATGACTTAGTCTAAATAATTCAAACCTTTAAGCCCGACCCTGATGGAATTGTGGCCCTTCTATTGTTAGCACTTAGCAGCAATAGGCCTGTAAATGGGTCGGTGTTACACTACTCAAATCTAAAATGTCATATTCATGTTTATATTTATATTTATATTCATATTTTAAGATAATGTAATGAATATGAATATGATCTATACTTATAAATTATTTATATATTCATATCAAAAAATTATTCATTAATTTATACTTAAATTTAATTTATGAACTTAAAAATTATCTATACCAAAAAGATAAAATTTTTATATATAAAAATTACAAATACGTGAATAGACAGTAACAACTAAATAATTTTTCATTAAAAATTAAATTAAATTAAAAAAATTAATAAAGTTAATATATTGAGATAGCAATTTTCCTTTTTAAAAGTTGGAATAGCAATAGAAACAATTGAACATTTTTTATTAAAAAATTAATAATATTAAAATTAATAGTGGAATAAATATTTTTTTATAAAAATAGTTAATAAATTACTTTTGCTAATGAATAAACTTTGTTAATAAAAATTTTATTAATGAATGAAAAATTGAAAATAATGTTTTTAGTTTATATTGAAAAAATTAGTATATAATTAAAAATATAGTCCAATACACTAGATCCAATGGGTCTTCAATTAAATAGGATAGGGTAAAGTTAGGATATTATTCTTTTATTTGGATACTTTAGGTTGTGAGTGTGGATAGGGTACCAAATAATTTAGGTTGTGAGTGTGGGTAGAGTATTTACGGGCTAAGCAGTATCTGTTGTCCTTTCTAGTGTTTTCTATTTTTTTTCTCCTCCTCTTTATAAATGACAATTATAGCAAATATCAATAAAAATTAATTTAATATTTTTATCTATAATCCACAAATTACATAAATAATAAGATACACACTCACAAGCCATATTTAAATTGAGATCTCATTTTTATCGAATTTTGAGACTTCAATTTCAATTGGTGATTAAACCTCTTACGTTACATTATCTTATTTACATTCAGTAACTCTCTAAATGACTACCTATGTAATGAGAAATAATGTGGATATATACATAACTTTATACAAATACAATTCACTCGTAGCATTACTCAGGAAAAAGGGCGAAAAAAAATGAAACAAAAAGAAAAAGAAAAAGAAAAATAGTACCCCCCCCCCACCCCCCCAAAATATTATCATCACGATAACCACCATTACTTCCATCAGTCCCATTTCTTTTCCCTCTCCACACCACCGTCTCCGCCATGGACCCGGCAGACATCCCTTCTGACTGGTCTCGTAGGAGGCGGAAGCCCCAAGATCCCCGCCCGCCGCCCCCACAAGAATGTGAAGGCTCAAACAAGAAGAGAAAAAAACCGGAGGCGCCACTGCCGCCGCCGCCATCTCATCCGCCACGGCTGCCGGTCATAAGACACGAAACTGACAGAAAAATCATTATAGACTCCAGTGACTTCGCGGCACTAGTCCAACGCTTGACCGGCTGGGACTCCTCATCCAACTCATCTATGAATAATTCACCCCCAACCACTTCTTCATCTTCCGGAGTCGCCGCCGCCTCCCAAGAAAACAGCAGCGGCCCAATATCACCTGCGGACTCGCCGGACGGAAGATCAAACGCGCAGGTTCTTGATGGAAATGTGGAAGGATTACAGGCCGGATCAGATATCCAGAGGACAACAGAACAATCCTCAGCTGGAATCTCATCCCAAAATCAGGACACTCTTCCTCCAATCCCACCAAGTTTTTTCTATCCTCCTCCAACCCCACTAAATTTTTTCTCTCCTCCTTCAACCCCACCAAATTTTTACTCTCATCATCCATTGTATGATTACAATCCCTTAAACTTTCCGCAGGAATTCGGGCCGGTGTTGCATAGTTACAGAGATTTCTTAGACAATAATCTGATCTTGCCCCCACCCCCAAGTTTTATCAGTGATCTTATAGACAATTTCATCTATCTTACTCCCCCAACTTTTAACAATCCACCCCAAGTTTCTCCTTCAGATCTTTACCGTTCTCCATTTGAACTGAATAAGGAACAGAAAAGGGATTGATCATGGAATTTCATTTAGTGTACAAATTAGATTCTTCTTCTTCTTCTTTTTCTTTTTCTTTTCTCTTTCTTTCTTTTTTTTTTCCTTCTTCTGTTTACAGTTGAAAATTCAAATTTTGGCGCGAGTACATGTTCTTGGTCATTGTTAGTTTGATACCATTTTTTTTTTCTCCATATTCATATAGCCGGTGGCTTGGAATCCCATTATAAATGTTTTTACTTGGTCAAACTTGCAATTATTGTTTCGAGAATTATAGTTGTTCTTTTATGCCGGGTGATATGTTTTCCTATTGTTGGTTTTAAATAATATTATAAATAAATCTCAAGCATATGAAATATTTTGTTATATAAATTTTTGCTTGCGCATCACATACCCCAAATGTATGTATGTAAATAGATAAAATACTAATTAAAACAACGAACTTATTTTTGTATGACGAAAATAAGTCATATTGAGCTTGCTTGATAATAATTAAAATTTTAATCATGTAATAAGCCAAAGGTACAAGCCTTTTTACTTCCTTGAGAATAAAATTAAATGGAAATTAAAGACCTAAATACCAGTTTGTTTGGAGTATTTTCTTTATGCTATTTCCAATATTAATTCCATCAGAAATAATACAAACACATATGAGAATATGATAAAGGGGTACATAAAAATAATTAAGTCAACAAAATTCGAGAGAAGCCTTTTCATGAGGGAGATTCATGTAAAATGCGTCTTCTTTGTTCGAGTAGAGATAGAGGGGGACAAAAGAAAAAAAATGGAAACCATTAGCCATTAGTAGTGAGGCGAGAGGCAATTATGGTTTTAAGACAACAAGTATCATGACTCTCAACTTCAATTTTTTTGATATTTTTATGCGATTTTATCTATTATTTTACACATTATATTTTACGTAATTATGTTTATGATGATTATATAATTATATTTTTATGGTGCTAACACAAATTTACACAATTGTCTACAACAATTTTTATTTTAAACATTATTTAAAAATTAAATATCATCAACTTATACACATTTTCACTTATTCTAAAAAATCATATATTTTTGGGTATAAACTTTTTAATAAATTTATGAAATAAAAACTATTTATTTGGATGATATCCCTGCAGTAAGAAAAATATAGTTGGTGCATTTTGCCAATTTTTTTGGTGGAAAAAAATTGAAAAAAAATTGTACTAAATGAACCAATTAGCATAAGTAAAAATTTTATATCCAAAAATACGCGATTTAAGGATATCTATACATGTGATGCTGCAAAGAGCTTACTGGTCCGGAACTCCGGTGGATTAAAGTGATATTGGGCCTGAGATCTACAACCGAGAACAAACGTAAACTAGCCGAAGTGCCTCGACTAAGGCACTCCGACGCTCAAGTCAGATTTTCGGTGAGATGGAGAATGTTTAGAGACTGTATAGTAAACAGTGTATTTGCAATACCTTGAGCGTGGTAGGATAGTCATTTTATGCCCAGATCTCGGGGCTGGGCCACATGGTGCGATCTCCTGTTTTCCTGGGTAGTACCATCAGTGAGAGCGCGCCTCTGCCAGAGTTGTTGGCAGGGTTGTCAGGGTTGGTGGAAGCGGTTACATCCGTATGCAGTAGTCACATCTGCTTCGTTAAATGATGTTCATGTTGAATATTGTTATAAATATGATACTAGTTATTAATCTGTGTGTTGCATCGGAAAATAATTTAAAATTTAAAATTTTATTATATTCATTATTATTATAATTAAATATTTACATTTCTTATAGTTAATCATACAAGTATGCAAATATTAAATAAAAATACTGATTTAGAAAAAATTAATAGAAGTTTTATTGCAAACAATATAACAGACAAAACAATATTTCATTTGAATGAAATTTATAATCATCAAATCATATGTTCTTGGAGTTGTACCATTTTCTACAAATATTCATATTTTACCTATACAAAAAAATATATCTTAAAAGAAAATTGAATTTCTAATTAGTTTTTGAGTTAATATTTATGTTACTATTAATTTTTTAGTTATTGCCCATTTCATTACTATTAATTTTGAGTTGACGTTCCCCCTTCCAAAAAAAGGCCTGTTTTATTTACATACTCAAAATTGACGAGATTATTTCTTAAAATTCTTTCAAAGGAAAATATATTAATTTATAAGAAATATGAGAAAGTGTTTCTAGCAAAAAAGACAAAAGCCCATTATTTAGTTGATGCATACTCAACTATTATGCACAATTGTTTAGTGACTTATGGTTTTACAGAAAATCAACTTCAAAAAAAAAAGAAGAGAATTTGATAATGGAAGTTGCATATTCAACTATGAGAAATAAATTTAAGATATTGTAGTCATATTATTTCAAATAATAAATATTCTAAGATATTTAATGATTTTAACCTAAATTCTTTATTTTTAATTTTTTTAATATTCTTAATAAAAATAAACTCGATGTTTAGATCACTTGTTCCAACTATTACTAAAAATAAACTATTAACAGATTTGTTTTAGTAAAATAGAATAGTGTTTCAATTATTTCTCTAAAACTCCAACTTAAGCTATTACCCTATAAGTTGATAATAGTTTCATATTTTTAATTTTGATAATATCTAATCTAATCATAAAAAGATAATTTATAGGTTTCCACCAAAACGTCGAACCAACAAAATAATAAAATACACAAACCACGGACTAAAGTAAATTCATAAGACAAAAAAGAGCTAAAAAAAAAAATCAAACAATGAGAAAAATTTATGTAGTTAGTAGAAATAAAATAACTTACCACACAATTGAGACTCCAAATTTTCTTATAAATTAACCGATGTCATAAATATAAAAATTTATAAAATTAGAAAACTATATGTAAATTACAAAATAGAAAATCAGCATAACAGTAGTTATAAAGCCAAAAAAACATTTACTGTCTATTTATTCCTCAAACACTTTTTTTCATACATGAGGTAGAACAATCCCCCACACTTTTACTTCAATCAAATAAACTCTTTTTAAAAGAATAAAATCAAACAAAACGAATATAAGAAAAAAAATAACTTTTATGGGTCCTCTAAATAATTATTTCATAACTATTACTAAGTTGCATGAAAAATTAATTTTCAAATTTTAATAATTGCATAAATTAATGAAATATTCTTAGAACATTGAACTAAGAAAATAGTAAAAAAACTAAATCATGGGTTAAAGGAAAGTCATAATATGAAAAAAATTAAAAAATTGACCAAAAGCAAAATATAAATATAAAATTTTAATTTATCATAAAATCTAGACTTCGAATTCCTTTCGAAAATTAATTTGGCTCATAAACATAAAATCTATTAATATTAGTTGATATGGGATAGCTTAATAGGCCAAACATCGAACAAGACAACCCATGAGACCCAAGTGTACATCTATTTGGTCGACTAGTATCGACCTCATTGGATAAGGCATGTGGTCGACCTGTATCGATCTAAGGACCACTTCAGGATTTCGAGCATTCAAGTCTGGTTAACATGAATCGACCTTCGACATTCACATGGATCCCCGACAGGCATGTTTATCTGGCATGTCGAGCACACTCCGATGACACGTGGCAGCCGGTGCAACTACTGCCAATAATTCTGACAACTCTGCCAACAACTTTGGCAGTCACGTGCCCCTGCTGGCACGATTATCCTGGAAAACAGGAGATTTAGCCACCTGGCATAGCACTAGAATCTGGAATAACTTTCAACCCCCTGGCATGGGACAAAGCCAGTACACCTGATAAAAGTACTTGGGTAAAATCACACCCAAACAAAGCTATAAATACTGTAGGCCAAACCACGTTCAAGGTAATGCCATTTATATTATTCACTATATACTATCTCTATTCTCCGATCTATCGGAACTAACTTGAGCGTCGGAGTGCCTTAGCTGGGGGCCTCTCGGCTAGTTGACGTGTGTTTGTGGTTGCAGATCTCAAGCCCAAAATCACTTGAATCAATCGAAGCACTTGACCCTCCAGCTCAAAGTAGCATCATTTGGCACTGTTTGTAGAAAGTTTTGAGATTGCAGCGAGAAAAAAAAATAGTGAACACACGCAGGGTTACTTCTGGAAGGGAAGAGAGCTGGAGGTCTATTTCTCCCCCTCTTCCCAACCCCCAATCACGTTCAACCTAATCAAGCCCCGCAACGCGATAGGATCGAACGCCCAAATCGTGACTGCCACAACGATAGAGGAGAATCCTTAGATTTGGCGCATCGGCCTAGTCAAGCCCTGTAGTGCGACAGGGCCGAGCGCACCAGGTTTGCCTCCCAGGCAGATCGGGGTGAGTGGGAAGAATTTTTCCATCAGGTGCAGCAGCTGAACAGGTAACTCGATAAAATCTCGAGGAGAAACACCGATAAAGCACAGAACGCAGATACTCCCCAGAGATATCGTCAGGACAGGGGGTCACCGTTCGTACAGGAGATCATCGACGAGAGAATTACTGTGGATGCCAAAATTTTGATCGGTCTCCCGAGGTATGATGGCTCGACTGACCCTAACGAGCACCTTATGCAGTTTGATCACATGATGCAGCTGTACGGTCACAACGAATTTATCCATGCCAAAATATTGGTGACCACCTTTCAAGGCATCGCACTAGACTGGTTCATGAAGCTGGAACCATCGACCATCTATTCCTACAACCAGCTGTGCGATAAATTCTTGCACTAGTTTGCCAGCAGGAGGAAGGCAAAGCTCCCCCACACCCACCTCCATACCGTCAAGCAGAATGAGGGAGAGTCTCTCCGAGATTTCTTCACCGGATTTAACATGGAGGTCCTGAAGATTGATAATCCTAAGATTGAATTCTTGATCGACATGTTATTCCTGGGTCTCAGGCATAAAGAGTGGGCAAATGCCCTGGTGTGAGAAAGGCTCAAGTCGATGGAGGAGCTTCTCGACCTGGTTGAAAGATACATGACCTAGGAAGAGATGAACAAGCTCAAGTTCGGATCCTCCAAGGTCGACAAGAAAAATAAGGAGAGGGACGATCAGAAACACAAAGAATGAGGTTGGTCCCTGATTAAACACTTCCACGACTACACACAGTTGAATACTCCAAGGAAGGAGGTCTTATTCGCTATCTAGCATGATAACCTCAAGAGGCCTAGAAAATTGACGAAGACAGAAGCTATGAAAAAATCAAAGAAGTACTGCCACTTCCACAAGCAAAAGGGGCATGACACTGACGAGTGTTTTAATCTCCAAAATGAGATTAAAAGATTGATCAGATAGGGCCATCTACAAAAATATATAGCCGTGGAGGCCAGAGCTGAAGGGGGCAAAATCGATCGGACTCCCTGTAGAGAAAGGTCGGTTAGCCCCAGGAGAGTTGACAAAGGGAAAAAGCCCGCCCAAGATGACCGCCCACCCATTAAAGGAGTTATCGACATAATCACAGGAGGTCCTACTGGGGGGGACTCCAAGTTTGCTCGTAGATAGACTCAAAGGAGACTTGAGTCTAATAAGGCTACACCTATGGAGACAACCTTCCACCTTTCTACAAGTGCAGAGCCCATCTCATTCACGGATACTGACTTGGCCCATCTTGAGGGCAAAAATATTGATCATAAAATAGATTGTTCAATGGTTGTGAATGTGGAGATTGCGAACTTCGAGGTGCGCAAGGTCCTAGTCGATAATGGCAGTTCAGCAAATATCATATTCTTATCTACTCTGAACAGGATGAACTTGAGAAAGTTGAAATTTCAGTCTGTGCGTACACCGCTAGTCGGGTTTGGGGGGTCGAAGATCATACCAGAGGAGTCGATCGACTTGACCACATCTTTTGGGGAGGCTCCTCAAAGGAGAACATTAATGCTGAATTATCTTGTGGTCGACGCCCTATTTGCCTATAATGTTATCATTGGCCAACCCGCCCTCAATGACTTCTGTGCCATCATTTTCACATATCATTTGAAGGTAAATTGCCAACTCCAACTGGCACTGGCGAACTTTTATGCCACCTGAAGGAAGCATGGAAATGTTACAGCATTTCGATCGAACCATCCGAGCAGAAAACTCGACCACAATTAAAGACTTCAGGGGACACCTCAGTAGCGGAACCCGAAGAGTCCCAACTGAGCAAAAAGAGAAAACTGAAGGACACCAGGGTGGAGCTAGTCGAGGAATTCATGACAA
>JACGDI010000496.1:214839-247594 GCA_014898725.1 Jacaranda copaia | reverse complement strand
CCAACTTTGAGGGGACCTATACTATGTTAATGAAATATAATAAATCAGATGGCGTCACACATACCACTAGGATATTAAGTAACGGTATATTATGAAAACAATTATTTTTAGTTTTTATAGATATGCTACACCAATTATATTGTTTTTATTCAATTCTACACTTTAACTTTATTTCATATTTATTTATTTATTCTCTAATTTGAATATAAGAGGAAATTATTAATCCTGACCATCGTAATTTTTCTTTACTTTTAATTCTCTTATTGAATTGGTTGAATTTTCAATAAAACCTACATTTGATCAAAAAAAATTCCTGAAATTCATATAAATTTCCAAATGACATTGTATATATTTTTTTCTTTTACAATTAATGAATATGAAGAAATTTTAATCTTGAAGGAGTTCCTTTAGGAAACACAACCTCTATCACATAATCTTTCTTAGTGCCGTGCAAGAATGCAAGTTTCATATGTAGAGACAAGGCTTCCTTCCTAGCTATTACGTCTAGTTTTGATAGAAAATTCATGTGCTTGGGAGTCCAAAATAGTTAAATAATTCAAGATTTTGTCAAGACTGCAATTTTAGAAAAAAGTCTATATAATTACTTTTGTAACTGAATAACCAACACTGAAAACGTCTTTACATTAGATGATTTGATATTTCTACTAATATAACTTTCATTCCTGCGCTTCTGATATATATTGATGATATTTTTGAACATGTTTCTGAATCTCTATTTTACGAAAACAATATCATCTGAGATGTCATTTTTTTTTCTACTTCCGTAGCCATTGTCCAATCAACATGTAAAAATACATTTAAGTAAGTGACGTTATGAATCATTGTTACAAACACATCGTACGAGAATGAGAAGCCAACTCAACTCTTTCACATAGTAAGATTTTTAACACTATAGTTTCGCCACATCCATGTCCATTTTGTACGACTATTTGGAGAACTCGTCGTCGTGGGTACCAAATGCGCTCACATGAGACGACATGTTCATCTAACTTTTTCCATTGTCCAAACCCTTTTTTTTCTGTAAAGTGGCAAATGGATAGATCAATGGAGAAATAAGTGGTCATAAATAACTATACGTAGGACACATGCATACACCCATATAACAAAATCACAAATTATATATTTATCTATATTATTAATAAAACTTCGTTACTTTTCATGTGGTCGAGTTGCATACTTAAAAATGTCATTATTTTTTCTTTTTCTCCTCATTATTGCAACTTTTGCAATAAGTATATATCAGTTGCAACTTACTCGCTCTATAGCTGATCAATATTATAATTTTATATAATTTTTTATTTATTTTTGTATAAAAATTAAATTTGAATATTAAAATTATTAAAATTTCAGCACACACATAAAATATATCAGAATGAATAATGCAAGAATGAAGGGAATGATTTCTTAGGCAACTTATCAAACAATTTAGACCTCTATTACTTGCAAATATATGTAAAGAGACCGCTTTAGCAGATAAAGATTCAATGTAAGTAAAATTTAACTCTTTTTTAGGATTTACAACTTGTAAAAATTAGAGAAAAATGCTATACAGTAAAATATAAGTAATCTCTTAATTCATCATTCGAGAAAATAAAAATTAATGTCACTTAATTAGGATGGTCACCATCTTTGGAAAAAATTTCTCAAAAATTCGGTAAGACACTTCTAGACTTCAATAAACTTATATTCTTTTTCTTTCTTCTCTTTTCTTTTCTTTATTCCTTTCCCCAAAGGACTGCTTCTCTGTAGTAGACCAAACATTTGGGGCACCAACTGGGCTTGTCAATATGCAGATACCACCTGAATTTGGGTGTATTGAAAATTTAACAGACTCATTCTAATGGGTCAATTCAACACGGATTTTATACCTGGTCGTGGGAGATCCGACCCGGGTTTGAATTGGTATGTGGAATACTATGGGCACTTTCATCATTAAATATTGAAGCCATGTAGTATTGAGGAATTATTTCGTCCTCACACATTGATGGAAGATTAATTTATCCTTAAAAAAAGGCTCGATTGGTGCAAAAGAAAATCAACAACTTACAAATAATTTTAAAATCATCGATTCTTCTAATATGATGCAAAATTTGGTATCTTCAACTACATCAGTAATTTGTTGTTGTATTAATTAAAATTTTTATTTTTCTTAAAAAATTGTCATAAGGGTATAATCCTTTTTATCAATTTTCATCTTTTATTTGTCCTTGTGTTTGAAACTATGCTACAATTGAAAACTCATAACAAAGTATTTCTGGCAAGAAATTGCATGAAGCGACCCATGACTTGGTCTAAATAATTCAAACTTTTCAAACCCGAACCGGACTTTGAACAGAAAGTGTGGCTTTTCACTGTTCAGCAGAATCTACCGGCCAAGCTTTTCATTAAACTATTAGACTTGACTTTACTTGCATAAAATTTATTGATAATTGATTAATCAGATGGGACATGCCCAGTTGGATCTGGCCAATTCGATAGGGTCGTGGGGATTGACCGAGAACCGGGTCTGGTCAATTCATGCAACTTAGCTAAAACTTAGCAAATTAAACTTTTAAAAACTTGTAACATATTAATTGAAAATAAATGCTAAATGCTAAGGATGTTTATAATTAAAATTAGGATCACTGCAATATTTATAAATATATATCTTATATTTATATTCGTATGCATATTAAGAATTAACAGAATTCCAAATATATAAATATGAGAAAGATGCTATTAAATTAATTGATACCCATATTAAAATAAAAATTAATACATAAATTGACAATTAATTAGGCATCCAAATCAATGAAGCATGATAAAGCACAAGGGAAGATACAAGCCATTGTCTTGGACAAAAGTCAAACCGATGAAGAAGAAAGTAATAAGTGGAGACAACACGTGTGAGGTTTAACAAAGGTTTCATGATAACGTGTTTAATGTCTCTTTTTATTAGATCCTTTTACTTTTAGAGAAATTACAATTATATTAAAATATTAATTAATAACTATTTCAATATTTTTATTAATTAATAAATTATAGAGCGCAGATACAACAACGCAATTATCAAAAGCACGCTCTACTAGCACTGAGCTAATAGCCTGTCGTATTGTTACCATAGTAAAATTTAACCATCAAAATCCATTTTACATCATATCTAAGGGATTCATATGGCAGTTTCAATTTTAATTTACCAGCTACTTAAACAATGAAATAATAAGCTTACATAAGCATGTCATGCATACAGATATTTGATGAAACTTGAATTAAAATCTCATACTTATATATAGAATTTTGGACCTCAACCTTAATTGCCAGCCTATATACTTAATATTAAAATTTGTTGCAATATATGTAAGTGAATGTTATGAATTTTTTTTAATAATTTATTAAATAAATCTAAGAAAAATTAGAACTCGAGATAGCTTTCCAAAATGATGAAATAAATGAAAGTATTTATGGGATAATCCCAAAATGTTACCATTCTTTTTAAAATGTGCAATGCCCAATTAACACTACACTTGTTTCATCATTAATTGTAAAGAACAATGTGCTTGCTATTGCATGCCACACATGCTGTCCATTCTTTACCTTAGTTTTAATTAATGTCCTTCCTATATATATTTGAGATCCTATTTTAAAAAATTTCCTTAATTTAAGACAATTTTTAGACATATTTGCTTAAACCACGTAAAAAATGTCTAAGTGAGAAAATCATAATTATATGATAGATCTATGATCACCATAAGTATTTTTTTTCTATTAATATTACTATTTATTAATTTTCTTAAGCCTAGTTCCAGAAATGAGATCAAATTCAACACCAAATGCGACTAGTAAGGTGTTTGGCTAATTTTATTTAAAACATCTTATAAACTCCTACATATTATAAGATATTTTTGAAGAATATAAGATGTTAAATCTTATTTCTAAAATAAATTGTTGAAGTTTTTGGATAAAATAATATCTTGAAACTTATAACATGTTAATAATGATAATTTTGTAATTAAAATGGTTAAAAATAAAGGTGCTTGCTAAGATCTTAAAAATAAGTTATGGTCTCCTTACTTTTTTTAAAAGAGTTTATAAACTCCAAATATATTATTTTAGAATCTTATAAACTCTTTTTTTTAAAAAAAATTACTAAAAACTTTTTATCAACTTATAAACTCTTAAACGTTTTATAAAATATTTTGTGTTGCTTATAAACTCACTCAAACACTCTAAATTTAATAAATTCTCTTGGACTTTCTAGATTAAAAGAATTTATTAATTAAAAAGACTTACAACTAAAGTAAGTTAAATTATTGTCCACATTATATTTTTAAAAAAGTTAAAAAATTTCTCGATCGCAAGCAGACAATTCATTGACAAAATGGTTAAAACCACCCAACCAAATCTTCTAGTAAACTACCAACACTAGCACTTGGCACTATATTTCAATAAGAAATGTAGGTAATACAGATGACTTGTATTTTTCTTTCTTTTTTTCTTTTTAGTATAAAAAATACACCAATATCTCCAATCTTCAAGACAAACAAAAGGAAACTATTTGAACACAATAAAAATATTTAATGCCTATTCTATAAAAAAATTATTACATTAAATAAAAATTAAAAGAGAATAAAAATGCAAACGAGTCGGGTCAAAATTTAACCATTTTTTCAATCATTAATACTTTATAACGTTGATGATTGCTGCGTGCGTATCAAATTTTTCTAAAAGCTGTGGGAAAACAAAAACTTCATAAATATAATAAAGAACTATGAACTGCAAATTAAGAATATATATATATATACACACATATTATATATGACCTGCAAAGCTGCTAATACTAATAATCATTGATATATAAATAGTTTGTCAAAGCTACTAATTTTGATTATATATTCATTGATAAATGTATAGTAATAATAAAAATTTCATCACAAATTATCATTGTCATCATATATATATATATATATATAAATATCTTCAATTTCAAAAAATAATAATTAGATGCCAATTAAGCTTCTCATGTGTTCCACTACCAATCTTACACGACAATTAAACTGTTTCTCCTTCCTCGAATGTTTGACGAGTTCAAACATTTGTGATACTACGAAATCGGCCCAAACCTTAAACTAGCAAGGTTTAATATTAGTACAATATAATTTAATATTTTCTTGCATATATATAATCCCCATACTCCATTGACTAGCAAGGCTTAGATACTCACTCTTATCACCTTATATAAATATATATTTCACCCTTAGCATTTCCCAAAAACAAAAAATAAAGAAAAATAGAAAAAACATGCACTACCACCATTTAAAATGATAATATATAAGATAGTCTGTTTTTCTCTTCAATATTTTCGCCTCGATTTGTTGTATTATTTCATTTTCTTACTTCTTTTGAAAATTGAAATAAATACATTGAAATTATTAAAAAATATTATAATCACATACAAAAAAATAGATGAATTATATATATATATATATGTTGAGAGAGCATTACAAATGACAAAATATTATTCTTTTAACAAAGTAATATATTCTTATTATCAAATCAAATAAATCTCTATTCTGAAGTCAAATAATCAAAGTATATAAATTACACACAAAGCACATAAAGTGCACAATGCGCCTGTTACAGATCGAACACAAGACTTCCCATTTAATAAGGAAGATAGATGCCACATGGGTTACAAGCCACTGGACTGGATTATATTTTTTGTATACTCTAGAAATTTTAATAAATGATTCAAGTTTGTCAAAGTTGCTAGCATGCATTAATAATTATCGGTATATAGATAGTCTGCCAAATCTAGTAATACTGATAATCGTTGATAAATGTATAAAATTTCATCACAAATTATAATTATTGTCATATATATCTATATATCTATATATATTTACATATATCCTTAAACTACTTCTCCTTTCTCAACTGTTTGACGAGTTCGAACATTTGCAATACTACGAAATCGGCCCAAACCCTAAACCATATAACAATACAATATAATTTAACATTTTCTTGCATATATATTATCCCCATACTCCATTGACTAGCAATCCTTAGATACTCACTCTTATCACTTTATATAAAAAAAAATAACAATAACAATAAAAAAGAATATCCATATATTCTCATTTTTTACGTAATGTCAGTCTCCAATAAACTGATATCCAAATCTCTGAGCATCCTCCATTGTTGACTTGGGGGCAACCAACAAATGCATAATGAAATTTTATATTATGAAAATGTCTTCATTAGTTCAGCTATAAATAGGGGACATATGTAACTTCATCCTTAAATCCCTTCTCAGTCCGAAGTTAATATTGTCTGATATATATCTCAATAATGGCATTCACAAGTGTGAACCGTCGAATGTTTCTCATTGCCATTTTCATGGCCATTTTTCTTATCATATCATCTGAGATTGCGTCTGCTGAACTTCGTGAACCACTTACTGAGCTTCCATTTGGTTAGTAGAGTTAACTTTTCAAGGGTTCCTTTTCCTTCATCATTTTTCTTTTCTTTCTTTCTATTTTTTTAATCTTTTTTCTGTCATGAGAATTTATCTCTGATCATTGCAGGCAGAAGACTTCTCGGACGTGGAGGATACAATGGGCCGGGGTCTGCTGAGACAACTGGCCGTGGAGGATACAATGGGCCGGGGTCTGTTGAGACAACTGGACGTGGAGGATACAATGGCCCGGGATCTGTTACGACAACTGGACGTGGAGGACACAATTAAACGGCACCGGTGATGGCTGGCAATGAATATATATCAATATGCATGTTATGTATGATACTTGAATAATGTATGCTATCTGATTGTTGCGTTTGATGTTGTTAACTGCTAAGAAAACATCCGTTGTATGTAGTTCTTTATAGTACAATGAATAACAAGTGCCCTGTATGCTTCTTTAAATGATTTCAATGTTGGATATTGTTATAAATATGATATTATTATAATTGATGTTGTGTAGAAGTGGATTTGAAGATTTGAGTAACATGCTTGGCTTGAGAGAGTGCATGAGATAATTAATATGTCATTCAATGATTATAAAAAAAAAAAAAAAAAGAGCTTTAGTGATCGAATTTCAATGACCAATTGAGTGGTCACTAATCAATGACTGATTAGTGACTAATTTAAATATAATATTTTAAAAAAATTAACAACAATTAGTGACCGAATTGGTAACAGCTCAAAAGGTGGTCACTATTTCAATCACCAATTAGTGACCAAGCTCTTTGTTTGATCACTAATTAATGAACAAATTGTTTTTCAATCATTAATTTATGATCAAATTTTCTTTTGGTCATTGATGCAGTCACTACTAATTAGTAACTATGTTTTTAGTCAATAAAAGGTCACAAATATAAAGTTTTATTTTTTGCATATTCTTGTAATATGAAAGCATACAATTTATGTAATACCTATATAAGTAAGTAATATTGAGTTTGTTATATATCTACATATATATATATATATATAAGTTTTTTATAATAATATGCGTATATCTAAAAATATAAAAATATACACACATATATAAATATATAACCACTAAATATTTCTATATCATACCCATATAATTGAACATTAATTTATTAATGTATATATAGATACACAAAGAAATAAATAAGAATAATATTCTTACAAAAAAATGAGAATTAATTAATATATACATGTCAATAATTTATATTATATTCATGTATTATGAGTAAATAAATACTTATAATATAATTAATAACATTATATATTAATTTATTTATTAGTATATATATGTATTACCATACATATGTGTAAACTATTATTACTATACATATTCGTTTGTATACACTATGTTTTAATATGTTTATAATATATTATAATAAATACCTAAAATTTGAAAGTAATAGTTAAAAATAATAAATATTGTACAATATTATATTGATGAAATATTACACAAATATTAAATAAATAATTGCTTTTTTGTGAAATTTTAAAATGCAAAAGAATAGTCACTTATATATAAGAATATTATAATTATTTTTTATTTGTAAATATTATATATTATATTGTTGAGGTAAATGATGTAGTGGTTAGTTACTCATTTGAACAAAATAAAGGTCTTGACTTCAAATACAGGATTGTGCAAAGTCCAATATGAAATTTTTTGACCCATTGAAATTAATGAATGAAATATGCTTTCATTGATCAACAAACGCCCAATAACATACAAAAAAATTTTCAAAAAATTTTTAAATAATTAGTGATCGCTTGCGGTCACTAAGTCAGCCACTAATTAATGATCGCTAAAAATCGATCATTCATTAGTGTCTGAGTTAATGACTAATACAAATTAGTGATGAAGATTTTTTGATTGATCCAATTAGTCACTAAACCTATTAGTGATTAATTTTTATATATTTAGTAACCGATTGAGTGGTCATTAATATACTCCCCCTCCCCCTCCCCCTTTTGTAGTGTCTATTTTGATTATCATTACTGTAGTTATATGATGACTGAAGTTTTTAGTGGAATGGGGTCACTAGCCTCAACGACCCATTCATATTTGTCTTTTGTCATAATTTTATCTAAATGTTCTTAGGATATAAGTAAAATATATAAATAAGTACCAAATAGCTCCGGGGACATGCATACAAAGTTTATATATGTTCGGAAAAATGAGGGAGCAAGGAAAAGGTTGGATTATTGAGGAAGAATGGGGTGAAGATCAGCACAAAAGAATCACCCCAGGAGATCAATTATTAATTCTCAGTCCTTAATTTCATTCTTCTAAGTAATATATAGGTCAGAATCCGATACCCTATGATCATCACCAACATTGCTGCAACTTCTTGACTTCCACCATAATCAAACCTTTGATTGTTGATCAAGGAAGAGTCACAAATCACTAATCCAGATGGGCCTCCAATGCAACTGTACTGAATCTTCAACAGCAGCTTGTAGGTGTGGTAATTCAGGGATAAGTACCGAATCCAAGACATGAATGGAGGAACATTCTGCACCATATTCATGGAAAAGAACTCATTAATTACAGCGTTGTTGTCTAATGTTGTACGACATTATTCTATTAAAAAGTAGTTCATAACAATAATTTGGGCTAATCGGCACTTGACAAAATTTCAAGGGCCGGCCTCATTATTTAGAGGGTGTTTGACTAAATTTATTTAAAATATTTTTTAAACTTATAAAATGTTAGATTTTATTTTAAAAATAAGACCGTAAAATGTTTAGATAAAATAAAATTTCAAAATTTTTAAAAATGTTAATAGTAGCAATTCAATACTTAATATAGTTTAAATTAAAGCAGCACTTTAGAATCTCAAAAATAAGTTAGAACTTCTTATTTTTCAAAAAGAGTTTATAACATTTTAACATTTTATTTTCATAACTTTAGAAGTTCATAAACTAGTTCATAAACTTTTTTCTAAAAGAATTAACCGAACGCTTTGTAATACCTTATGAATTCTCAAATATCTTGTAAAATGTTTAAAATTTATAAGCTCACTCAAACACTTTCTTAATTAGCATACCTTGACAAAGAAACCACCAGATAACATGAATGCCATGACAGTAACCGAAGCCAAAGTTGTTGCCTTCTTCACATCCATGAATGCTGCACCTATGGCTAGTCCTAATCCCTGAAATTTCCAAACTAAATACTAAAATTTTTGCCTTAAACCTAACAGGTTTCAAACAGAAGAGTTGACATGCACTTTTTCTCTTACCTGAGCAGCAATAATGCTGAGAAGAATCGAAAGCAAAGTTAGCGAAAATGCAGGAAAAGTCAGCTTCAACCCCACCATGAAATAAATTATTACAAGGAAAATCATGGGCAGCAGGAGATCCAAAGGAAGATCACTGGTGTTTCTGGCTATCAAATATGCACTAAGTTTGTACATATCTACTGATCTCTCCTTTGCTAGCATTGCCCTTTCTTGTGGGAATGTGAAAATGGCTGTAAAAACCGGAAAGAAGGCCCAAAACACTGAAATAAAGAACAATAGCCCAGCCTGCCAAAAAAGGTTCAGTATGATAAAACTTCTCTAGGTAAAACATTTTAAAATGCTTTTTGTGTTTCAAAGTGCATACCTGATCTTGAACTCTCTTGCTAGATGAATCATCTGAATTCCACCAAAGTAAGCCCACAATGACTGCTGTTGATACTACTTGAATAACACGAAGACTGCTTAAATACTCGTGTCGCCTCTCCTTGAGGCCTCTTTTGAAGAGAATAGAGAACTGTGCACTCCAAGTTGCTCCTCCCCATTCTTCTGCATTACGCATATTTTGCCTGTGATCGAGCAAAGTGGGTTCACCGATTCGTATTTTCTCCATTTTAGAAGCTCTTGATTCATAAGCCCCCAAAAGATACTGCAAATTAAGACAAGTGAATCAAGATTTTACTTTTCTGAGTAATGGTGATTCTTCAAGATGTAACTGGCACTATGCATTGGGGAAAATTGCACTTTTGGATACATAATTTTAACCATTTTGTATTTCGTTCTATAACTTATAAAATTGCAATCTTGGTCTTGTACATATAAATAATTGATCATTTTTAGCCTGATTGTCGTTGGGAGCTCCAAAAATTGCACGCTGACATGTCGGAGTGAGTCTATTTTAGTGCTTTTTGCCTTGTTTGCATCTCAATTCAGTTTTTCCAGCTAATTTTTGAAGTTCCAGTGAAAATAAGACTAAAAGTGATAAGTTTTAGATACATATAGGATCAAAATTACAAGTTTACAAGTTAATAGAAGGAAAATTGCAAAGTGGACAAAATTGTAAGATGGAAAATGCAAATTTCCCCTACACATTGGTTTTTGTTTTGTTTTTACCTCATGCACATTATTGGGGGAAAAGTTATTCTCCAGTTCTGAAGGAATGGACTTGTCCTTCATATTGCCATTAGCAAGATCAATCAAGAACTCAGCTGGTGTCATGGGGATAAGGGGGGAACAGCCCATGGATGAAAAGTACAACATTGCTTCTGAGGCTTTCCCAAAGTACAATGAACATCCATTACCCAAGAGAACTAATTTGTCAAATTTACTGAATAGTCTAGTTGAGGGCTGATGTATTGTGGTCACCACTGTCTTCCCAGCCTAAGCAGTAGAGAGAAGAATAAAAACAAAGTCAAAAAATACAGGAGTTTCAAAATTCTTTCTGATATTATAGAAAGCTTGAAATACCAAAAATATCTCCAAAATGTTAAAAACATTTAAAACTTTAAAATTAATGTCTTTTTATTCAGGTCAATTTTGACCTAACTTGACATTGGCCCAAATTGAAGCAAGAATCATATGATTAAAGTACATATTGACATTTCGAACTTAAATATAAAATGAACCATACGAGCCCAGATCAACTACTAAACCATATACAATACTGGACCTTGATTGATTAAAATTTCAAAAAAAATCATTGGACCATCCCTAATTAGTGCTTTGATCTTATTGACCTCATCTTACCTGATCAATTGAAGAGCAGAAATAGACTGATCCACAACGAAAAATAATACCTGAGCAATGTTGTGAAGCATCTGAATAATACGAAGAGCTGTCGTAGAGTCCAATCCAGACGTCGGTTCATCTAAGAAAAGAATTGAAGGATTGAGCAGAATTTCATTGCCAATGCATACTCTTTTTCTTTCACCTCCAGAAACTCCCCTCACAAATGTCCCACCAATCATTGTATTTTGGCATCTGCAAAAAAGATAATAGGCACTTGTCAAATATTGAATGACAATGGATTTTTATGAAACAAAAAAAGATCATCTAGCTAGAAAGTACCTTTCAAGGCCAAGCTCTGAGATGACACTCATAGCCCTTTCTTTCTTCTGCTCAATTGACAGTGTGTTGGGAAGACGAAGCAACGCAGAATAAGTTAAGGTCTCTTTCACAGTTAAGTGGGGGAATACAATGTCATCTTGCAGCACAAATCCGATCCTTTTTTATCACAAAAATAATATTAATTCCATTAAGAAAGATAATTGATCAAAGATAAAAGCACTCCAAAATTTGCTTAACTATTACCTACGCTTCAACGATTTTGTATATAATTGATCGTTATAAGTGACGGTTCCACCATTATTTTTCGATCTTCCACTTAGAATATTCAGCAGAGTGGTTTTTCCACTCCCGGAAGGTCCCATTAGAGCTAGAATTTCTCTGGGACATACTGAGCCACTCACCCTTCGCAGTATGCATTTTTCCGCAGTTGAGTTCTTGTTCCCCTTTGATCTTATATTGTAATTAACATCTTCAAACTGTAATAGAAGGAATAAAATTTTGATCAGTACTTTTCTCTCTTTGGAAACTGATATGACCAATTGAAATTCTAAGGACATAAAAATAAAAATACAATAAAATACCAATATAATTAAATAAATAGTGCTACTTCACCCAACTAAGTCTACTTAATATGGGTCCTATAAATGTAATTCAAAGGGCTCAAGCTTAACAACTCAACTAATATAAAAATCAATTTCACATTCAAAATGATATTAAAGCAATCATCTTTCAACTGGAATGTTGACTCTATGCGATTATTTTTCAATAGCATAAGCTTACTAATGCACTAATTTACAAAAATGACCCCAAAAATCTATTTCCTTGCAACATTAGAAACAACGATATTAATAACTTACCTTAAGAGAAATCCCAAATGCAGGTTCAATCTGTATTTTTCTCCAGCTACACGAATCAGGATCCTCCTCATCAGCCGAAGCAGATTGATCTTCTGATCACAAATAAGACGCCTTGTGAGCTGTATATCATATTACGCAAAATTTAAAACAAATATATATTTTTTCAGAAATATCAGAAAAAGAGCATGCAAATGCCTTACCTGATATGGGATTTCGTAGCCTTATGGAATCCTGTATGCTTTCAGAAGGCAACGACAATTCACAAATTGAGACGAGCCCCATTTCACCGTTCCTATGTGGATTGTTTACAAATGAGCCTGTTTCATCAAAGCTGCCTGTGACACAGTTAATCAGTTCATCGACATTTACTGAAAAGTGAGAGCTCAATGACTTAGTTTTGCGCATATAAGGTTGCTTCTTTGGGGATTCCTTATTTAGATCAAAGCTTCTATTCTTGAGTCTAGTTTTTCTAGTCTTTGCATCATTTTCTTCTTGTTCTGTTAATCCTAGGTTATTTCCATAATATGCAAATGCCGATTCCTTTGCAGCCTTGGCTTCATTAGTCTTGCCAAATTTCTCAGACACGCCAAAATCTGCTTTCCCCTCCATTGTTTCAAGTTAATGCCTTCAAGCTATTAACTGCATTATGGGAAAAGAAAGTCGTAAGAAAACTGTCAATATGTATGAGAAGTACGCCATCCATGTAGATCATCAACTAGTTCTGCAATAGCAAATTCTCCTGCTCTTTTTTTAAAGTATCAAGATATGAAAGTGATAATATAATCAGGAATTTCAAAATAATGACTAATAGTACATATCCGAGGGACTAAGAATTTTACGTTGTGGCAATATTGTGGAGCTCACACTAATTGAAAAATAAGCTGACAGCTTGAATGAAACTCTCAGCAGGTCCATGTTAATATAGAACCATCTTGAAAGTGAAAGCCACCCTCTCGTGTGTTGTGACTTTCAGTACATATATCTAGACTATAACTGATACCATCCAAAGTTTTTATTTTTTTTCCGCGAACTTTATGTCTTGGAAATTCTAGTTGTTAGCCATGGTATAAAACAGAGATAATTGAGTTAGCACTATAAAGGTCTAATATTAACGCACGTTTCTCCTAAAGCCAATACTATTAGTATTCCAAAAGCATGTCATTGATTCGCAAAATCTTGAAAGAATTCCAAGTTCAGAATTTTCAGTCTTAAAACACATTCTTGTACTTGAATATTCTCAAAAGAAATCCCCATTCATGCGTGGGAGGGTGTTGGAAAAAGCCATATTTGTCCTTAATAAACAAATATTTATGTCTATTTTAAGTCGAGTTGAATTCAGGCAGCCCCATCAAAAACCCAACCTAACTGATATCTAAAATTGATCTGTAAAGATGTGGGAGTAAAGACGTGGGTGCAGGATTACTCTACGTTAGTCATTACTCATTTGATAAACGACATCCTTGTAAAATAGTCGATAGGCATCACATTTTTGCACTTACAATGTAAAGTTACCTCCATGTTTGTTTTGTATAACTCATATTTTACTTGTCCTCAACCTCCAACTTGAGCTTGGAAGTTTTTTCCACGAGGGAATTCAGAATCTAGAAGTTCTGGTCCACATAACTTGTCTGATCTACCGGCCTGAGCCACCGTCCTTGATGGGTTGACCATCTTGAAAAATCACTCCCAAGCTCACGTCAATCCCACATGCAAGAGCCATCTATCCTCTGATAAATTTCTTTCCCTTTTATAACCTTTGTTCACTTAATGAAAACTTTTTGACTTTTATCATGTGACGGTGAAATCTATGGCATGGTCACTATGCGAAACTCAAGAACTCTGTCTCTGTGTGTGTGCGCGTGTGCGCGAGCGTGTGTGTGGAATGCTTGTGGGATTGAGCTTACGTGTGTAATAAAAGCTTTCTAATTCATGAACTCTTTACTTGAAACACATGTACCTAACTTGTACGAATACCGTATGGTGTATCAAAGGCTTTTATCAAGTGCTGGAAATTTTGTCTGAACAGACAATTCATGGAGAGTGAGCCAAAAATCTAAATCTAACCTCTGAGGCTCTGATTGCATGAATATATATATCTATTTGTCCTGATACTCAATCAGCAGCTTCCAGGAAACATCGGGATGCCTTCATTTCAAGGGCATGTCAGAGTACAATAGTCGGTTTTCTTTTCATTTTCTTGAAATAACATTGAACAACCTTTGTTGCCTTGTTGGATACGCAGATGAGTTTGGGACATGAGTCTCAGGTTCAATTTTGAGATGTTAATGAAACAAAATAAATCAGACGGTGTCTCATATACCACTAGGATATCAAGTAAATGAAAACAATTATTTTTAGTTTTTTTCAGAGATTCTACACCAATTATATTTTTTTTACTGCAATTTTTGACTTCCACTCTATTTCATATTTGTCTTTTTTCTTAATTTGAACGTGGGAGGAAATTGTTCTCACAATTGTAATTTTTCTTTACTTTCAATCCGCTTGTTGAATTGGTTGAATTGACCATATATAACCTGAATAAGTAAATAAAAAATTCCGTGAAACGCATATAAGTTTCTAAATAAGATCATATATGTTTTCTTATTCCATAATTGACGAATATAAAGAAATTTTAATTCTTGGGGGATGGTTCTTCGGGTTAGCAAAGGAAAGACAGCCTCTACGACATAACCTTTCTGATCAATGCCGTGCGAGGATGCCAGTTTTAGATGTAGCAACAAGGCTTCCCTCCTAGCTATTAGACCCGATTTTGATAGAAAACTTGTGTGCTTGGAGTCCATGATAATTAAATAAACCAAATTTTACCATGACTGCAATTTTATATGAAAGACATAAAAACAAAAGCCTATGAGTTCACTTTTGTAATTAGATAACCAACATTAAAAATCGTCTTTACATTGAATGATTTGATATTTTAAATATCCCTCTCTTATTGACTACAACTTCTGTATTTATTATCACCTCCATTGCTGCTCTTTCAATAGATATTGATAGTATTCATGAAACTGTTTCTGAATCTCTATTTTACAAAAATAATATTATCTTAGGTGCCATTTTTTCTACTTCCATAACTACCGTCCAATTAACATGTTAAAAAAATTTTAAAAAAGAATACTTAGGTAGTTGAGGTAATGGGGAATTGCTTCAAAAATATTGTACAAGAATGAGAAGCCAACTCAAATCTTTCACATGGTACGATTTTTAACCCACGTCCCTTCTGTACGACTGTTTGGAAAACTTGGTTTCCGTTTGGTTTCATTTTCAAAATCTCTTTTTATATTTTCTACTATTGCAAAAATGATACATATAACTTTTTACACATTTTCACTCAATATTATTTTTATTTTCATTTTTAAAACACATTTATTAATAATTTATATATCTTCTCTCAATAACCCATATATCTTCTCTATCTATTTTATTATTTCTATCTCTTTCCACCCACAATATATTAAACCCAACATAATTATTACTTTTTTAATAATTTATCCAAATACAAACTCAATTTTAACTCACTTTTACTAATTATTTTTCAATATTTTGAAAATTATGAAAATGAAAATAAAGCCTAGTGGGCTCTCGCGTGTGTATGAGATGGACTCACATGAGACAGTCATTTTCATCCAACTCTTTTCGTTGTCAAACCCTTTGTTCTTTAATGTGACGGTGGACAGATCAATGGAGTAACAAGCGGTCATAATTAGCTACACGTAGGACACATGCGTACGCCTAAATAGCAAAATCACAAATTATTTATCTTTACTATTAATAAAAAAACTGTGTGACTTTTCATATAGTCGAGTCACATACTTAAAATTTCATTATTTTCCTTTTTATTTTCATTATTGCAACTTATTCACTCAATAGCTCAACATTACAATTTTATAATTTTTTATATATTCTCCTATAAAATTAAATTTGAACATTAAAATTATTAAAAAACTAATGTTGCATGAATTAATATTTATTTATTTTAAATTATAAAAATTTTAATACAGGCATAAAATGTATTAAAATCACTTATATGAATAATTCGAGAGTGAAGAGAATGATTTCTTAGACAAATTATCAAAACAATTCAGACCTCTGTTACTTGCAGTACATTTAAATTAAGAGACCCTTTTAGCAGATAATGATTCAATGTAAGTAAAATTTAACTCTTTTTTTGAAATTACAATTTGTAAAAATTAGAGAAAATGCCATATAGTAAAATATAAGCAACCTCTTCATCACTCGAGGGATAAATATGTCACTTAATTGTGATCATCGCCATCTTTGGGAAAAATTTTCCTGAAAAATTGGATAAGAAACTTCTAGAATTCAATAAACTTCTATCCTTTTTCTTTTTCTTTTTCCTTCCCCCAGTGCAGAGCTTCTTTGTAGTGGACGAGACATTCGGGCCATCAACTGGGCTCGTTAGCATACGGAGGCCACCTGAATTTGGGTGCATTGAAAAACTAAAGGACTGATTCATATGGGCCAATTCAACGCGGATTTTGTACCTGGTCATGGGAGGGTCGGCCCGGGTTGAATTGGCGTGTGGAATACAATTCAAAAATTGATTTCAGTCACTTTCATCATCAAATATGAAAGCCAAGTGGTATCGAGGAATTATTTCATCGGCACACAATGATGAAAGATTTTATCCTAAAAAAGGCTCAATTGGTGCAAAAGAAAATCAACAACTTACAAGTCATTTTTAAAATTATTGATTCTTCTGATATGGTGCAAAATATGGTATCTTCAATTACATTAGTAATTTGCTTTTATATTATTTTTTTTAAAGGGTTTGTTTGCTTCAATTGATTATGCTTAATAGATGTATAATCACTTCTAATTTATTATTCGTTTGTCTTGATATAGGGCTCTTGATAAATCATTGATCCTATATTAAGTTGAAATATGTATTAAGAGGGGAAAAGCTTGATACATTTTATTTGAATTGGATAAAATTCAAAAAAATCAAATTATCCTTAAATAGTATGTAAAAAAATATTAAAATAAATAATAAAAAGTTATAATCGTAAAATTATATATTTTGTTTTAATTTACTTTTTAATTAATCTTACCAATCAAACAAAAAATTATATTACTCTATCTTGATAAATTTAAAACATATCCATTTATTTATATATCATTCATAATCACATTATTCGAAATAAACTAGCCCAAAGAACATTACAAATGAATCAATAGAATCTAATTATCAAATCAAGAAAATTATCCTTACAACAAATCAATAAAATTCAATTATCAAATCAAATAAATGGAAATACAAACTGCATAATTAGATGCACATAAGCTGCATATAGGAACCCATACAGGTTCGAACTCAAAATCTCCCACATAATAAGGGAGACTAATGCCACTAAATTACAATCTACTGGACTTATATTAAAAAAACCACGTCATTCAGATAACAAAGGAATTTAGCTTTTGAGTTAATTTTAAAATTTTTATTTTTCTTAAAATTGTCATAAGGTTATAATCATTTTTATCAATTTTCGTCTTTTATTTGTCCTTGCGTTTGAAACTATGCATATAAAAATATAAAATACATTTGAAAAACAATTAAAAACTCATAACAAAGTCTTTCAATCAAAAGCACTAATATTAGACCTCCCAAAAGTATTTCTGGCCCGAAAACTGCATGGAGTGTCCCATGACTTGGTCCAAATAATTCAAACCCAAACCGGACCTTGACCGGAAAGTGTGGCCTTTCCACTGTTCAGCAGCATCCACTGGCCAAGCTTTTCATTGAATTATTAGACTTGACTTTGCTCACGCAATATTTATTAATAATTAATCAGATGGACCCTGCCCAGTTGGATCTGGTCAATGCGATTCGGTAGGGGGGATTGACCGAGATCCGGGTCTGGGTCAATTCACGCAACTTAGCTAATTAGGATTTTGAAAAAATGTAACATACTCACTGAAAATTTAATGCTAAATGCGAAGGATGTTTACAATATATATTAGGTCGCTGCAATAGCCAATTACTCCATGCAATATATATATATTTTATTTTTATATGCAGGTGTATTAAAGTTTGTTAGAATATTTTTTTCTTTTTACAAGAGAATAGGAAAGAAATAGTAGTGGCGATCTTGCCTTCTCCCATTATGCCATGTTTGGGCTTTTATGTTCAGCCACAAATACATCAAACACCTAAACAACTCATGCAAGCATAAGTCCTATTAGTGTAGCACCACCAAGAACCAAATAAAGTCCATAGAAGCCAGCCTTGGTCTACATCCAAGTCAAAGAGCATACACCTAGCAAATATTTATGACAAATATATAGAGAGGATTCGAATTTAAAACGTGGACTTACCAAACCACATGGAAGTGAGTTTGGAACCACTCGACCACCACCCCTTGGGGTAAAATTCATTAGAATTCGAATACTAAATTTTATACATATAAATATAAAAATGATGTCACTAAATTAGATAGGTGCTTTAATTAAAACAAGAATTAATATACAAAATTAACAGTTGATTAGGCATATTAGGTCAATAAAGCAAATAAAGCACAAGGGAAGATGTAAAGCATTGTCTCAGACAAACAGTCAAATCGGCGAAGAAGAAAGTAAGTGATGACAAAAAAAATGTGTGGCTAAACGAGGTTTGAAAACATGCTTAATTTGTCTTTTTTTATTTGATCCCTTTTAGTTATTTTTAGAAAAATGGTAATTATATTAAATATTAATTGAGAATTATTTTAATATATTTATTAATAATTAATAATTTTTAATGAACAATGAGATAATAAGCTCACAGGAGTCGTGGACCAACAAGTCTGATAGAATTGTACTCTCTATTGCTATACTAAGACCTCATATTATCATATATATCCATATTTGATAACTCTTCAAGTGATCAATCTTAATATAGTCAAGTGAATGATATGAAAAAAAAATTCTAATAAACTATTAAATAAGTTTAGAACTAAGAGAGAATAAAAGGATATGAGATTTAAAACTAGAAAATTTTTAGAATTCGAGATGACTTTTTCAAATGATGAAATAAATGAAAGAATTTATGGGATAATCCCCAAAATGTTACCACTCTTTTTAAAATATGAGATGTAACCAGTTAACTATATATATACTACATTTGCTTCAGCTGCACAAGGAAAAATATTATTGCATGGACGAGTGGTCAGTTGATCTATTAGTGTCATTCTCATACATATAAAGTATGAAATCTGGGATTTGAACTCTAATGAATTCTTAGTCTGTATGTGTGTAGTAAAAAAATAGTAATAATAATGCTATTGCATGTCATATATATATATATATATATATATTTGAGATTCTTTTTTAAAAAAACTCCTTAACACAATTTTTAGGCACATTTACTTGAACCAGTTATATAAAAGTGTCTAAGTGAACCAATCATAATTATATGATAGATCAATGACCATCATTATTATTTTCTAAATTTTACTATATATTCATTAATTTTCTTAAACCTAGCTACATAGTGTATATTACTTCTAGAAATGAGATTAATTCAACATCAAAATTGACTAAATTTAATAATTTCTCTTGGATTTTCTAGATTAAAAGAATTTTATAAGAAGACTTCAAATAAAGTAAATTATTGTCCATGTTATATTTTTAAAAAATTAAAAAGTTTCTCCATCGCGAGAAGACAAAATTTGTCGACAAAATTGTTAAAACTAACCAACTAAATCTTCTAGTAAACTACCAAAATTAAACTAGCACTTGGCATTATATTTCAATAAAAAAATGTAGATATATAAATTACTTGTATTTTTCTTTTTTCCAACATAAAGAATACATTGACATGTCCCATTGTCAATACAAACAAAAAGAGACTACTTGAACTCAATAGAAAATATTTAACGCCTATTTTATATAAAAATTACTACTTTAAATGAACGCTAAAAGAGGGTATTTAAAATAAAAAAGAAAGTATAATTTTTTGTGTTTTGAAATAATTATTTATGAATTTTTCAGCTATGTGTTAATTATGCTTATTTAAATATTATGAACATTAATATTTTGTAGTTTTGATGATTGATGCATGCCCATCAAATTTTTATAAAAGCTGTGAAAAATTAGAACTTCTTAAATATAATAAAGAACTATAATATAATAAAAACTTCTTAAATATAATAAAGAACTTCTTAAATAAATATAATAAAGAACATATATGTGCATATATATTATATTTTTATTTTTTTTATCTTTTAATTGGTGTCATACTTAAGTCATGTATTGGACAAAAAGCTAAAGTTTGACCAATATTTCGAATTACCATATGCAATGCAGCCATTGGCCTTAACTTTTTGACAATGAAATAAAACGTTGATCTTTTCCTGATTGAGCACTCAAGTGGCTAAGGTTACAGTATATGTCTTTTCATTTCATTCGTCAATTAAATAGTTATGTAAGAAGTGTATAAGACCTCACTAATTGTCAAACAACCAATGCCACATCAAATGTGGTATATCCTAAGTCTTGTATTCGTAGCAAACCTATATTACACTTCACATAAAACAATAATCTTGGTATTTTCTACATTAAAATTTGTGTGTAGTCTCATTGTGATAAAATTAGAAAACTATCGAGTATGATAAATATATCGTCACAATAATATCATTTTCATTAACTTGAAAGTGATAAGAATTATTTTTAAATTATCAATATATCATATCTACAGTATAAATAACGCGTGAGTACAGTAACTAGTTGACAAAATTAACCTTATTCAAAATGATAATAAATGAGATAGTCTTTTTTGCTCTTCAGTATTTTTCTCCATGATCTGTTATATTATTTCATCTTAACTTTTTTTTACCTATTTTAAAAATTGAAATAAATACATTGAAATTATTAAAAAAAATTATAATAACATATAAAAAAAAATAGATGGATTATATTTATTTTATACTATAAAAATTTTAATAAATTATCGGTATATAGATAGTTTGTCAAAACTAATAATACTGATAATCGTTGATAAATGTACTGCAGTAATAAAAATTTCATCACAAATGATCATCATAATCATATATATATATATATATATGTATACTCAATTTCCAAAAATAATAATTAGATGCCAATTAAGTTTCTCATGTGTTCCACCAATCTCACATGACAATTAAACTTCTTCTCCTTCCTCGAATGTTTGAAAAGTTCAAACATTTTTGATAACCAAACCCCAAAGTACCATAAAACAATACAACATAATTAATGTTTTCTAGCATATATATAATCCCCATACTCCATTGACTAGCAAGGCATAGATACTCACTCTTATCACCTTATATAAATATATATATATTTCACCCTTTGCATCAACCCCACAAAAAAAAAAAGAAAGGAAAATAGGAAAAACAGTAGCACATTAATTATCATCACCAAAACCACCATTATTTCCATCAATCCCATTAAATTTCCCTCTCCAACCACAGACTCTGCTTCACCACCGCCATGGACATGCCGCCGGACAATCCTTCTGGCCGGTCTCCGAGGCGGGAGCTCCAAGGGCCCCGCCCGACGCCGCTCAAAGTACGTAAAGACTCGCACAAGATCAGAAAACCACCGGTGGCGCCACCGCCAGCAGCTCAACCTTACCACCCGGCGCCGCCACGGCCGCCAGTTATAATATACACAGTTTCTCCCAAGATAATCCATGCAAACCCTAACGAGTTCATGTCACTAGTCCAACGTTTGACCGGCCCCAACTCCTCCTCGTACACCAGCTCGTCTATGAATTCACCCTCAACTTCTTCCACCGCCGCTGGCGCAATATCGCCGGCGGCCCGTTTTGCTTCCATCGAGAAAACAAAGTCTCCCGACGGAAGAAAAGCACAGGTTTTTGATGGAATGGTGGAAGGAATAGAGATTGGAAAGGACATCCAGAGGACTGGACAATTTCCTGGAATCTTATCCCCGAATCCAAACGCTCTTCCCCCAATCCCACCAAATTTTTTCTCTCCTCCATCAGATAATAATCCCTTAAACTTCTTCCACGAATTGAGCCCAGTTTTACACAGTAATCGGAATTACCTAGAAAATAATTTCTTTCTGCAAAGTCCCTCAAATTTCATTTCGCCCCATATAAATATGCCTTCTCCAAATACTTTTGATCTTTTTCACAGTCTATTTGACTGATAACCATACAGAATTTTCTGCTCAGTGAGTGCTTCAATGGTGTTGATGATAGCGAACAAGAAAGGGACTGAATTGGAAATTGGGAACTTCATGTTGCATTCTCAAGCAAGTGGGCATTTCTCATTTAGGGTATTAAATTCCACCTTTTTTTTTTTTTTTGACAGTTGAAAATTTAATTTTGTGGACCTTTGTGATATATGCATCAGATTTTGGCTCAACTACCTGTTTTTGGTCTTTGTTATAGCCTTCATAGTATTGGATACCAATTCTTTTGTCTTATAGCTTCTAGCTTGTAATTTCCAAAACCAACAATACTAACTGATTTTGCCCTTTCATCCTGTTTGTCTGACTTAATTTGTAAGTATGTGTTTACTTGGTCAAAATTGCAATTATTGGAAATAGGGTTTTGGATTCCACAATATTGGTGTTTTTTGTGGCTTAATGACTTGTTTTCTAGCTTGGATGCTTTATTTTAATTGATATTTTATTTTGTATTTTATATATATATAAATACTCTGTAATGAGTTGTATATACTTGATTTATAATTGTAGAATGCAATCCATAATAAAATATAAATTAAAATAAAACATTACAAACAATTATGGCATTGATGTTCCCATAGCCAACTCTTGATCATTACAATCAATTTGTAGTTGATGATTATTCTATAAATATATATTAATTTTTCTACATATAATGTACTGTTGCCTTTGAATGTACAAGACTAAAGATTGAAATTAAAACATTATATCAATTATAAAGATTTATAGTTACAATTTGTAAGTATAGTTACAAAATTAATTTCATAGCAATTATTCTTTAACAGATACCTAATTTTTTGACAGTAAAAATTTTGAAATAATTTTATTTAATTATGACAATAAGTTGTAGTAACTTACTTGTTGATTATTATAAGCTCCAAAAACAGCTTGAATTTTTATTGTAATAAGCTCTCTTTATTTACCTTGACGATGAAGTTAAATGAAAATTAAAAAACTAAAAACCATTTGTTTGGATATCTTTTCTACGTTATTTCCAATATTTCGTCAAAAACAACATAAAACACGTGAAGCTTGCTACATAGATACAATCGAAATTAAGTATAGGGAAATCAATATTTTAGTTTTTTTTCTTCTTTTTATCTTAAATTAAAATGTGAATTTAATATTCTATATACTTTCAAGTTTAAAAATTATCCTCAAAACTAAGGATGTGAATAGGTCAAACTACTCGTTAGAGATCTATGGCCTAGCCTACTTATGGCCTAACTCGGTGTAGCCTATTTGATAAAAATATCATATTAAGGCTTAAAATTTAATATTTTTAACTAAATAAGCTCGACTTAAACTCTTTTAAAAGCTTACAAAGTCTAGCAGCCGATCCGTTTATCATTCTTCACATAAGAAGTACAATAATAGTAATATTACATTAAATAACTAATTATATTTAATTTCTTTAATTAGTCCTTTATAAAATCTGTTATATTGTTTAGTGTTGCATTTTTTTGAAATGATATTATTTTATAATTAGATTTGAACTTTCATAATTATGTATTTGTTATTGACCATTTTAATTATTTCTTATCAAGTCTATTATAAATTTGAGCATATTAAAGATTCAGATTTATGCAATATTTAACTTAATTGAAGTCTTAGTAAAAAATAAATTTTTATGTAGGTTTTCAAGCCAAGCTAAGACTTTAAAATTTAATAAAAATGTTAAGCCTAACTTTAAAACAAAACCTTCTATAGATAACAAGCTAGGTTCAAATTCATCATTTGCATAACAGAACTAGCCTATTTAAGCCAAAATCTAATCTAGCCTAACCTATATTCGTGCCTACTTAGGACTAGTTGCTAAATTGACAAACACCTTTTGGGGTTCTTATTTAATTCAATATTAAAAACAGAAGATCTGAACTTTTTATCCATAATAATTATTAATAGCCATATTTGATTTCTTCTTTATGGCTATTATTTGGGAGCGTTTACAGGTAGAGCACCTTTGTGCAAAAGGACAATATTCATGAAAATATTAAAAATTGGGATGTAATTATTATTTTTTTTTTCAAAAAGCTACATCATAAAATAAAGTTAAAATTAATCATTGCAAGCAAAAGTTGGAGGTGGGGTGCGACTTAAAAGGGGGCTAGATTGAGTATAAGACGAAAATATGTTAAAGGCTGCTATCTATCCACCTAATACACGGAACCGTGTGATTATAATGTTCATTTAATATTCAATCGGATAAAATAATCAACCGTCATGTCATGCTCTCAATTCTTGAAGTTTAGAAATTAATCTTGTTTAGACATATATATTTCATAAATTCATAAAATAATCATTATATAAATCACATAAAATTATCATATACAATTAATTTTCAATATGATAACAATTAAAGTTTATTTTCGAAAATTGTTTAGCTTATGAAAATCAATTTTATACTCTATAATCAGTCGACGATAAAATTAGTTGATCTTGCCACTTTCTTTCAAAATTAGCATATACTACAAGAAATGAAATATTGGTGATAAAATAATAAAACGTGGTAATGTAAAAGTTGTCATGAATTATATCTATTAAGTAATAAAAAAATTTATTTTGTCAACCTAAAGATTTTAACAAATTTAATAGTAACACAAATAGTGTTTAAGTTATTATTATTAATAATTAATTATACCTATAGTGACGACTTAACAATAATAAAAATTTTATTACAAATTACAGTGAGTTATCATTGTAACTGTGTTACTAATTATCAATAATAATAATTTAAAATATTAGTTTAAGTCACTATTAAATCAAATAATTGCTTAAAAAATATCACTATTGACAAATTAAAAATTATTGTTACATAACAAATATATGTCACTAATGTTGCTAGTGTTTATATTGTGACTTAATCTTTTATGGCTAATATTATATATTTTTTATAGTACTACTGTATTGTATTAAAAAATTATATAATGTATATTCATGGGACCATGTGAAAAATGGTCAATATAAAAATTAAGGGTAATTTTTTAATTAATAAAAATAAAAGTAAAAGAAAGAGCTGGCAGATGGGATGTGACGATTAGATTCATGCAAGCAACGTGAAATTAACAAGCCGTGACATCTGTGCTTGCTTAAGCATGATATCAACTTTCTTATTTTAATCTGATACAAACAGTATTAGATTTTTTTTTCTTTTTATTAATATGAAAATTAGCAGATTCTGCCGGTTTGGTTGCATTTTCATTCTCAAATTTGAAAAGATAAGTAATGAAAATAAGTTAAAAATAAATTTGTATTTAGATAAATTATTGAAAAAGTATAATTATTTTGGATTTAGTAGGTTGTAGGTGGAGAGAGATAAAAAAAATGATAATAAAGAGAAAGAAAATATATAGATTATTGAAAATATATATATAAATTATTGAAAAATGTGTTTTAAAAATAAAAATAAAAATATATAAAAAGTGATATATTTTAATTTTTAAATAATAAAAAATATAGAAATGAAATCAAAGGGCCCAAGTCTTCCTGTAGTCGATTTTGGATTCCTTTTTGAGTTGTTTTGTTGAGGTACTTACGAGATTTTTTATTTTTTTAATAAATATTAATTGTTTCATTTTATATTGTTCGATTCAAAATATATAATATCAAAAGATAACCTAGATGGAAATAGTTTAAGTACAAAGCATTGAACATAAAATTGAAACACGAATTGGAATGTCAATAAAATTATTAAAAAAAATTATTATCATTTGGATCAAAGTTAATTCTATTATACCCCAATATAATCAAAAGTTTGTCAATAAGAGTACTAATCATTGCCATCGGGAGTCAATTTTGCATTAGATCAAAAACACAAATAAGATGATTCTATATAAGAAATTATAACACATTTATTCACATTACAAGAAAAAAAAATAGTTACAAAATTAGTATAGCAATAATATAAAAATTGTCACTAACTATATATTATAAATAAAAAAAATTATGTAGCAATAATAAGTTTTGCAAGCTTATATTTACAACAATAGCGACACGTTTATATCAAAAACCTAGAGACAACAGAAATTATGTCACAAATTATAATAATAGCTTCATTTTTATTAAATTATCATTAAATTATCAATATACATATATCAGTAATTGTCAATAATTACAAGATAAATTGCTATTTCTTGTCAGTGTTAAGCTATATATGAGAGGAGATTAGACAAGCTTTTGGGATGTGTTAAAAATAAAAACACTTGTATTTTAGCAAATGAAACCTTATTTTTCAAAAATAAGAATATAGGCCTGTAAATTGGTAGAGTATTGTCTTACCCATACTCAAAATGTCATAGTTGTATTCGTACTCATACCCACACTTGTTAAAATAATGTAATGGATATGGGTAATGTCTATACCCATAAATTATTCATATACCCATATTCATAAATTACACATTACTTTATGCTTAAATTTAATTTATGAACCTAAAAAAAGTTTATGCCAAAATTAAATTTATATTAATGACACACTTTTTATATATAAAAATTATAAATATGTGAATGAACAATAAAAACTAAATAATTTTCATCATTAGAAATTAAACCAAATTAATAAAGTTATTATATTGGGATAGCAATTTTTTTTTAAAAAAAATGAAATAGCAATAGTAACAGTTGAACATTTTTCATTAATAAAACTAATAGTAGAATAAATATTTTTTACAAAAATAATTAATAAAATTAATTTTGCTAATGAATAAACTTTGTTAATAAATTTTTTATTAATGAATGAAAAATTAAAAATAAAGATTAAATAATTTAAATTTAATAATTAAATTAAATTAAATATAATTTTTTTTATTTTTTGTTATCATATGCCAAATAATATTTTTTATATATATTAAAAAAATTAATATATACATTAAAAACATAAATTTAATATACTAAGCCCAATGGGTCTAGGATTAGATAGGATAAGGTAGAATTAGAGTCTCATTCTTTTGGGTATTTTAGGATATGGTAAAATATATGGTATTTTTGTTTGGATATTTTAAAGTATGGGTATCTACGGGCCTATAAGAATATAACTTGGGGGAAAGGATTGTCTTTTTATAGCAATTTCAGACACTGAACAAGAGAAACACCTTTTAGAACAGCAGCAGTTTTCCCAACTTGTTCCATAGTGTCTCTGTCGCAAAAAATCCAAATCAAGATATTACAGTCCACCGTTTCTAGTCCAACAAAGTTGCTTATTCGACAACACTAAAGCCGCCAGCTCTCCATCCACATCAAGCCCTGTTAGATATTTTCTTGCATTTTATCCTTTTCTACAATCCTGCCGACCAACAACAGTTGAACAATTCAATGGCAAAACACCCACCGTAAGTAAATATATACTAGTCTCTGCCTGGACAACTATACTTTCAGTACAACGTAAGAATTTGAGCTGCGCAGAAGTTTCTGACTATTCAGACATAATCCAACATTTACATTTCCTTCTCAGTTGTATTGCCATTCTGGTCATCCGGGCCATATTCTGGTGATCTACAAAATCAGGCTTTAGGACAAAGTTACGGAAATCCCAAAAGGATTTCATATTCTCTGACTATTTTAGGTTAAAAGGTGCCCGAACCATAACTAGCAGAGTTACTCAGTGGACTAATAAGACTCTGAGCGCCACATCTCTTCATTGTCAGAGGAATTTTACTCTCACTGAGGCCAGAACCATTAGGCAAATCTGTATGTGTCGTGGGGTTGTCCCCCAAATCTGCTGTATATGAATGAAAATGTGATGAGGGACTCTGCTTCCCCCTAAATACTCCCCATAGATAATAGTTGCTCTGAAATCCTGCAAAACTCTTCAGTTTAAGAGGTTTTCTTGTGCAAGAATGGGTCAAAATTATGTGAAAAACAGCCGAAGTGTTAATATAATTCAACGTGAAGTGGACTGAAAACTTACTCCAGTAGAGCAGTGGCAATTCTGTTGAAGTAAAGATCAAAAGCTCAGCATTCTGCAGAACAACTTTTAAGGCGAGTTCTTTGTGCATCATGTCCTCAACCAAATGGTCGAAAACTCTTTCACTACAATAGGATAATATTAAGTCAATGAGAAAGCTCAGAAATCTAAAACGGGATCAAAAATAACAGCAAAAAGAGAAAAAGAGGAAAAAATCAACACCTTATCATGGATGGGAAGAAGTAGAGTGCGATATTGTCACCACTGGGTTCTGATGTCTGAAAACTTTTTGGCCATACATCAGACTTTGGAAGCATTTCCAGGTGAAGGATCGGTTGAAAGTGAGATGCTGCATCATATACTTTTTGGCAAGCTTTGCTAGACAAGTGAGCTACAAGGCCGTTGAGTAGGTCGTGCTTTTTGTTCCAAATATTGAAACTTCCCCTGTCATTATGAAGTAGCAAAGTCAGTAAATATGTATTTCAGTAATTTTGTGTTCCCATTATTGTATTTCCTCACCTCCAAATTGGCAAGACAACTGGTACGGCAGACGAGAGAACTAAATCTTGCTGAGAATCTTTGAAACTGATCACTTGGCGAGGCAAAGAAGTCCTTTCTCCTCTATTTTCTGATTTTCTAATTTCAGTATTGCCATTGCTCGGGCCGACATTCCTTCCTTCAATACTCTTTTCATCACACTGATTTTCCAATTGCCCTTCAGTTTCCTTGAGAGGTTGGGCAGAGCCATTTCTATGCATTTGCTCCTGCAGAACAGCTTCAGACAACTTAACTGTGATCTTCCTCTTTGAACTTCGAAAAGATCCATTACAAGATATTATAGGATGCTCCACCGTGCCAGGCTTGGAGTCTGAATCAAAGGGTTTCTTGGAGATACACTTTTGATTTGTATGCCGAGAGCCCATATTTTCTTCCACTTTCTTAGGTAAAGTAGAATCATCCGCCAATCGGGCACATTTGACGATCTCTACTTTTACTTGTTCCTCATAAGATATCTTGCATGATTTATTACCAAGTTGATGCTGGTCTTTCTCCATAGTGGATACCACAATACTTCTCTTCTTATTCTTCTTGTTCTTCCTGTTCTTCTTATTCTTCTTCGGGGTGTTATTTGATAACTTATCGTTCTGCACCAGATTGTCCTCGGCCTTCTCCTCCTCAAGGCTATCCCTATAAACATGCTCCTCTGCCTTTTCCTCCTCAGACACCACTGTATCATTTTTCCTTCCAGGAAACCCTTCAATATTTTTTGACACTGTAAGATCTGTTCTCTTGGACAGGATGGCATCATTTTCACGGACAGCAGATTGATTCTGAGCTTCCGTTTCACAGTCATCACAAACCCAATGAACAAATTCATCAAAAGTCTTTGGTATTACATCCAGACAGTAGCTGAAACAACAGAGAAATAGGGTTCAGCAAAACCAATCCAGTTTTAGTCCCAGGTCACAGCATGAAGACAGATTGAGATTCAAAAGAATGATATCAAATATAAATAAGTTATAAGCAAACAACATCAGTACTATGCAGCTTACCGATGCACAGCCACATCGAGACATTTGATACAGTATATAAAGGCATTAGTGAATCCTCTATCGCCACACTGCAGACATATTGTTTCCCGCATTATTGTCTCCTGCATGATGGATTTATACACTAGTCAATATCTATAGAAGGAGTAATATTCTTTTCAGTTGGATTATCAACACAATTAGGCTTTATTCATATAATAATGTTTCCTTTAATAAAACAAGGATTTCCAGATGCTAAAAGATTTTCAAAAGTGCCTTCTGTTCTTCAAAATAGTACACCATAATGAATAATACAAATAACATTTACCGGGAGATATGTTCTTTCTGTTCGCATGAATATCACTATTTATCATGTGGAGACACTCTGCGGACCTTAGGGCACTTCATACAATGCGTGAAAATAAGCCAATGTCATCCTTATATATCCCTAATTCATATCCAGTAGGCATTAATATTAGATGGCAGCATCATTGTTTTCATCCAATTCTACGTCAACAGAACTTTGCAACAAATCAAGGTAAAAGATAAACATGGATTTATGTGAAACAATTGTTATGGGCTACCAAAGCAAAAAAGACCATTAAAAAAGAGAAGAAAGATCAAGGTATGTCAATTCTACACCTTGTTTACTCTAGGTTACTAGATTAAAACATACTATTATATCTAACTTAATATTATACATACTTGGTGGATGAAAGCCATTATGATATTATCAGCCCAATACAAAAATGGTTCATCTAAATGAGACAACTCATCTCTTAGGTGGGAATCTACATCCGAGCTCAACTATCCATCACTAATGGAGAAAAAAACATCCAAATTATCCACACAACTCTAAAATATGATAAATTTCCTTTATTGGTAAAATGTATATTCATAAGTATCACAATCCATCAAAGAACATGTGGTGTCTGAAATTAACTTATACATCATTTGAATGATCCTCTATAGTACAGATTATTCGTTTGATTATTTAGTCAAATCATTCATACTATCCTACTTTTATCAATCATTCCTCACTCCACTCAACAAAGTACATGGAGCCTAAAAGGGATTAACAATCAAGCTAAAAGCAATCGCATGTAACTTAAATCAGGTACACAAGAAAGTCACCAATTATGTCAAAACCCAAATCGCAGATAAACAGAAAAACAAATGACCAAGAAATCCATGTCTATAGAAGAACGCACATTCACATTTCCATAGAAATTGAATCAGTCCAAATTTAAGCCATATTTGCCCACAAAAAAAAGAAGATGAAAAAGGAAAAAACGGCAATAAAAAAAAGAAATTCGTCGACAAAAACCCACATACACAGCATTGAGAAAAAAATCCGAAGCAACAACAGTCGAAAACGCAGAAAGAAGTGAGTACGAAATATACCATGATGAAAGGAAATTCAAGAAACTCAGAAAAATCGAACGATGATGACAAGAACTGAAAGTAGCATCAAAAGCTGGAGTCTTGAAATTGTTGAAGGGGAAAATTTTAGTTGAATTTCAATCTGCTATTCCTTTCCCCCGAACCCTAACGGGGATCAATTACAGAGAAGGAGAAGGAACAGACGCCGAGCGGAAAAAGAATTATGGAAACATAGAACAACATATAGACCGAGAGAAACATATAAGAAACACTTCCGCTAGCAAACTACTGTCGTATAGTTTATTCGTAACACATTCTCAATACAATCGAACGGTTGTGATTGTTCCGGAAAGTGGCTTTTTAATTTTTCTTTATTATATATCAAACTTTTTTTTTTTTTTGAGATAAATATCATATATCAAATTGGATTAATGGGATTTGGTTTTTCTTTTAAGGGAAATGAAATTTGATTATTTTCTTCTCAATTATATATTTAATTTTACTTTATTATAATTTTTTGGTGGGAATATTTTAAATTCAAATATTTTTTTCTATTTATTTTATTGATTTTAATGAATTAGAACTGGATTGTAATAGAGAGGGGCCGCAATGAATAAGAATAAATTTGTAATAGTCCTAATCCAACTGGAAGATGGATTAGATAGAGAATCGCGTTATCTCACTTGTACTATGAACCCAAAACCTTGAGGCTTTCAAAGTACAACTCCTGTAAGGTTATTAAAAGAGATTGTTAAAAGAGAAAAGTACGACTCTTATGTCTTAATTCCGTTAGCTGCCCACTGGGTCGATTTTGGTAATCTCACTTTTGGTTCTAAATTCTCGAAAGAGGGCTTGGGCTCGAGCTTAAGGTGAGACCTTAGGCGCAATAGACCGAGATTTGACGTGGTATTAAAAATTATGGGCTCATGGGCTAAAACTCAAGGAGGAGTTGATTGAATGTAAGATTGTCAATTAAGCGGATTTTAATTCGAATTCGATTTAATTATTTAAGATATTTAATCAATAAAATATTCAATAGATATAACAATGTTCAAAAAATTAAATCATTCATTAAAT
>JACGDI010000496.1:200333-214739 GCA_014898725.1 Jacaranda copaia | reverse complement strand
TTAATAATTCGAATCTAAATATATTTAGTGTTATATATAGTATTATACATATGTATACATATAGTCCTATAGTAATGCCAAAGTTGATATTTGGATGAAGGAAGTAATAAACTCCGATGCAATATATCAAATCATGTGCTTTTCATATAAATTGTTAGATTTCGAACTTATTTACATCATAATTACATCACTTGTTTTTTTATTTTTATAACAAAAAATGATGGGGGAAGAATAACGAGTATGAGTCGAATGCCATGATATGGCAAGAATGCAATGCAAATCTCAATTTTGATCAAAATGAAGAATAGAACTTTGAATCTATAGTTAATTGATTAAGAATCAAGTATAACTATGCATTTATAATGTCGAATAAGCACTATTATTAGCAACAAAATCTAAGATGTAATGTTGTTTTTAAGTGATTAATAGACTTGAAAATTTATTCATTAATTTGTTATGTATTTTTTTAAGGATGAATTTTTTGAATATGAATTCTACTAATTTTTTAGAAAAATAATAAATATATAATGATTTTTGAAGTATTCGAATTTAGATTTTTTTGGATATTCGACTTTTATTTGAATTCGAATATGATTATACTAATTATAAATCCAATGGATTTTGGATCAAATTTGAATCTACATATTATTTTCGAATTCGGACTTGGACCCAACATGATCTAATATGACCTATTAACAACCCTAATGAAATGTGATTTAAGGGTTAAATTACATTTTAATTAGGTTGAGCGACGTTTGCTTCACCAGTATAAATCTCAAATATAAAGTGTGAAATTAAAGCATGAAACTAGCGGCTACCAAAGATGCATGTGTGCATATTTAAAAAAAGTACTATTTGATTAGAGCTTACATTACAAACATAACTTTACTTTCATATGAGGGTGTAATCGTGTCATGTAAGTTGTTTCATGTCGGGTTGAGGTGGGAATATTACAAAAAAAATTTCAACTCGAATCCAACTCAATAAATGTCAACCCAAACCCAATTTAAAAGTTTTCATGTCAATCTGAATCCAACCCATTTTAGTATATGATTATTTTTTATTAATAATTCATTTAAAAAAAACTACACATTTTATATGCAACTAGAATCTTAATAAAATAATCAGTTTATACCAAAATTTTGAGAAAAGTTAACTTATACAAAAAATTTAAAAAAAGTCAATATTATACTCTAACAACTCAACTTTTGTATCATAGAGCAATTTGATAATTAGATTACATTTAATTTCCTCTACAACATCAATAATATACAAATTTTCATATTAAACCAAAAGTTTTGCATAACTTAATTTTCATAGCAATGAAATCGAATTCCAACAAAGAAATATAATTCAGCTCATTCAACGATTAATAATCATCCCAACATCACTAAGTGGTCAAGATTTACATAGAAAATAATAATTATTAATTCTTACAAATCAATCTAAAGTTAAATTGTTCAAAAATAATAAATCATTACTTAAAAATGAAAAAAATAAAATATTATTATCATGTTATCGAGTTATTATAAGGTAACCGAAACTCAACCCGAACCAACCCAAAATTTTCATGTTATTTATCGGATCGACCCAATATCAACCCAAACCTAATAATATTGTATCGGTTCGTATCGTGTCGAAAATTACCACCCTACTTTCATATGAGTTGAGTAGTTGATTGACTCGTGATATCACTCTCAAATCTTTTTGTATGAGATGCAAAACTTGAGTTCCAAAAATAAATTAATTAATTAATTAAAAAGAATCCTACCCCTTAAAACATCCTCCTCCCATTCCTGCAAATGGGTCGATAGCTGATTTGAATCCCATAAGTAGGTTGTTAGAAAACCAGTTACAATCCTCTTCTGAAAAAGAGCCAGAAAATGAAAGCAAACAAACAAAAACCCCCAAGGAGCCAGATGACCACTGGTTCACAAACTACACTCATAGGATCTTGCAAAACATTTTGTTTTGATATAACAAAATATGTTACTAAGTCATACGCATAGGACAAGTAGCAGCTTTAAGGCAGGACTGGCAGAATTCACTGCAATACATTCGTGAATGCCCAAACTAGGTAGGAACATTAGTACAGTAGGTGTCATGTTGCTCAAGTTGCTGCCTACATATCAAATCTCCTAGTGCATTGACGCTAACTGACTCTCCAATGACTGAATTTCGAATTGCATCTTTTGTACCTTGGCATTCTTCTCGTCTATCAATCTTTGGAGACCCTCTTTTAGGCTTGTATTTCTTATCCCAACGATAGTTTCTTGGAGGATATGGTGTCGCCTTTCAAACCACTGCACTTCGCTAGCTGTCCTCTCGGCTTCTGTCAACAATGCATGAATAAAGCAATTAGTACTTTATATATATTACCACGGTGCTGCCATTATAGGTTTCATTCATGAGGAGGGACTAAGCAAGAGGATTATAATGCCATATTAAACATATATATTTTCATTAAACTCTAAACTTGACCCCTCAATCTCAACCCCCTAAATTTAAACTCCCAACTCTGTCCCTGTACCATGAGGATACAACAGTATTATAGGGAGTGAAATGGGATGAGTATACTTCTTACTGTAATAGACTTTTACCTTGCAACAACCTTCCCCCGGTCACCGTGGGTGCACCCTTTGTTTTTTTCCTACGTTTCTTTATCCCTTCAGCCATCAAACTTCGGACTTCCGGCGACACATTAGGGCAACCTTCCAACTGCGTTTTAGGGTCACCTCCAACCAAATGTGCCTTTAGTCGCGCAATTCCTCCGAATTTAGAAATGAAGTCACAGTACTTGCATCTCGTGGCCTGTCTCATTTCATCCAGAGGTATAGCATGTTCCCATGTATCTTCTAGTGGTCGACCCCTCTTAGAAGGTCTGGAAGGAGTGTCTATTTCCAGGATAACAAAGAACTTGTTAAACAATGCAAAGCTCTAATACAAAAGCTATAGTTTATTTGCAACAGTAAATAGAATTTTCATGTAAGATGACTGTATTATATATATCAGAAGGATTACCATGAGACTTCCTTGTCCAAGTGGCTGTTGAGTTTTTTGACCACTCATTGAACCACTGCTCCATTACAACTTTAACTTGTAGAGGCACCTGAGGGCAACCCTGCAACTTCATCTGAGGACACCCTCCACCCAAATGCGCCTTTAAACGTGAAATTCCTCCATACTGAGAAATAAAACCACAATAATTGCAATGAGTCTTTTGCCTAGCCTCATCCAAAGGCTTTGCGTGTTCCCAGGCATTATCTAGTGGCCTTCCCCTCCTCTCAGCTTGCATATCAGCTGTAGCAAACATGGAAGTCCCCACCCACAAGAAGGGGAAGCACATGAGAAAGAACAAAGGAGATCATCTAGATCAGGAATAAATGATTTATCACGAGTTCAAAATTGAGGTCAAATGAATACTGTCTCGGTTTTACTAAAATTAAATAGGTATCTATACCATAGGAAGAATAATCAGCAATTGTCACCAACGATGAACATGTTGCTATCAGATGAACAAGAAGTTAAAATTGACAATTTGTGAGTCTTTTGCATAGAATCGCAATGTAAAATCAATCAAAAAAGAAATGTATACAATTGCAAAAAGTTTGTATACCTTGGGACATTTTCAGCCTAGATGCAGTCAAACTTTTCATCCATTCGGACATGACTGCTTTTTCGGGTGACATAGAGGCCATCGAACTTTTCACTCTCTCGGACATGACTCCCTTCATGTCCGGTGACAACTGAGGCCAAGCTTGCATGGGCATTTTTGGATCTCCTCCACCCAAATGTATCTTATGATGTGAAATCCCCTCACCTAAAGAAACAAACCCAAAATACTTGCATTCTGTCTTCTGACCTGCTACATCCAATGGCTTGGCATGTTCGAAAGCAACATCATGTGGCCTTTCCCATTTGTCAACATGTGCTGCCAGTTCCGCCGATACCCATAACCACCCAAAGAGAGTACAGCATAAACATACATAGAAAAGGAAAAAGAAGAAAGATAATAGAGTACAATGCAATGTTTATTAAGACTTTCTTAAACTTCATGAGATGCGCCAACGCATTTGCAGGTGATTTTAGGCACTAATTAAGTCACAATTAGTTTTGCTGATATAAAATGAAAAAGCACTGCATAAATTGTCAACAGCCTTCTATTAGTCATTGGAAACGAAACGAGGGTGGTTCTGCATCCTATTTCGAAGTTAATCACTGACTTCTTTAGTACTTTTAACGTTTTACTACTTGAATTAGATTCCATTAGAATTTCAATTTTCCAATAGATTTTATTGTTCCTCGGTTTCTTGTCTTTCTTTTTCTTTCTTTGTTCTTTGTTTTCTCTTTTTCCTTTTCACTTTGTTGAATATCAAGAGATTTGTGCAAGTTACTCAACCTGAAAAAATCATTTCCAAAATAGTGAAAGATTGTCTTAAAACAGGAAAAGAAAAACTCAGAAGTTAGATTCTGACAAGATAAAAAGCTATAGTTCTACGGTACAATTCTGATAATTATACAAAACCATGCTTTACAATGATTTTTTAAGTAACAAATAGTAGTAGTAAATTTGTAGTCTAAAGTTACCAATAAATTCAATGAAATTTTTACATTATATGAGTAAACATATAGAAGAAAGAAGCAAAGGACAACTTGATTTACTTAAAGACCTTTGGAAGTAGTAACTTTCAGAATCTTGTATCTGCAAACAACAAAAAGTTGATCTATTTAGACACTAAATGCACAATCTTTTTTCTATATTGCAGGTCTTCTTCAGTTACTTTAACTCTCTCATCCCAACCAGTGCAGACAAGGGACTAGGTCAATGTCTTTAAAACAGCATAAAAATCCAAGAGTTTCAAACTCGATAGGAAGAACCAAATACTATCATTCAAATAGCAGCAAACATAAGCAGGGATTAGGTCACCGCTTGGCCACTGAATTTAAGACTCTCAACTAAAGTATGCACATTAAGCAACTCCATCGTATCTCACTTAAAGCATACCTTTAATCTCCTTTGTCCACAGAGCTTTTGTGTTTTTCAGCCATTCACTGAACCAGTCGGCCATGACTTTTTTGACTTCAGGTGACACCTTATGGCAACCTGGTAAGCGAATTCGAGGATGCCCTCCTCCCAAATGTGCCTTAAGGCGTGAAATCCCCCCATGTGAAGAAATAAAACCACAATACCGGCACTCTGCTTTCTGTCTTAATTCATCCAGTGGGTTGGCATGTTCCCAAGCACTGTCTAAGCGTCTGCCCCTTCTATCAGCTTTAGCAGCGTGTTTTACTAACCTCACCCAAAGAAAAAGTACAAAAAAGAAGCAAAAAGAAACGCATTAGATTGTCAGTTAACAGTTAAGTGCATCAAAATTATAAGAAGTTACTAGTAAAATGAATTAAATCAGAAACAGGTTTACATTATGAATATATATAAGCAATAAGAAAGTAAAACAGGAAAATCAAATGTTTCATAGTTTACATTCTTCCAAAATATAATTTCCAAGCAGCAGAAATTAAGTTGAAATATATCAAGTAAACTTGTGTAGCCACAAGTAATGGAATCAAATCTAACTGAAAGATGGAAATCAAGGGTTCTTGTAAGCATTTATAATGCTTTTATGTTGTTAGAGAACATTAAATTGTTACCAGAGTGGACAAAACTAAAGTGGACACTGCAAAACATTTATCTTACAAAACCAATGCTAGGTTCATGTCGCCTGAAAAGAAGATTTATGCATTCACATGAAATGCTTATATTGGTTGCCAGTTTGAGAAAAATGACAATTGGGTTGTGTTAGATATCAGCCAAAATTTCATACTCTCTCAGTAAAAAATATGAGTAACAAAATGCCTCACAGATATATTTGTAACATGCCAATGACATTTCAACACCAAGCTAGACAGCAGGTGCAGTTACTAGCAGATAATGGCTACAAAATGTTAAAGCTGGAAAAAGCAGAGTAAGAAAGCAAGCAAAGATGGTGAACTTTGCTCCTAAAGATTGTTAAAACTATAGACTCAAGCATGTAACGGGAACATTAAACCAAAGCATCCATTCCCAAGTGAACCCAACACCACGATGAGAAAAATTAGCTATTCAACATGCCAACAGCAGTAAATGAATTGGAATTCCAAAGATTTTTTATACAATCCAACCAATATGAGGAAGAAATACTAACAGATGCCTTTGGCAATTAAAAACATATTCAGAATTCCATTCAAGTTCAAAGACAATTCGCTCAGGTATACAATAGGACCCACTGCATTCTCTCTACAATGATTGCGGAAAAATGTTCATGCATTTATAACTGAAGAAACTATATAATGATTCTATTTATAAGCCTGCATATGGATGATGAATTCTAAGATCTAAATTCTAAAATAGACGATGACATAAAAAGCAGAACTAACACCATTCTCGAGGACTTACAAGGGCTGTGCTTTCCAGAAATGGTAGTTGGACTCTCCTTCCCATCAAAGCTCCCCTGATTGCCTGAATTTGAAGATAAACTCTGCCTTGCTCTAGTGGTTTGAATGTGCACATGATAATCTGATTGGTGAGAAGAAGCAGCAAGTTGTCCCCTGAAAACTCCCCAGAAATAAAGTTTCCCATGGAATCCTGCAAGAGAACCAGAAGAGGAATGAAGTTGAGGAAAGACAAAATCACTCCATCTCAGCAAAGAGCATAACAATGCTTCTATGTATACAATAATTCTTGGACTCACGGTGAAACTTCTCCGGCAGTTGGAGAGAAGTAAACAGTAAGAGCTCAGCCTCACCAATCATTGCTCTAAGGGCAAAGTCAGCGCAGATTGCATCACTCAGCAGGCTATTAAGAATTTCTTCATCTCTGTAAAAGTACTTTTGAACGTAAATAGGGGAGATAACAAGGAAAATAAGAAATCATATACTTAATTTTCTTCCCCCACCTTCCCTCAGAAAAGAAAAGGAGTGCAACACTGTGTTCAGTAGGTGGCGAACTCCTGAAGGAAGCAGGCCATACAGCAAGGCGCGGAATCATTTCCAAGCATAACGACTCAGGCATTATATTTGCTACCTCCAACATTTTCAAGCATGCTTTATTGGAGATATGAGCTACTATATTTATATCTAAATTCCGACTGGGGATATTAAACCTTCCCCTGCTCAGAAGATAACCAGCGGTTGTTAGCCATGCAATATCAAATATAACCCTGTTCTCACCCTATCCCCAATGACTCAGGACAGAAGGAAAAGAACGTTAGCCAGCAACATATAAATGAAGTGACACAGAGGGAGAGTTGATGATACCTCCATGCTGCAGCAACTACTGGCTGTGCAGATACACTGAAATCATACGACACATCACTTTGTTGATCATCCATTGCTGCATTAAGAGAATCCATGAGATGAATCTAGCTTATATTTCTGTTCCCATCTAATCACTAATCTTTTTTCTAATTGTTAGACACTTGTGAATTTCTCAGCATAGAAGTAATTTCCAGATTTTCTGTGAAGTTGAACTTCTCTAGATAAACTAAATATCAGGTTTATGTGGCAAGTCTAATACCCAAGAACTATTAAAACAACCACTGAAAAGGGGATATGATGACCAAGTCAAATACCAGTCAGGGCAGAACAGAAGTTTAAATTGACTTTTCACTGATAGAAGTGATTTGTTTACTATTTTTCGAGAAGAACCAACATCTTTTCTTTCCCATTTGTCCAGTGGGAATTGACATTAACCAATCCATTCTCACATGAAGTAACATTTAATTTCAACAAATTGAGTTGTCTCATATCACCAAAAGAATGTCAAAACCAACATCTGTATATTAAATGGAAACGATCACAAATTCATAAGTTGTAAAATTTCTGTAACTTGTTATAATTTAGGAAATTTTTGTTCTTTTCTTTTTCTCTTTCTTTCACCTCTTTGTCCTTTTGGGTTTCCATCCATGAAAATAACATGTATGCTTCATTTTTTGCACACAGAAAACTTCAAATGAATCATGCAAGCATAAAACAAATACTTATCAGTATCAAATTAAGCAACAAAGCAGATAATCGCATGGAACCAGCGTTCACCAACTTTTCACATATAGAGTATAAAAATCACAAGAAAACAATATTAAACCCACACATGGGATCAATTTTATACCATGGTCACATGAGAAACACCACAACCTAACCATATGCCTTGTACAAAATTGAAAATTTTCTTACCTAGTCTTCAACTCTCCGAAATACAGTTACGATCAGAAAATGTGCATTTAATACTAATTAAATTTAAAAATTTCCTTAAGTTTTTCCAATTCCAAATCAAAATAATGCAGCTGTCCAGTTGAGTCAGCTCAAGCAGAGAATTACAACAAACATGAAAATATACAAGGGAACAGCCATGGCAGCCAAAAACCCATTATTCACCAACAGTCCATAAGCACCCCCACAAAACAAAACACACACACTAAAGAAATTAAAGAGAAAATCAGAAGTTTCTTTTTTTTACTTTAGTACAAGTTAAATAATACTTCCAACAACTTGGTTATTTAGCATCAACAATCAAGCGCAGAAAGAAAAACAGTATTAATAATAATACCGCTGGAAGAAAAACACGAGGCGTGATTAAACATTTACCTCGAAAAGATTTCGAATTTCATATGGGTTCTCAAAAATTAAAGTTCAGTCGAGAGTAATAATTGGGCTTCGGCGAAAGAGCCTGATAAATTATACTAAGCTCCTCGAAGTGTGTAAAAATCATCGGTTAGACTTTTTCTTTTTCTCCTCAGAACTATTAAAGAAGCCCTCTTATGCACTTTTTTTTGAAAAAAAAAATAAAAGATGCTAAGTTTCATGTCCCTTGTATAAAATATGGCACTAGAAGTCTTTTTTTTTTCTTTCTTTCTTTCTTTTAATACGACAAATTACTAGAATTTAAAATTTAAATTTAATATTTTTTATATGAAGATAATATCAGTGAACCAATTACTTAATAAAAACATGACACCCAAAATATGAAACCACGTGATTTTGGTAACTGATAAATAAGAAATACCAAATTTTTTTTTTTTTTGGATAACTAACAAAAAAGAAATACCAAAACATTACAAATGAAACTAGCTTTTTTATGATGAATTGGAGAAAATAAGGATATTCACGAGTTTGGAAGGTAAATTAGGTGACTTTGGATGGAAGAATTTGAATATAAGTGATAATTCTAAAATTAAAGTGATCAATTTAATTTTAATTTGAGTCCAAAAATTATTCTATTAATTAAAAAACATTTAAAAGCCATTAATAAAGGCTTTGTACCCATAATAATTGAAAAATACCCAAACAAGTAAAAGGAATTTTTTATTTATACAAATTTGAAATACTTTATTCTCAAATGATTAATTCAGTAGCATATGATATTTGAACTCCAACAAAATATTAATGTGCAGATATGTATAAATAAAAAGAATGATACAATAAAAAAGTAAATATATAATTTTAAATATTATTTTTATTTTTCATTTTTGCTATGTGTTAAATTGGTTGGAATCGACTTTAGTATCAAGCCTCCAACTCTAAAGGACAAATGATTATCACTTGTAGATTGTTAATAGAAATGATAATTTGGCTAATAAATGTCAAAGTCTCAAAATTCAAGAGGCGCAAAATCAAGATGTCTAAAATCTTGTGTGTGTGTTTTTTCTCTTTTTTTCTTTCTATTTATGTATATATGTACGTCAAAAATTTATTAGGACTTGAATCTAAATTCAAACTTTACATATATAAGTCGAAAGGTCGTAAAACTGAATCAATTAATTGCTTGATCATGTCTAAAACTTAATTAAATTTAAGATGTTAACATACTAAATTATTAGAATAAAAGTGAAAGAAATCATTATTTACTTTTAGTTATTCTATATTGAAAGGTTAAAAATTTGCCTTGGTTGCCACTAACATTGACTGTAAATCTTGTAGTACTTTTGATTTTTGAATTCCAAAACTATATAATTGTCCTTCTCCTTACGCATGGGAACGATCTTCGACGGGAATTCCTTTTTTATTCTTATTAACTTTTCCTACGTACAACATAAAAACTTCATTCATAATTCATTATAATAAAAAAATATTAATTTAATTATTGTAGTAAAAAAATTATCTCTAACCAAACATAAATAAATGTATTAAAATTCTTTAAAATTATTTTTTAATTATTTTTTAAAATATAATTAAAAATTCATTATATTCTCAAATGCAACTTTTACATTCTTCAATTTCACTTTCAATAGTCGTTCTTCTAAATTTGTCAACTTTGCGAACCTATCAGCAATAGAGTAGACAACCTAAAAATTCACTACTAAAGAAAACAATGCACCCTACACCTATGCAGAAGTGTCAACCCCCAATAATACTAATAATATATTATAGATGGGTTAATTAATTCAATGATATTATTTTTATATTTATACATAAAAAATTTTAAAATTTAAATTTAAAAAACCTCAAATATATATACATGTAAATTAAAAGAAAAATCATTAAATTAGAAACTGAAAAATATTATTTTGTTCACAAAGCTAATTATGTAAGAATATATGTAACTTTCGAAACAAGTTTAAGATTTTGCGACTATTGTCAGATATGTAACATAAAATAAAACGTTTATAATATTTTTTTAATAAAATTTTAATATTCAAAAACTTCATATAAATTTTTATTTAATTGAATCGACCTGAATTTAATTTATAATAAAAAGCAAACTATATAATTTATTTCAATAATTTGAACACCCAAATTCCAATGCCTGCAATGTATAAGTCCCCATATATCTTAATGCTGTGAATGTCATCATTATCGTTTTTCAAGATTACAGGTAAAGAATATTTTCGTAAAGCAATTTTATCTGTATTTGAAAATTCAATGTCCAAAACTTGTTTCTTCAAACAAAGCCTGCTAACATGAGAGATGGATGACTTATGACTACTAACCAAAAAAGTCCAAAGAATTGGTCGTCATTGCCTTAATTTGTTCAATGGAGCTCCTTATTGATAGAAAATATGATACTCGTGATATTTAATCTTATCTTATACTATTTTTTTTATTTTTTGAAATACTATTCTAGTAGAATAATATTTCACACTAATATGTGCCGACAGATTAATATTTTTATGCAAATAACTTTGATATCTAATGATATTGTTGAGAATGGTAGTTATATGTCTCTTCTCCTTAATTAAAGGAGTTCTGATGTGATGATACTTAATTTGATTACGTATAAGATGAATTTTGTTTTATATAAAATAGTCAAGAGTTTGAAAATTGTTTATTACCTTTTCAAAAAGCATCTTTCAATTTTTACTATTTAAAACTTAGAAATTATTTGCCTACATATAATTTTATGGGAAATACTACATTTTATTTTTATTTTCAACTCTGCTTACACCTACTCTATCATTTGATTATCTAATCTGTCAAAATAAAATAAAATTTTAACATAAAATACCCACTTATCACTTCAAAATAATTAAAATATAGAAATATATTAAAAAGTATTATTTTATGCTTAAAAATATGAAATAATAAATTTTCATCCCTATACTTACTTTACTCGATATTTTTAAATAAATTATACAAACATATTTCTATTTGTAGACAAATAAATAATTATTTTTTCACATTTTAGAAATGTTGAAAACTATAAAAAAGGAATGGAAACATAACCTAACATCCCCTTGATATACAATTGGCATAATTTTTAGGTTGTTCCCTTCATAATAACGAAATCTTGCATAAAAATACGTTGACATCAGGGACGATTATAAATCAAGTTGAGCTGGATTGAGCCTTAACCTTTCCTTAGGGCTTGCTCAAACTCAAACTTGCATCATTTGAATCGAGTTGGAGCTTAACAAGTTGAGAAAAGTTTTTATTCAAACTTAACTCGATTCATTTCTTGAACTTGTAATCAACCCATATGCTCAAGCTTGAAAAGTTCAATTATTTCATAAAAAAATTTAAATTAATATATACAAACAGAAATTATTAATTAGCTTCAACTCAATTTGAAAACTACATAAATTTAGCTGGAGCTCGAGCTAGTTCATCCTGCCATTCACGAACTGCTCAATTCCTTTATATGCCTAGTCAATATAATAATAATTTAATGTATTTGAACCTCTATATTTAATGACAGCTCTTATTATCAACATATACACAATCATTATTCCTTAAATCAGATTTTCTTGCAACTTGAAGGGAAACTTTGAGAAGATGAAAGAATATTCAACCCATGGTGGACATAACATCTTCATGTCGAGCCATAATATTTATAATTTATCTAGCTTTTTTTATACAAAATAAACTAATATTTCAGCATAATCTTATCTCCAATATTTTATATTTATCATAAACTTTTTAAACAAAGAGGAGATACCACTATGTGCCTGGGTTTTGATATAACATAGTTTATCTTAATATACTATTGCAACATCATGCAAGCATGTTTGTCAAGATTCATGAAACTTGCTTTTGTGTAGGCAAGAGAAGTATATATCTTAGAGCCCAACAGTTGATTTCACTTCAGAAATCCATCTTGAAGTCCCCAACTACCATTATTATTCTTATCCCCCCAAAAGTTGCTCCGAGTGGGCACAACGTGAACCCAACTGCAATCCATGCTTGTGCAGATTATATATATGTGGAATTCAGACATTAAATTCAACTTAGTGCTCCACCTTATATGTGTGACATGGCCAATGAGCCTTATTTGTGGTTAGCTTATTCAAATCCATACAAGCCCAATGGATTTTAATTGAAGTGGCATTAATCTCCTTTATTATGTAAAAAATCTCGTGTTTGATCAAAACAAACGCTGTTTCTTTTAAAAAAAAATTGAAAAAATAAAATAAATTTGAGGCTCTAATAATTCGATCGCATGTTATAAACTTAAAAATCAGTTGTGGGACTCTGAAATTAAAATTCAATTGTGGTCCCTGCGAAAACCCTCAACTCAAGTTAGAAAAGAAAATAAGAGTCAAAAGGCTTAGAGAGAGTAATACATTTTGATTGGATGAAGATATAAGTGTGTGCTTGTAAACGTGCAGCAGTATTGAAACTTATATGTGATTATATATCACTCAATAAATTAAGTTCGATAAACATAGTCAAATTTAGGGGAGTTCATTCGATAAAAATCAAACTGAATTATTTGGTTTGGTTCGGTTAAAATCGAAATACCGAATTTTAAATTTTTAACATTAATATTAATATTATACATATTAATGTACATTAATTAAATATATATTAATATATATACACAAATATATTAATATTAATATATATATATATATATTAATTAATAATTCGATAATTCGGTCCAATTCTATTAATCAATATGAAAAATTGAAATCAAACCGAATACCGATTTTTTTTTTAAAAAAAATAACCAAATACCGAACCGAAATTTTGGTTTCAATTCGATTTGATCGATTTACCGAACTGTGAACACCCCTATTAAAATCTAGGCCATCTATATTCAAATATTTAATGAATGAGAGATCATTGAATTCACAAGCTAAATTTAAATCCACCATGTCCAAATTGACCAATTTAGTAAGGACACAAATTAAAATGGTTCAAGTTAACCTGTTTATCAAAGACGTCCATTTAGAGACTATTAAAAAATCATTATATCTTTAAGTTATATTTAGATCATGAAAATTAATGAGGGAAAAAAATAAAATTTAAAGCATAAAGTCACATAATTTAAAACGTGAAAAAATATTTTTCGTGAATTAATTTGATCACTTTGCTGGTTCTGGACCTACTTCATTAACGGCACAACGAGGCTTTGGCCCAGAAATGTATGCTTAGGAATTTCCTGAGAACAGTTGGTGCTGATGTTGCCACATAAGATATCCATACGTAAATGTAATGACCAGTGCTGCCTGAGAAAACTCAGATAGATTAAGTGGACAACATGAGCGAAAGCATGAGTTTCTTTTCTTTTCTTTTCTTTTCTTTTTTTTCATTTTTTAAGGAAAAAAATTATTACTGATTTTTAAATTAATTTCTATAGAATTTAGACATGCAACCGATCTGTTCCCAAAAATAAAAATGTTTCCACTAAACTACTTTTTGTCCCAACATGAGTTTGCAGTTGGACTTGAGATTCAGTTTGATCAAATTCCAAGAAAAAGCGATATATAATTAATAAGAAAACCACAGGTTAGTGCTTTTGTATAGATTCCACTAAATTGGGAGTGCTTAATCCTGCTGTTTTCAAACGGCTCTAACCAAACACAACTTTAGTTTATTTGACCAATCAGCTCGAAGACACGCAGGAAAGCTGAAATCTGAGGTCGTGGTGTGTCATAGTGGGGACCGGTGGTGTAATTAATTGGGCAACGCCATATAAAAATATATTGTGCATAG
>JACGDI010000496.1:177089-187419 GCA_014898725.1 Jacaranda copaia | reverse complement strand
AGTGCGGTCAGTAACAGTATACTCGACCAGATAATTATTGTTGAATAACTTAGCCTAGAACTGATGTTGGGCCTGTTGGGCTAAATAGGCCTATTGGATTTATTGAGTCATCCCATATCAAAACCATTAGAGAATCGAGCCCACTTGGAGCTATAGCAAACTGTTAGAGAATCAAGAGACAATAGAGAAATTGTGTACTGCTAAACTAACTTCTCCTTTTTCTAACTATTTATAAATTGACACGAACTAGATTAGCATAAATGTATGAATACCTAATTTGCTATATAAAACTTGACCGTGCGAAGTTTCATATCTATCGACAAATCAACAAAGAACTGTTGGATGATATAGACAAAAAGCTTTTAAATCTTGTTGTTAGTTTGGGAGTATGAGGAGAAAGTTTTGAATAATAAGGAGAGGGAGTTGAACAGAGTTTTGTGGAGATGAAGTAGAAAGGAGGTTTGAGTAGTGAGGAGATGGAGAGATATGTGGAAATTAGTTATAGGGAAATTTTAGTCTAAAGAAAATTTGGTGTAGCAATGTAAAAATCACCAGTTTGTGAATGTAATACCCATTTTCTTTCTAAATAACTCGTGGCCATCGCACACGGTCCCGACTTATATAAGAAATTTTTAAGTGTGATGTAGTTTTATTTTTAAAAAATTTCATTCAATACAATAAAAATTAACTGATAAATTATATAATAATAATTTTTTTATCATTATAAAATCGAGTGAGAAATGATTTATCAATGGAACTAATGATATGCATGAAACACTCATCCAATTTTATTAAACAACCTTTTAATCAATGATTGGAGTATATTAGGTTAAGGAATATTAAATTGTTGAAATAATTATTTTCAATTATAACTTAACTTCAAAATCTTGAAGAGGGAAATGTGTTGGGCTGCTATTTGAGTATGGCGATCAAACCCACTAATTGTTAAAAATGTAAAAACAGATAAAAACTAATCATTAAAATAAATATACAATGAAACAGAGAGAGAGAGAGAGAGAGAGAGAGAGAGAGAGGAGAACTTGATAAAAAAATAGTATTTGGTATACTCGTGCTCTTTTCCTCTATTTATCTTTCAACTTGTTAGTATTTTTTGATCTTTGGTACATTAATCTTCATTTGGTTACAATTGCCATATCTCGACTTTTTATAGTATTTACTGTCAATATTCTATGGATAGACTCATTAGTTTTGAAGTTTAAGAAATAAGAAATCCTATCATGTATTGCAAGTGTGCACCATATATATTTCTTTATAGAAAACCATAATGTAGAATTTGAAAAAGTATTTGAAAAATAAAAAAAGTACCTAGAATTAGTTTTACTTCTTTATCATTTCTTTTTGTTCAAGATGTTAGTACTTGAAAAATATTTGAAAATTTTAATATTTGGAAAAAGTTTGGTTTTTACGATTGATAACAGTAACAATAAAATATAGAGGAAAAAATAGCAAACCAAAAAATTGAATAGAAATTAAAATCTAGACATAGAGAAAGAACTTAAATTTGAAATCACCCAAAGAATCCATAAGCATAAATTCCATGATCATGTTCCACATCTTTCTCTCAATATTTTCCTATTAGAAAAATACAATCACATAAACAACTTTGACAATAAATAAATTGATAAAATTAAAATTTAAAAGAATTCCAAAGATATCAGTAAATCAAAATACTTATAATTTAAAATGAACTTTCTTTTAAACTTGTAATAAAGGGTACAAAACTTTTTTTGATTACTTTCTCTATAATTTTGATTTCTAATAGAAGGATAGGCAGGAAAAAACCCTAGTTATGTTTGATAGCAATTGAAATGGAAGTTAATAGATCTTGGAAGGAAGAGGAATGAATGGAGGGTGAGACTTATAGATAATGAAAAGGGGGAAGGAGTGGAGAGGGCGTTATAGATATCGGAGGAAGAGTTATGGTTAGTTATGTCTATTTGGGGTTATTTTAGGTAAAACATAATTTGGTGGAACTATAAAAAAATCGCCAATTTGTGAGTGTAAAACTCCTTTTTCTTTTGATAAAATATAGATATAGAATATATAGATATAAATATAGATATAGACACTATATGAAATTAGGAATTAATAGTAATTAACTAGTCAACTTTAATGGTTATCAAAATTTTTAACCAATTAATTATATAAAATAATAATAAATTCTCACTTTTAAATGAGGCTCAAATTCAAGATTTTATTTAGGACACCAACCATACCATTTAGATAGCATTTGTATTTGAAACCAAATTTAAATCTATGAGAATGTTTGTCCCGTGGCTTGTAGTCCAAATGGCATTTGTCCCATATATATTATTATTCTAATATTAAAAAAATTACTTTATTCTATTTTCACCCAAAAAATCCAACAAAAAATCATTGATTTGACTACTACAGTAAAAAATGTCTCATCCAAATATAAATAAACATACTAAAAAATAACTTTCACATTTTTCAATAATTCATTCTCCCAAAACACATAATAAAATTAAATAAAAAACATAACCAAACAATACCTTAATAATTATAGAACACAACAATGAAATGGATGTTGTTGAAGAATATATTTTACTTAATTTATGCCGTATTTGACGGAAACAAATATATGAATGCAATTGTGAATACTTTTCACCAATCTATAAATTGATCCTATTTATTTTTACTCTTATTCAATTGTATTAAGAAAAATAAAGTTTACATTAATTATATATAGAAGAAAAGAATAATGCAATGGAATTTAATTGTTGACACTTTTCATTTTATTTTCTTATTGAGGATAGAGTCAACCTAATCTCATAGAATTTAGAGAATCATTTAAATTAATATTTATTTTTTATTTTATACCAGAAATAAAAATTAAGTTATATAAATATTTATTTATTCACCATAACTCACAGTTTTTTTTGGACAAGATTTCAACTATGGGATCGAATTAGTTATACAAGTATAATATAAAGTATTATATGTGAGAGTTCGTTAAGAGGCATGCCCGAGGCCATTAAATAGGACAAATTATATAAAATTTTTTAAAAATTCAAAAGTCAACGGTCTTTCTTTGGGTTCTCTAAGGCCAATCCCACTCCGGGCTATTGGATTTGGATCACAACTCACGGCCCTTTTCGCATTGCCCCGAGCTTAAGTCAATGGATTATTTTAATGAATGCATATATACACTTAGTGAACAGGGCACAGCACTCGTGCAGTTTCGCACCCCGTTCACTAATTAAATATATTTGTCTATATTATGTATATTTTTTAATAATTTAACTTATATCTGATCAAAATTTATTTTTAAATATGTAGATTATATTTATTTACAAATTTAAATTTTATTTAATTTGACGATTTTTCAATTTAACTTATTTGTAAAAAAACAGATATATAGAAAATATTCAAAAGAAATATTGGCATAAAGAAAAATGGGACGCCAATTTCAATAGTAATATGGTGATTGTCTTGACAACTTTGCTATGTGCTCCTAGGCTAAACTCAACTTCCATTGTGCTTTATGATGCACTGGAAGATTTGCCCATGAGACTGCTAATGAGGTGGCTGCCCATTTAGTTTTAGAAGGTCTCAAGAAAGACGTGTTGAGTCAGATTTCGATGATGGTTTACAAGTTGGAACTGCATATTTTGGCTACAAATTGCCTTGAGCATTTTGGCTACAAATTGCACCATATGCCTTGGAGAGTTCATAGAAGGAGAGGGTGTTCAGATTTTCCCCAGATGCAATCATGGTTTTTATGTTAAGTGTATAAACAGATGGTTAGTTTTACATTCTTCATCTCTGACTTACAGAAAATCATTGTTAGGATATTCTACAAGAGTAGTAATGTAGAGGGTGTTAGAGTTCAAATTAGTTACACTGTTGGTAGCATATGATCTAGTAGATGACATTGAGCTTGTTTGGGAGGATTTAGAATATCATAGCTCAAAACAAATTAATTGAAGTTGTGTGTCCAAGATTCTTCAGTGTATGGAGTATGTATTAAGTAGCCATGGAATCTTATGGTCTTGTGTAGGGGTTTATACTTTCACTTGATGATCGGATTAATGCCTGATGGTAAATGTGTAATAGAACAGTAAATAGAACAAAACAAAGTTCAAGAAAAGGGCTTAAGTTTGTGAAATAAAGATGTTAACCTCGCAAATGGCAGTAGATATTGTTTATTTTAATTGATATTCAAATTCTTGACTCTTTTTTTTGTGCTCCTTTTGTATAATGAATATTCCTTAATTTTAGCATTTTTACTCTCTTCTCCGATGATACAACACATAATTTACTATTTTTTGTCCTTTCTTTGCCCTCTTCCACTCATCATGGTTGCTCGCTTTCTTCTCTTGAAAATGTTGCAAAATCCTGTTTCTTAAAACTTTGGATCCTCTCTTCCATTCTTTTCTGCATCTCCCATTTTTAATTTTTTTCTTATTTCATTATTATATATAAATAGTAAATATAAAATATTTTCTCGATTAGAGACTTGATTCACCTACATTTGACCTATATCTATAAAACAAAATATATGAAAACATTATTCTTCACTGAAGATTTCATATGAGTTTTTATGAAGATGGAAAAACATTGTCAATATATCTCAAAATACAACAATTTTGAGCAAATCTACCATTTGTCTTAACACATGGTGGGTCAAGAATCTGGATATATATTATCATAGCCTTGCTTCCACAGAATTTTATCACCTTTCCTTGATCTCAGTTAATACAGAAGAGGACAAAGAGGGTGCCAAACCAGCCGTGCAGCTAGACTTCATACAAAAACACTCACACCACAATGTTACAGTAACTCTACATTCACAAATAACAGTAACTGTTGATGATGTTTTACTAAGACAAAAAGATGTAAGAATAAACAGAAACAATACAGTAGAAGCAATAGTACTGTTGATTCATAATACTAATCAATGAAATGTTTATGTCTCAGTCACAATAGATTCAAGAATGAATCCATATATAGCAGCAATCTTTCTCCCAGCAAGTGAAAATTATGACAATTCTTAAGGATATCTATTTATGGACCTTATTATAGAATCAAATTGCAGATCACCTTTAATAATAGTTAACCAGCATTTCAAATTCTGGTTTTCATTTTCAAACTCAGCTTTCCTCCTTTTGCTATCCTGAAGCTCCTTTTGGAGATTGGTTTCTTCCTCTTGGTGCTCCTGGATTGACTGTGTGAGCTCAATATTGATTTGCTCCAACTCCCCCATTGATTCCTTTGCCCTTTTGTGAGCCCATTTTGCCATCTCAACATTCTCCATATATAATTTAATATAAAAATAAGTTATTGTATGAATATAAAATACTATCTTAAATGATTTTTTAGTAAGTCCATATCAAATATTGGTAAGTATTCAATATATCTATATGAAAAATAATATATATTAGTTTATATATGCAAAGTACTGATTAATGTATGGAATTTAATTTTATACTTCTCTCTCTCTCTCTCTCTCTCTCTCTCTCTCTCTCTCTCTCTCTCTCTCCATCCATATATATATAATAATAATAATCCGTAAAAAAGAGGTGAAGCTACCTTAATTTGATATTGTTTTTACTATATGTATAATAATAAAACTTCTCAAATATATATTTTACCTTAATAAAGCATTTCCTAAAATTATGTTTTATTTTGTAATTTGATATTTTAATTAAGTTAAATTCCTTAATCTAAGCACATAATTTCCTACAAGTAACTTTTACTAAATAAACGAAATATGCAAAGATACAAAACCATTGTCTTTCTTTTTTCTTCATATTGTAAGCTTGGTAAGTTAAAGTCTAATTTTTTTTTGAATATGCATGTATTTTGTAATTTACATATGGTTTTCTAATATTAATAAATTTTTGTGTTTATGAACATGTCAATTGGTAAAACAAGTTAGGAGTCTCAATTTTGTGGTAAGTTAACAATTTTATATTCTATCAACTACTTTAATTTTTTGCTTTTATTGATTTTTTTTCCACTTTTTTCGTGTTGTGGATTTCATTTAACTTGTGTTTTCTTTTTCTTTTTATTTTTTTTGGTTCGATGCTTTGGCGGTGGCTTATGATTTTTTTTTTATGATTAAATTAAATATTATCAATATTTAAATTATAATTAAAATTGAATAAAATAACTTTTAAATTTAAATTTATTGTCTATAAAATGTATGGATTCAAAACTATTTCTTTTAAGAAAAATAAACTATACTAACAGATATTTTTCTTTCCAAATTTAATGATTAAGTAATCTTGATTCAATGATTAATTGGCATACAAATCATTTTTTTTTTCTTTTATTTGTATGTGAATTTTATTTTAAAAGGTCCAGATGGTGCCTAACCAATGTAATATAAACCTATTTTAATTTTTATTGTATAATATATTTATTCAAGTTCTCTCTCTCTCTCTCTCTCTATATATATATATATATGAGTTTATGTATATGCTGACGTCTTGATGCATGGAGCTTTAATTTTTTAGCCCTCTCTCCCTCTCTCTCTCTCTCTCTCTATATATATATATATATATATGTATCTTCATACAAATTTCGTTGTCTGCAAAATTAAATTACAAGGCAAAGAAAAATAATGGACAGATTAAATTTATATTAAAGAATAATATGAGAATTATAATTTATCAGAGAAAAATATAAATTTCCTAATAAAACTAATCTCCCGATTCTTCTCCCAATATATGATCCAAGGGCTGGAAGTTTGTTTTTGGATATATGGTATAATATCCTTTGATTTGGTAAAAGATACTATGAAATTTTTTTGAAACTCGAACCTTGACCCTGAAATTAAAGACTTAATGACTTGATAATTTGAAGAGGTATAGGATCTTCATGGTAGCAATACATCGTCGCAGCAGAAACTTGAAGTTTGAAGACTTGAGTTTTGGAGTTTGAGAATATATGAATATGTATATGTGAATATATGTATATGAGAATATGTGAATATATGAGTCTCTAATAATCTATTTATATAGGTGTTTAGCAGGAGACTCCAAAATGACTTGAATATATTTGATAATTATCTCTTTGATATACATATTAAAAGACAATATCAAATATTTTTGACTTAATTGGCCCACGTGCATGAATGCGCCATGTGTCCCAACTTGATTAGTTTGAGATTGTTAGGCCACCAGACTTGATTTGGTTGACATGTTTCATCTTCATCTTGACACTTGTTGGCATTTGATTTGTATAAAATAAATATTAGAATATTAATTAAAATTAACTATTTATCATTTGAAATTAAATTTAATAAATTTCAATACATAAATAGAAAATTTTAAATTAATAACTAATATATTAGTTACACATATCATTTTTCAATTGACCTAAAAATTAAGCTGTCTACAATGTATCTTTATATATATATATAATAAAATATATTTTGTATCATAATTTAATATTCTAATCACTATGACTTAGAAATTTCTTTGTAAAAATATTTTCAATTAATTTTTTCAAAAGCAATTTTATTACTTTTCATATGTTTAATATTTACACTTTTATGGATCCAATTATAATTTATATATTAACCAGCTATGTTTTTATTATTGGTTCAAATTAGATTATAAATCATGTTATTAAAGTAACATAATTATTTATTTATTTCAAATAAAATAAAATGATGGCAAATTTATCTAAAAAATAATAATTTCAAAATTGCATATGTTAAGGAATTTTAAAATTTTACCAAGTACAACCATTGTAACCTTTAATCATTAAGAACAACAATTATTTACATTTTGTTAACTTTGGTGACAGACAAAAAACTCCTACTCCTCTCTCTCTCTCTCTCTCTATATATATATACATACATATGTGTGTGTATATATGTATGTATATAACAAATGTTAAGTTATTATATAAATAGCTAATTTGAGTATGTAAATTTAGCTATTGACATATTTATGCTAAATATTTAATTTCTTATTTCATAAATTTAGACATTAAGTCCGGATAGTAGTTTTGACCTTTTTATATATTTTCAAATGGGAAGATTTCTTATAACTCTTTCTATGTTTAGTTAGAAATTTTTTGCCTTAATTTAATTTCTCCTAAAATATATTTTACTCCAGAATTTGATATTTTAATTTAGTTAAATTCCTTATTTTAAACTCATAATCCCTACAAATAATATATTCTAAAAATAGCCAAACATGTAGCACACTAGTATTTAAAGGTACGAAAACATTTTTTTTGCTTCACCTCTATAGAATCATTTGCTTGGTGAGTTTAATTATAATTGTTTTGTTACGCTTGTATTTTGTAATTTTTTATGATTTACTAATATTAATAATCTTTTTATGTTTATGAGCCAGGTTATTTTACAAGAGGAATTTGAAGTCTCGGTTTTGTGGTAAATTAAAATTTTAGATATATTTTCAATTTTGATCAATTCTTTTCACTTTTTTCATATTATAATTTTTCTTTAGCTTGTGATTTATTTAATTTTTTTACTATTTTGTTAGTTCGATATTTGAAGAATATTTGCAATAATTTTTTTTGTTAATTTATATAAATTATTATTTTTGTTCAATATTTATAATATTAAAAAAATATCATGTAAATTATAATTAATTTATATTAGATCTAATAAAATTTTAAATTTTAAATTGTTACCCGTGCAACGCACGGGATCAAAACTAGTTTAACATTAAAGGCAAGATTTAATTTGCACATCATGCATATTCCTTCCTTTGTAAGCATTGCGAATTGTTAATTCGCCATTACGTAGCCAAAATAGAATATAATTTGTTGATTCTATTATCATGTGACATAAGCACACATAATATATACAATAAAAAATGGGAGGAAATAAAAGTTTTATCGTTAGGTGATTATATTTAATTTTATCCTATATTGGAAGTGTCAAAATTTTAAAATAATTTATAAGTTATTTTTCCTCAATCCTTTTTGATATAATATTTCAATATGATTGATTTTTTGTATTTAATAGGGAGTATATGTTTTATAAAAAATTTAATGTCATCTACTTAAGTACATATTTAAGCACATTGGAAATTATTAAATATGATAAATATTATAAAGTAAAACTTAATATTAGCATGTTTGATTTAATAATTTGTAATTCAATTGAATACATACCTAATGAAGTATCGTGATATGAATCAATTAATATTTGAGAGCGATTAATTGGCCTTTGATCTTCTAACTAGGTATAGCCTATATGCTATGATAGATTATTTTTGAGTAAATTAATATAACATAATTTTTAATATAATAATGGAATCACATGAATAATGTCATACAACGATGCAAGTAAGAAAAATAAATGTATCATAAAATATTAATAATAACTATTTAAATACAATTCTTGTTATTATTAAATTTTTAAAAAATATGAGCACAATAAAATAAATTTTTTTATTTCTCACTACACGTAATTAGTAATAGTTTTTTTTTATTACTTAATATTTTATTATTTTTTTAGTAACTAATTAAAAAGACACACATCAATTTACATAAATAAAACGTTAAATTAAAGAAAAAGGTTTATGCCTCGTTAACCAACTTGGCCACCCCACGCGAAAACAATAGAAAAATAAATAAAAAGAGAAAAAGTAAATAAAAGAGCCCGCCTGCATGTCGTAATGGTGTGCGTTAGGCAAACTAGTTTAATCCATAAAAAATATTATCAATCGGACCGAAACCTTTGTCAGTTCTCGGTTGAATTAATTGAATCGATCGATCTGATCCAATTTTTTAATCACTAGTCCTAACTTTTACAATTCTCAATTTTTGACTTGGGTGGCTCTGTTTGGTTTTATTTTAAATATGTTGAGAAAAAAAAATTTAGGGAGTAGATTGAAGGAATATGATATTTGTATGATTTTTGGTTTAGAAAGTGGTTATAGATTATACCAATAAAAAAAAAGTGGTTATAGATTATTTTGAAATATTATGATATATATAGTTTTATTTTGAAAGGAAATGAATTGTATTTAGATGTTAAATGATTTCTTTTTTTTTATTGATGATAGAGTGAGGATGTAATTTTATATTATTATTTTATATAATTATAATATGGATGTGTATGTTTATATTTACATTGTGATTATGCGTGCTTAAGACCAGAAAAATTAGCATGTTTGGATTCATATTTTCAAAATATTTTCTATATGTGGGAAATGAGTCCAAATATTTTCGGTGTTTCAGGTTGACATTGAGGACCAAAATGCCCTCCACAGTAAGCGTGGCATTTCAAACTCCTATTCAAAATTATATCCCCATTCCCCTGATCAATTAGTCATTAAATATATATATATATATA
>JACGDI010000496.1:146080-164241 GCA_014898725.1 Jacaranda copaia | reverse complement strand
ATATTTTATTTTATAAAATAATTTCTTATGATCAAGTAACTTGTATTATTCAATATATATATACATATGTTCGACTAACTTTTGATATATTTAATTTTATAGGCCTTTTGAAATAAATTTTTGTTCTCTAGTTCAGGTGAATCATCTACTAAATTTACAAAGATTATACTTTTTGTGATTAATTTCTTAAGTTTTTTATCTTATTAAGTAATCAATTGGAATTATATTATTCTTCAATATATATGTTATGCTAACTTTTGATATGTTTAATTTTGTATGCTTTTCAGAAGAAATTATTGTTCCCGAGTTCAAGTGAGTCATCTACTTAATTTCTTACAATCAATTGGAATTTTATTATTATTCAATACACACACACATATGTATATTTATAGTATTATTTATCTGTACTATTATATCAATACAATGATGTGGGAGTTGGGACATACAATTATGCAATTTTGATCAAATTCTAAATTCTTAGAATTTTAAATTTTTTAATTAAATTAAAAAATTCCCATCGATTGTTAATTACTCATCTTTATCTAAAGAAATTTGAAATTTATTTAAATAAGCAACGACTTGATTCAAATGCACATATAATCTATTTTCTTGATGAACGAATAGATAAATTATTAACAATGGATAAAATCTTTTAAGTTTTATTGAGGTATTCCAACCAATAAACTTACATCTTATAGTCCAATAAAATAGCAACCAATCAAGTTGTGGCACATGATCTAAAATCTTATCTAATGAAAGATTTGATATAATTTTTTTAAAATTATGTATAATGATGGGATAATATAAAAGAGTTAATTTTTTTTTCTACTTCATATAACTATATAAAAGGTGATGAGATTTAATACAAACATTATATGAAAATGCTAATTTTTCAATGGAATTTTTAGAGGGAAAGTCAAAAATTTTCATTGCTAAGTAGACTTTTTCAAGAGATTTCTAGTGGAATTCTGATGAACTTTTATCTAAAACTTTTTTGATAGATTTTCGACAGGATATTCTATTGATATTTTATATTTTGAGTTATATTTTCTTCTATTTGACGAACTTCTGTCAAAAAATTATAGATAAGATATATTATTCAAATTCTTTAATTCTCTATTTTCAAAATTTAATTTTTCATTATCATTTTTATTTATTAAAATATTTGTATCCCATAACATGAGACCTTAATTTTTTTATCTTTTAATATAATATAGTTCTATCATTATTTATATTTTATAAAAAAATTTACATCACGTACTTTAACATCAAATTTATATATATATATATATATGTATGTATTTATATAACATAGAAATATTTTTAAGTTTTACTTAATATTATACCTTGTTGTTTTTGTTCTAATTGATACTGTTTGGTGTTATTAGTTAATTGTTCAAAACATATGGTTTAAAAAATAATAGTATTTTATTAATTGAATATAAAAATAACATTATATTTTTAAAAACACAATAAATTAATTGTATATTTATAAATTTATTTTACTTAATTTAATTGAATGAATATGCTGTACATATCACAGGATTTATGCTAGTACGTATAAAATTATAATAGTTATTTAAATTATTGGTATTTAAGATTAATGTATAGAACTCTTTTTTATTTTGTTTTGGAGGTGCATGTGCAATATGACATTTTGTGCTTTTAAGCTTAGTGTTTGTCTGATATTTTGAACAACTTTGTTTAGAAATGCAAATAATTAAGATATTCTTGGGGTCAGATTGAGTGGATTGGGTTAAATTGACCGTGAAATTTGAACTTATACTTTAGATCACGCTTTTTAAAATTTCAATTGGATTTTATAGCATAAGATCACTTTATGTTATGCGAGTAACTCTATTTTATTCTCTAAAATGATAAAATTATAGATCACACTTTTTAAAATTTCAATCTTAGGGTTTTATGACTTAAAATAAATTGAACTAAAATATTCAAGAAATCAAGATTTCACGATTCTCATCAAATAGTGGATATGGGTGCATAGTTACCCTTCAAAGGAAATAATGGAACTTTTATTTACTTTACGACATCTAATTATTGGAAAATCACACTAATAGGGAATTCTCGTAATATAGTAATAATATTCTCAGTCTACTCCTATATATACATTTTTTCAATAACATTCTTATGATAAATTAACTCTACATTTTTCATTACTTTATCTACTTATTTCATATTTAATTACTTACTTATTTATTGTCTGATCCGACCGTCGAACTTTTAATGATTTGTTTGTATTTCAAACTTCATTTCATATTCATCACAATGTTCGAATTTTTAATTGAATTTTACCATTTCATTTTTTTCCGATGTGCAACGGCATCCGATAGCCTCTCATGATGATTCATCATATGTTAAATTGTTCAAATATTTTGAGTCATTCTTTTACATGTAGCTTTTTACAATCCATATTATTTTTTCCTTGTTAGGTAAGCTAAATGGATATGGCAAATCCAATTAAATAAAAACAATTTGATATGCTAATCAGCTTATGAGATCATTACTGATCCACATGTCTATTATTCTGAATAAAAGAAAAGAAAAAGAAGAAAGGAATTGTGAATTTCAATTTGCACAAATTTGTGAAGATCACAAGAGGGATATTGCTTGTGAACCTACCAAAATTAGGCATAAAACAAAATGAATGGTTGGGGAAAAAAATTGATGGCCACCTGCTGTTGAGAGATTTGGCTCAGACTTTGGGGACAATAAGATATGATCAACTATTAAAATAAATGTTCTTTAATGTGCCCAGTGCCACCAAACTAGACCACATTTGACTTGTGAATAGAAGGTAGCACTGAGGTTTTCACTAGAGAGAGAAATGAATTGAGCTGAATCCAACTTTGATTATTTTTTTAGCAAGGGTGGCTCAATCTTTAGTCAGGAAAAGGAGTTGTTTTAGATCTTCAAATTTTAAAAGCCTCCTATATATATTTTGGAGGCTCCCTATACATATTTTTTTCCTTTCATATTTTAGACCTCAAGAAAAAAAAATATATATGTATACATATATAAAGCCTATTTTCTCTTGGAAACAATTTAGGCTTAAAAAGTATAAGGCCTTTAGTTTTATAGGCCTCATATATTATTTTTTCATTTTTCTTTTTTGATTTTAAACCTTATAAAAATTAGAAGGTCTTTAATTTGGACTCTTATTTTTTAAAGTTATAAATAATTAATTGATGATAATTATTTGAAAATATAAACTTAACTTTATTAGCTTTGATTCTCCTACATATCTTCTATCTTTTTAAATTCCTACTGTGTTCCTTATCAAAATTCTAGCTACTTCCTTCTTTTCCTCTATTTCTTTAAATTCTTATTGTTTTCCTTACCAGAATCCTAACTACTTCCTTCTTTTGCAATATTCTCTTTAATTCCTACTATTTTCCTTATCAAAATCCTAATTACTTCATTTCCGATACTTCAATTTTTTTCACTTTAAATCAAAATCTTGTGGCTTAAATTAACTCCTTGCAATTTATTGTTTGTTGTCACTATTAGCTCCTTCTTCTTCTTGTAATGAAAGAAAGATCTTTAATTTTTATGAATGATATTAGAATTGCGTTCTAAGATACTAAGATTGTCTAAGCCAATAATCAGGTATGTATAGTATTCTCTATGTGTCATTTATTTTTATTTTTTTTTGGACAAATACAACAAATAGAAAAGATAAATCTAATGATTTTATTTTTATATATTCTTATCTTGTAGATTTGATATTGATATCACAAAAATTGAGGGTCCCCATCATCTAGTTCTTTGATTTTGGAATTCTATATTCTTACCCATCCAAGTTTTATTGTTCTAACTCTTTTTTATTATTCTAATTATTGTCTTTTCAATTTGAACTTTATTCTCGATATACATATATGTGTATATATATATATATATTCAAAATTTATAGTGATCTAAATATGTCAACTAGAAAGTATGAATCTAGCTATTCAAAACTCAAAAAAAATAGAGAAGAATTGAAAATTTAATACAATCTCAAAGAGGAGCTCTAGATAAATTTGTAACAAGGAGTAAAAAAAGTTGAGAATGAACAAGTTAGTGGTGTAGGTGAGCTAGATGATAATAGAGTCAAGAAGAAATAGCTAGTGAAAATCCTAATAAGGATACCCATGAGGATCAACTTTTAAAAGAATCAAATGATTACATTCCTAAAAATATATATGATCCAAGTCAATGGACTAATATGGATACAAACTTGAAAGATTTATTAACCGAAAAAGGACCAATTAAAATTACTGATATAGATTTTTCAAAAGATAAATTTTCAAGAAACTTTTCTATTGCTGATATGGAATAGTCTAACATGCCCACTAAACAAGCCTAATGTCAGTTTCAGTTAGCCCAGCGAGCCCACTAAGCCTAACATTGGTTTTGGAGCCAACTTATTTGACAACAATTATCTGGTTGACCTTATCGATAGGAATCCATGGTCGACCTATATCGACCTCAGGACCCACTCCGGCGTTGACTCAGATCCAGGCCGAAGTTATTATTCTGTTAGGCATCATGCCTCTGCATTAATGACACGTGACTGCCGGTACAGTCGCTGCTACCAACCCTGTCATCACCTTTGGTAGAGAGGCGCACGCCAGAGGTACTGTTCACCCTAAAAAATAGGAGATTGTGCCATCTAGAGTAGTACAGAGGTCTAGAATAACCATTAAGATTAAAGCCCACTACATCTGATAGGGGCACGATGGACAAATTATGCCTGGAGAAGGCTATAAATACCTCATATTCAACCACACTCAAAATAATGCCAAATACGCTATAAGCCCTCAATACTTTTAGTCTTCTGTTCGATTACTATATCTCGATCAGAACTAACTTGAGTGTCAGAGTGCTTTAGCCGGGGGCACCTCAACTAGTCTAACGTGTGTTGTGGTTGCAGATTTCAGATCTTAAAAGAAATATAGCTTGGACTACTCGACCTACCTAGTCGATTCCACCCCAAACACTATTCTTTCACTATAAGCGACTTTCAGCCGCATCGATTGCATATTATTTTTAAAAAAATGGCAAATGGGGAAAAACAAGAAAGAAGATAGTTGGTTTATTGCAAAGAATTGGATATAGTATTTTGTTTTTGTTGTAAGTTGTTTAATTCTATTTCAAGTACTAGTAAGCTAGCTAGCTAATGAAGGTAGCAATAATTGGAAAAATATTAGTAATTAAATTAAAAATCATGAAACAAGCAATAAACATATTATTAACATGAGCTCTTGGGTTGATATAGAAATAAGATTATGGAAAAATAAAACAATTGATAACCATTCTTGTCACTGTTGCATATAGAATATTGCTAACCATTCATGTTACTATTGCTTCGACAGAAAGAAGATTTTGAAAATTGAAATCAATAAAATCTCACCTAAGGTCTACAATGTTTCAATAAAGATTGAATGGATTAGATATACTATCCATTGAAAAGGAAATATTAGAAAAAATTGATTATAATAGCATAATTAATAAGTTTGCATTTAAAAAAGCTAGAAAAATAAAAGTCAAATAGTATATATTTTATATAAGAATTTCTTCTCATTCTATAAAGTACGAAATACTTACTATATAAAGATGTATATACTAGAATTATAATTTTTTTTTGAAAATTCTAATTTTCTATTAAATATAATAAATGCCTCATTTTCATATTTTGCCTTTGGCCTCCAATTTTGTTAAAATGGCCCTATTTTTTAGGTTTGAGTTCAAGTTTGATTCGGACTTAAGCTCAAATGAAATGAATTGAGCTCAAGCTCGACTCAATTTATTAGGCTTGAACTCGTTATTAAACCATAGGCTCGAGTTTGACTTAAGCTTGAGTTTGAAAAGTTAATTATAAAATTTTTTAAAATTAATATATTTTATTATAATTTTTTATATATAAATATATTTTTTTAAAAATATAGGCTCTCGAGCACGCAAACAAGAATTATTTAGCTCAAACTCAACTTGAAACCTATTAGAATTTTGCTTGAGCTCGAACGCTTTTTGAACCAACTCACTAACCTCGTGAGCTGACTTAGTTCATTTGAATCCCTAGTTTTCATTGTTTGTGCTCTAGAATGACTATATTTATTTCATAACAAAAAAATTGTTTAGGTTTATTTTCAAAAGAAATATATATATATATATATATCGTATTTTTTTACCTACATGTAACTATCATTTTCAAACTTTAAAAAAAAATCTATTCATTTAAAATAATAAAAACTCATTAATTAATTAAATAATAATTTTCCTTTCCACCATCCAAGATAATGGATCCTACACTACATTCAATAACAACACTCACTCAAACCTAATCTAATTGAGTTACACATAAAGAAATTAAATAATAATATCATGTTAAAATTTTAGTATTATTACATTAAAATATTATTTTGAATCCAACTGTTTTTAAAATCTCTGCATTATTAATTAATTAAAAAATTCCAAAATTTGATTAAAAAATTCGAGTCGATTTCTTTTCTTTTCTTGCTTTTGAATTTTATAAAAGTGTTGTATTTATAAAGTAAATACATGTCATATTTAAATTTTTAACAGTTTTTTATTATATATTAGTCTAAAAGTTAAATATTTGATACTAAATTCCTATTTTACAATATGTTAATACATAAATGAATTATTATATATTATTATATTTGACATTTTATCAATTTTTTTTCTTTTTTAGGTTAAAAACTCAATATTAATAGTATAATATAGATGTTGATATAAATATTAGATCAATATAATATATAAATTTTATTTTAAAATTTTTATTAATATTATATATTAAAGTATTAATTTAATAAAATATATTAAAGTTCGGACTCAAATCTTTAATGAATCGAATTGTTTAATTTCATATCCGATCAACTTATTTCGAATTATAAATATTTATAATTGAATATGATCAATTTATTACTTTAATTGGATAAAATTTTTAAAATTCAAATCGAATTCAAATTAAAATTCAATTCATTAAAAGTCCTACCTCACAGATCAACTACAATACCCAAATAGCTAACATAAAAATCACTCTTTGGAATGAAGCAAGTGGCCCATATCTACATGTGGGCCATTATTAACCCTTTGGGTCTTGTTGCATGAAATCTTTTGGGTCTCTTTTCCCTGCTCTTCGTCAGGCGATATTGGTGTAGGGGTGACATCAAAATGGTCTTCCTTTGTTGGATGATCCATCTGTTGTTCGGCTCCGCTTTGGGCCTCTCCTTTTCTACCCCAAAGGAAACTATACAGCCCGACAACCAGCAATCCACCACCCAAAACACTACAAAACAAGAACTTGATTAATTTTGGGATTTAGTCCCTAATCGTATATTACATGGTTGGTTTAAAATATATTTGGTTCTTAATTTCCTTACTGTCATTATGAGAGGTACTTTCTTCTAAATACACTCAATGAGTTGTCATATTAGATTTTTCAGTTATCAATCTAAAGAATTTAGTTTCAGCACCGATCAATCATTCCATTTTGTATGCTGGCATTGACCTTAAAATTAATTTTGTGTTATAATCATTATATTCTTAAACATTAATAAAACAAAAGAATATATTCACCACCTTAAACAATTTCAAATGGGATGGATGGAGATGGATTACTAATAAATCTCTTAATTAATTATTGTGGAACCATATCATTTAGTTTATGGTTTCTTGTAGAATATATATAAATGTGAATGTCCTTCGCCCATCATGCCTTTTTTTTTAATAGGGTTGACTGACTTTTGATATTAGCAGTGCAAAAGATCACAATAGTTTAGAGGAAACCTTTGAAATATTCATTTTCAAAGTGCTTTCCCCCGCTTTCTAATTGCTTTTTTTGGTTCCATATTCCGCAAGTAAAATAAATATTAGTAAGAACAACCTAAAATTTAATATTGATTTGTTCAAATATTCTAGATGAAGCCCTACTCATTGCTCTTTCTTTTTCTACACACGTACATGTGCATTTGGTGTGTGTTCGAACTAGAAAATTCAAATAAATTCTAATAAAATGTGAGTGTGTAGATAAAAATATTATGATAATAATAATACATGTGTGTGTGATGATAATTTAATAACAATATATATAGGACATTATTTATGATAATTACCATACATACACATACATCTTTTCATATATATTTTAATTGTTACATCAATGAAATATACATATATATGTTTCATTTATTATCTTAATATATATATATATATATATATTTCCATTGCACTAATACAATAAAGTAAATATAATAATATCAGTGTGAAGTGCTATACAAAATGCATGTGAAAACGTATTTTCAATAGAAATACCTTCGTTGAAATAAAACACAACATACTTTTTTGCAACATAAAATTTTCAACTAGTTTTATCGAAGTAGTTTTCTCAAAAAACTTCAAATTAAAATAAAATCAAATATTCATAAAAATGAAAATAAAAATCCACAATAATAAGTAATATGTGAAATATAGAAATTGAAAATGAAAGTACCAACCTTCCCCAGCGAAGAGTTTCCTTGAGGAAAATAGCTGACAAGATGGCCGCCAAGATTAGTGCTAGTGGACCAAAAATTGCACTAAAAACAGGACCTTTCTTTTCTATAACCCAAGCTTGCATCCAATAACTTACTCCGGTCACAATAACACCCTGCAATTTTCCATTAACTAAGCTATAAAAGAAGTCACAAGCTCCTGCATTTTGTAAATATTATTTTAAAAAAAATGGTCTTAAAAATTTGAATAAAATAAAATTTTAAAATTTATTAAATATTAATAATGACGAGTTTTTTATTAATATAACTAGAAAAGAGTTTGCTAAAATTTAAAAATAAATTAGGAATTATTTATTTCTTTTGAAATTTTTTTTTATAACATCACGACATTTTGTTTCAGGCGCTTTTTTTTCTTTCAAATTTTATTAAATACTTCGTAATATCTAATAAGTTTTTTTTTAAAAAAAAAAACTTATAAGCTATGTAGATAATAAAAATGTACTTACACAGTAGGCCACAGATAAAAGACTAATGTTCCACCCAAGCTTCCAAGACGATATATTCCTCTCCACAGCCGCACCATAAACTGTTGCTGTTATGCAACTGAAGCCACACTGCAGAATTGTGAGCCGCAATTTCCCTTGATATTTTTTCAGAATCGAAGCCTATAAAAACATATTCACCGATAATAAGAACTCCAAAAGTTGTTCAATCTTTAATTAGACAATGTGTAAAACAATACCTGCATAGTTAGCCACAGAGAATAAAACACTTGTGCAGAAATGGCGAGAAGAGAACCCTTGATCCATTCTTCTTTTGTGTGAGTCTTGTCAATGGAATGGTGGGTTTTATTTCTTGAACTTGAGTATAAAGGAGGGCCCTTGTAGAAAGTAAAGGCCATAGCTCCAGACAGACCAAGTATGGCGCCCATTACCTTGGCCATCCCATGCCACTGATTTACGGCAAGATTTTCAATCCTAGATTTTTTCAGATTATCAAATCATTGTAATAATAATAATATTTTTTATAATTGTTTCTCCTTATAATTTTTTTACCTTAAACAAACAGCCATGATAAAGACTAATGCAGGCACGATGCTGAGTATGGCTGTCCCAAATGTCGCAGAAATATAGTCCAATCCAGCATAGTTCAGATTCAAACTCAAGGCGAGTCTGCAGTTATATACCCAAATCTTGTAAGCGAAAATAACTACTTCTCTATCATATATATATAAAAAAAAAAAAGGCTCTTTGGGTTTCTTCTGGCTCGCTCTATGTTTCATCTTTTATTTCAGTTTGATGAATATAATTTTCATTCAATCATTTTTATAAAATAATATTTTATACACTTGGCACATCTCAATAAAATAAAATAGAAAATGAAATGTAAAATGGAATAGTGTATTCAAACTGAAAAAAACGTACCCATATGAAGAAAGAAAGAAAATCTTGCAGAGTATGATCCGTGTAAGAGGAGGCGACCCCTTGCTGAAGATCACAAAATAAAAACATAAAATCATCGAGAATTCACATTTTTGGAGATATATACATACATAGGATATATATATAGAGAGAGAGAGAGAGAAGAAAACCTTCGGAAGAACAAAGCAAAAGGAAGGAGGGCGACGGTGGCGAACGCCTGTCGATAAGCGACGAACACAGAAGGCTTCATCCCTGAAGACATGGCTGCCTTTGAGAGCAAAATCATGCCTGCATAGCTGCACTGCATGAGTACTACTGCAATATAAGGCTTCTGTTTTTCCATGCTTTTTGGTTCTTTCTTTGATCTAGCTATTCTGATAAGTATATGAATACTGTTTATATGTGTTCTGCTCCTTTTTCTCACTTTAAAAGTACTACTTGAGTAGTAGATATAATACATATAATAGTTACATTCTTTTCTTGGTTCAATATGGAGATGGGAGTGGAAATAATGGAAGTCCCATAAGAAGGTACTTTTGCCCACTATCCCAATGCCATTGAAAACATGCACCAGAGTGTTGGCCACCAGGCCATCCACTCCCACGTAATTATGAGCTCATATGTATCTCATATATATATATATATATTATCTTGGGTAGTGTGTGTGTATTTATTTTACTTTTTATTTTTTGGTATATGGAATATTGGGTCACAAATGATATTGATTGCCCATATTCTTGACTTATCAAGTTATAGTTTAAGTGGATTAATTGGGTGGTCCTAGCTCGACCAAGATCATTATCATTAAAAAATAATAAAATAGAATGATTTAGTTGAAGTTACTAGTAACATCAGGAATCATATGTCGGGCAGGTGACCAAACATAATTTGAATCCATTAATTTAATTGATCTATTTCATTCTAGGGATACATAAATATATATAATAATAAAATATTTATTTTAAAAAAGCATTTAACAAACTTGATATTTATTTATAAAATGAAATAAAAAATAAAATGTCAATTAAAATAAAAAATTTCAATTGAATTATATAAATATCGACATATTGTAATTTAAAAAATTCTTATTAAAAGATCAATATCACAATTGATCTTGTTTTAGGTCAAGCGAAAAGATACATATCATATGTTATTTAAAGGATACTTTTATGATATGTATTTTTTTCATACAAATGAGCAAAATCCATATGAGGGCGACTTATCACCAACATAAATTTTTTGATCCAAATGAGTAAAGTTAATTCCTAGCGAGGTCGACTCACCACCAACATACATTCTAATCAATTTGTTTTTAACACACACCTGATGGAATAGTGTACAAATCACATTCCCTTTTGGTTTTTTCTTCTCCTTTTTTAAACGGGTCCTTTGTATTATTAATATCATCACAAGTATCTTAACCTCCCACCAAATTTTGATCTTTTTTTTTTTACGAAAGTTTTTATTATACTATGTGACATGGCTAGCCCAACATACTCAATATGATTATATCACGAATAGGCTCAACAGTGAGCCCAATAAAACATCTTACAGGTGTAGACATTCCCATTTCAACATAAGAGGTTGAATTTCTTGACCGCAAGGTCGATTTGTGCAGGGCAAGAGCTTTAATGGAGGATGTCACCCATCGCATCTACATTAAATGTGTCTCAACTACTAAATTGTTAGCATTAATTGGATTGACGGTGCATCACTTCCGCATTAATAGTGGTATAAATTCTCTATTCAGCTAACTGATCATTTGTGAAGCTCAGACTTAAGTTGGAAAGACCTAATTTGCCCCCACTCGTGGGAACAGTGTTTGGAATATGTCAAGGAGTAACTCCTCTTTTTATCTCTAAGTAAAAACTATAAATACTTCATCCTTCAAAAGCAACTGTAAGCTTGCATGCTCTCCAAACCGTTATTCTGTCCAATTATTTTGAGGTCGATATACTAATTTAATCATTGGAAGGTCTTAGTTGAGGACCCTCTAGGCTAGCCTGATGTTTGTTCCATAGTTGCAGGATCCAACTCACGTCTTCAAATTCTATCTTTCTAGTTAATCAGTTCCTTTAGGTTGAGATTTAGGAGCCCAGTATACTAAAATCACCATCATCACTATGGAATATTTATAATAATCCCTAAGTGCATGTTGATAAAATTACAATGAAAGCAGGATAAGATATTAATATGCACAATAACACAATACCTAAATCTGCACTATAAAAATTGTTCATTAATGATAGAAAAGGGAGAGAAAAAAATTCATCTCAAGCAATAATTGAAATAAGCAAATACTTTCTTGAATAAAAAATATGCTATATTTACAGTTACTTTTAGTAATTTCTGAAATGATTTATTGATTTGGACCTAAGTAAATGGAACAAATTAAAGAAAACATGTATATATTCCCATTATTTTCATTGGATATGGTTGACAATGACACCATTATCTTTTTTAGACTAATAATGCATGGATCTTGATATTTATGTTACAGTACTAATTATTAGTCACACTTTATTCTTACTTCATTAGTCTTTCTACTATATATATGTAAAGTGACGAAAAGGACCCTCTTGTCTATTTCTCTCAACAAACGCATTTCTTTTCCCCTTATTGTCCAATCAACTTTATCTATTGCCAATCTTTATTTCTTCTCTAGAAAATGAAATTTTTCTTGGTTTTGCTTGATACATACTCAAATTTGCACTTAACTTTTTTAAAAAAGAAAAACTATTTCAAATGATCAAAACTTCATGCAATTTGAGTGTGTTGCGTGGGAAACAATAATTTGTGCTTTGCTTAGTAGATAAGTAGACTCTTCCCCCATAGTTTTGAACCATGAGATATTGGGAACTTAGAGGAAAAAAAAAAGAAATCTTTTTGAAATAATAGAAAATTATAGTATTGGATGTGCGAGTTTTCCATGAACGTTCTATAATATAAGCTTCTCGTTGGCATAAACCAGGAATTTTATAACTTATGTGCGTTAGCTATATGATATGTGCAATTTATTATCCATTACAAAAGTAAAGAAAAAGAAAAATTGAAAATGCACAATCAACTTCTTCATTTTTATAGTTAATTATTTTTTATTTTGTATACATTCACTACAAAAAATATAATATTAGTGACAAAGTAAAAATTATCACTAATAACATACATTGAGTGATAATAGCTTTTATCTTGTTATTGATGATAATTTTTAATTGACAACAATTTTTATCTTATCACAAAATAACTCAATAGTGACAGAAATCAATGTTTTAAGTTGTCACTATTAACAATTAGTGACACCTTTATAGTGATAACTTACCGACAATAAAAATTGTCATTATTTGTGACAATATTTTCATTGTCACTATAAGTATGTCATTAATTGTTTATTGTGACAACTTTAATACTATTCTTATCACTATTTAGTTTGCATAAATCATTAAGGTGATAAAATTTAATTTTTTTCACCTAATATATGTAATTAGTAACAATTTTTGCATTGTCATTTATTATTTTATCACCAATTTGTCTTTTTCTTATAGTGATTAAAAACAATGAATACCTTCTAATTTAAAGATACGAAGAATCTTAGCATGAGGTGCTACTCTAATATGATGTCAGAGTCAAGTCTAAGAACAAATATATAATTAGCCAAGCATAAAAATAATTATTCAGCTGAATCTCATTAAAAGATTTCTTGTCATCATATGTTTTGTTTTTTTAACAAAAGAATTGCACATTTGATGAGGTGATTCATCTTGTGGTACGTTCTTATTTTAAATAAAGAAATTGCATATCTAAACAGAACTAAGCTGCTTTGTATTTCATAATTGCAAAGCTCTTGTTACTTTCTTTTTTATTAAATTTTCTTTAGCTTTCATTACACTATTATCAATGATAGACTTTTGAGACCACCCTTCTTACCCTTAAAATTTTAAAAATGGTCTGAAATACATATGAAGGTATCCATAGATATGAAGTGGCAAAATGTATAAAGATTATTTAAAAAATTACTTTTACATAAAATAATAAAAATAATTTTTTGTTTTTAAAACTATTTTACAATTATTTAAGAGTTATTTTTATGTATGTTTTAGTACATGTGCCTCTAAAAATATGACAACACTTTATAGATAACATTAATATTAAATTGTCTACTTAAATTATCAATGATGACTCTTTCAAAATGTGTCTTTCTTTATTCACCTCTAATTATATAATTTTATTATAGTGTTTTATGTTTTCAGTAAGTCAAAGGATTCTTAATTAAAAAAATGTTGAATTAGTTTACGCACGAAGTAAATTGAAAATAAATTTGTATTTAGATATGTTGTTTGAAAAGTAATAATTATATATGATTTAATAGATTGTAGGTTGAGAGAGGTAGTGATAATGAAAATAAAGAGGAAAGATATATAGTTTATTGAGAGAAGATATATATTTTTGAGAAATGCGTTTTGACTTAAAAATGAGTTGAGATTTTGATAAGAATGATGATAAATTGTTAATGGCTCATTTCTAAATAATGAAAATGAGTGAAAATCAACTTAAAAAATGAAACCGAATGGGAATATGAATGAGTGTATTGTTCAACTCCAATGAAGAGACATATTTAAATTGTGAAATTTCTATATGAACTTTTTATATTTTATAATTTTTGTCTCCGCACTTTAATTTTAGGGCTTGTTCCTAATTTGAAGAAATTAAATTTGAACCATGAAATCTTGAAAAAACGTAGTGTTATTTCGATCGATTTGATATAAGAAAAACTAAACAAAATTTCAAAGGAGTTCATAATTGAAATTTTAAAATTGAGGATCTATTTGGTTGTGTTTTGGATGTTCTGCGGTAAATGCATTTAGAGAATGTGTTTTGATTAGTGGTTGGGGGAATGTGATGTATGTTTCATTTTTAATAATTCTAAGGGGTTGTTGGAGAATATTTTGGAATGAAATGATTTGTTTGAAAGTGCTTTAGGAGGATATACATTTTACTGTAAATATTACATCAGTCAATTTTCTTAGGAGTTAATGGGGTGCTTGATGTATTTATGTAGTTTTGGTGATTGGTGTGTGTATATATATATCGTTTCGGGAGGATATTTTAAGTAATTATTTTAGTGTTATGGATTGTATGATTAAGAAGCGTGTGATATTGTTTGATATTATTTTTAGAGTTCAATAACATATTGTGAGAATCGTAAACCAACAGCTTGACCTTTCCCAATGAAAAGTATCATGAAAGAGAAGAGCTGAGAAGATCCTTTCTCAACAAAATGGTTAATATGACTGTAAATTCTCTCTTTTTCTTTTTTTTTATCAACTTTACTTAAAATATTTACAGTGCACATATATAGATAAAGAAACATACACAATAGGCCACAGGTAAAAGATTGACATTCCAACCATTGTAGGAATGATGTTGATCAATGCTATAGCAAAAGTTGCAGAAACATAGTTCAAACTTCAAATCTGTGATCATTCATGCATTTACTCGTTAGGCTCCATTATTGACCACAATTTGGTCCCCTAAAAGTGGAGTTGTAGATGGATATTAAACAGTATGGATATATAATATTCACATTCGATCGATATTTTTTAATAACATTCAAACTTGTATTCGATGGATATTAATTGAATTTGGATATATTCGTATCCGATTATAATTATTAAGATACATTCTTTTATAAATATTCAAATATTTATTTATAAATATTTAAATGTCCGAATCCATTAACTTGTAATAAAATGCATTTTGTCTAATAAATTTCATTTAAAAAAAAATATTTACTAGTTTATCTCAAAATTAAAAAATGAATTATTCTTGATTTAGTTATTTTTTTAAAATTAATGATTAACTTTATGATTAATTAATATTAATAAAATGACACTAATATAAATTAATTATAAAATCAAGAAACAATAATTTTATATTGATCAATTTTATCATTCATATATTGATTTTTTCAAATTTTTTCTTGATTTATTAGTGTTTAATTATCGTTACTACTGCCTATCGATTCTTCATAATCCTTAGCTAATAATTTTTTCTTGTTAATCCTTTAATTACTAAATTATATTTATATTCATTTATATATAGCTTATGAGATTTTATATTGAAAAAATAAAAATAATTTATTATGTATAATAATGTATTATATATAATAATTTTTTGAATATTATGTATCAGATATGGATAATAGATTTAATTAAATTACGAATAATCGAATATATAAATGGATATATCTAATGTATATGTATTTAGAGCGGATATTAATCGAATCAAATAAGCAATTACCATATTCATATCCGTTTATAGTCAAATATCTATAAATCAAATATGATAATATCCGTTTTAAACGAATACGAATACTATACCTTATAAACGAATTTGAATGTGAATGATAAATGAATTTCGAATATCTATTTATAGCCTTACCTAAAATCATATATATTTGCAGGTCCAATCAAATCAGAATTGTGCTTTGCCACCCCAAGAAAAAATAGGATGAAGATAGTGTTTGGAGAATAGGCAGGGACAGATCAAGGTAGGAGTAAGACTTGGGTAAAAGTGAGGGTCTTTGTTTTTAAGATGAAATTGTCAGGACAGGAGAGTAGGAGTACTATACAAGCCCTTTCTACTTAATAAGACAGGAATGTACATATCCACTGGCCGAATATTTCAAATTTTACATAAGATTTTCACCTCATGCGATTGTTTCCATTTGTGTGGGTGTGTCAGACGTTGAAAGAGCTGTAAACAAAAGCTATAATTCAAATTAAATATTTTTATTTTTGATTTTTTTCAATAACGGGTATAGATATTATAATGCATTCCAATTGGGCTACCTCATTTGAAAACTTCTGTTGTAGTTGGGCTCCATTTTGGGGTGTTTTTGGTTTTTGCGGCACGGAAAATTATATAACCCACCAATCAATTGAATATGGATTTCGAAGCTTTAAATCCATGTCAACTTTGTACCCTAGTTTTCAAAAGATAGTCTAAGGCCCACATTCCAACTCATAAAATTTTCCTAGGAACAACAAGGGCTGTCAATAGACAATAGGTCGAATTTGAAATAAATTAGAGTTTCTCAAATTCAAATTTGATTATTAAAATTTATATTCGAATTTGACTTAATATTCTATAGAATTTGTATCAGTTACCACCATCTTTGAGTTAGGTGGATATTTGAGACCGAAAGTTGATAAAGGAATCTGATCCGACTTAAAATTTTTGTTTCTTTCTTCTCTATGTTTCCTTTGAAATTCTGTGAAAAATATTAAATTACACAAGTGATTTGCTTTTTATTATATACTGGTCCAAAAGTTGAATATTTTCCATCATAAATTGGTTCATAGGTAAATCATTATCTACTATAATAATTTTCTTTTTCTTTTCTTCAATACTCCCCTTGTATTAGGTTAAGGGCAAATATCAATAACATAATATATAGATTTTATTTAAATTTTTTATTAATATTATATATAAAACCATTAATATAATTACGAATTATTAATATTCAAATTTAAATTTTTAATGAATCTAATTGCTCAATTTCATATCCAATTCACTTATATTAAATTACAAATATGTATAATTGAATATGATCCATATAATTATAATTGATTAAAAATTTTAAAATTTAAATTAAATTCGAATTGAAATTCAATTCATTGATAATGGCCTAAAGACACTTTAAACAACTATAACAGTAATGTTGCAAAGTAGAAATTATAAATTAAAACAAGAGAATAATTAATTCATGAAATCTTTTGGGTCATCTCTTTACCCTGCTCTTCATCGGCTGCTATTGATGTAGTGCTGGCTTCAATATGGGCTTCCTCCACTGTATGATCCAATTGTTGTTGGGTTCCACTTTGGGCTTCACTATTTTCACCCCAAAGGAAACTATACAGCCCAGCAACCAGCAATCCACCACCCAAAACACTGCAAGATGAGAACCTTATTCATTTTAGGATTTAAACCCTAACCATAGAAATTGAGAGTGAAAATGAAGGTACAAACCTTCCCCAGTGAAGAGTTTCCTTGAGGAAAATAGCTGACAAGATGGCTGCCAAGATTAATGATACCGGACCAAAAATTGCACTAAAAACAGGTCCTCTCTTCTGTATAACCCAAGTTTGCAACCAATATGACAATCCAGTCACAATAACACCCTGCATTTTTCCATTAGCTTAGTTGTAAAAATATTACAAACTCC
>JACGDI010000496.1:119713-139085 GCA_014898725.1 Jacaranda copaia | reverse complement strand
ATGCAATATATCAAATCAGTTGATTTTCATATAAAATGTTATATTTGAATATTATCTACATTATAATTGTATAACTTATTTTTCTATTTGTATAACAAAAATTGATGTAGGAAAAATAATAAGCAAGAGCTGAATGTTATGATATAGAATAATGCAATGCAAATATTAATTTAATTGAAATGAGTTTCTTTTCTTATAAAACTTTAAATTTATAATTAATTGATTAAAAAATTAAGTATATATATATATATTTATAATGCTAAATAAATAATATTATCAGCAGTATAAACTAAAATACAATGATATGATAAATGAATATAATTAAGTTATATTTTATTATTGCTTTTATATGATAAATAGATTTGAAAATCTATTTGATAATATGTTGTGTGTATATTTTTTTAAGGATAAATGTTTTGGATTTAAATTCTACTAATTTTTTAGAAAATAACAAATATATTATTTTTGGGAGTATTCGGATTCGGATATTTTATCGAACATCCGATTTTTATATGGATTTGGATATAGTTATAACAGTCAAGATCCTATAAGATCTCGGGTCGAATTCGAATTTGGCATATCACTGTCGGATTTGAATTCGAATCTAGCATGATCCGATTCGAATCCGACCCATTTGACAGCCCTATGCATTAATGGTCATTCATTAACTTTGAAAAATATTAACTTTTCTTGTTGGACAACGGACACAAAATTAAAAATTAATTATTTTAAATTTTTTGTATTAAATTTAATTTATTTTTAATTAAAGATAAAAATTAAAAACTAATTGATTAACATCGGAGCTCGCCCCATCATTCTAATCTAAATAATTCATCAACAATTTTTGAGTTATGTCAAGGATTAATGAAAATAAGAAAATCGGAGACTTATAATTTGATCGATGGTTTGCTCGCTTGTTATTAGTTCTTCCAATCTCAATAGCTACAAATGGAAGAATGTTTTTCCACTTTAATATTATCAAGAACATGCTTAGAAATAAGATGAAATATGACTTTTTATTGGATTGCTTAGTTACTTATATTGACAAATATATTACTAAAAGTTTTAATATTAATTCGATGAATAATGAATTTTATGAAATGAAAGAGTGTTTTTTCAACTTTAATGAGGAGATGTATTTTGAATTTGTAATTTGTGAAATTTCTGTATGAACTTTTTACATTTTATAAGTTTGTCTTCCTACACTTTTATTTAGGACTTGTTCTCAGTGTGAAGAAATTGAATTTGAACCATGACATTTTGACAAAATATAATGTTACTTCGATCAACTCGATATATATATAAATATATATAAAACTAAAAGAAATGCTGGAGGAGTTCAAAATTCAAATTTTAAATTGGATCTATTTAATTGTGTTTTGAATGTTTTGAGAAAAATATTTTTGAAAAATGTGTTTTGATTATAAATTGGGGGTGTATGATATTTTTTTTCTTTTAATTATTTTGTGAAGTTGTTGGAGAATATTTTAAAATGAAATAATTTATTAGCCGTTATTTTGCTGGATGCCCTTTCAGAATGGGAGTCTGCAAACAATCATTTCTTGTTGGAAAAGTGATTACAAATATCTTGGCAATTGATTTGCAATTGATTTGTGACTTTATATTAAAAAAACCTGCATAGTGAGCCGCAAGGAACGAGTCAAGTTTGAAGCAATCATGAGGAAAGAACCGTTTATCTATGACTCTTTGCAAAGGACTTGGGGTTCTCATTTTGAGAACCAAACTATAAAGGATGGGCCCTTATAGAAAGTATGGACCATGGCCCCCGAGAGACTGAGGGTAGATTGTAAAACTTTCAGTTTAGATTTTTTTTTATTTTATATTTTATCTTAAATTTTAGTTTATTGAATTCTGTTAACTGAATAGTAAGAAATTTATGTGGTCAATAAACAATAAATAATCGAGGCGAGAGTGGAACTGTTTATCTTTAAAATAAATTAATTCCACACTGGTGCTAACAACATCTAACTGTCGTCTTTCAAGATACAATTAATTTGGATGGTAGTAACACTATAAATCGTCTGATCTCTCAAACTTTTAGCATACTGAACTCTCTAAACTATATAAAAAAATACTGTATGAAGATATGATTGTATAAATGTGCATATTTGAGACTGATATGTTTATAGTGCCAAAGTAGCTGTCGAAAAGGTGGTCAAAATGGTTGCATTTTTCCTAAGTAGGAGCAAATTTTCCACTGCAAAGATTGGGACTAAAGGCCAATTTAATTTAATCCAAGCTCAAGTCCATGACCAAGCCAAGCCAAGCCAAGCCAGGTGGGCGACGACCCGCACTTGTGGGTTGGATTGAACCTACTCTCGTGTAGGTCTCCTTTCCTCTAAACACTTATGATACCCCCAAGAGACTCAACCTTTGCCTCCACATTTGAAATATTTATTTTAGTCCATCTTTTATTCTTATTTTAATGTGGGATGGAGTTTCTTTCCTCCTATTTCTTTGACTTATTCTATTCTTCTTAGTTAACCATTAAGTAGCTCATTTGACTATTAATTTCTCATTCATTAGAAATTGGTTTTGATAAGATAATATGAATGAGAAATTGGTTTTGATCAATTAATCATATTATCGTCATTTACTCGTGGCGTAATTTACGACGATCACCAATTTTTTTAGAAATTAATATTTTAAATCCAATTAAATAGTTGGTGAAAGAATACCAATTGGAATCTTATAATTTACACCAAAGTGTTCTAAAATCAATGTTTTTTTTTAGTGTTTATTAATGATTTTCCTTTTCGTTTGTTATGATATGATTCATAGTACCTCAAACAAAGAGCCACGATGAAGACCAATGCAGGAATAATATTGACCATGGTTATAGCAAAAGTTGCAGAAACATAGTTCAAATCCAGCATAGTGTAGATTTAATGACATGGCAATCCTGCAATCATCCATGCATCAACTCGTTAGGCTACACCATTGAGTACAATTTTGGTATCCAAAAACCATATATATTTGTAGGTCTAAACAAATCAGAATTGTGATTTTCCACCCCCAAGCACTGTTTAAAAAATTGGACAGGACTGGCCGATCAAACTGTTAATCGGCCGGTAAATCGATTTGGTTTTCTCAAAAAATCAGAAAAATAAAAAAATTCATATTTTGTAAAAATCGTTCAAATTGGCCGGTCGTATTGTTGAACTGTTCAATTGAACCAGATCAATTTTTATTGAATTTTTAATAATTTTTAATTTTTTTGGGTCTAAATACAAAGTTTGAAAGTTAAAGTGCACTTCACAAGCTATCTAAAAGTCAAAATTAAGCTTTAATTTGGAGTTTAGAATTTAGAATTAACTTACACACTCTCAATTTTGAACTTTAGACTTGATATATTTAAATTATTGCGATAATTTATAATATAAATTGTGAAATTTAGATTTTAATATGGGACAATATCCTTTAAGCTCCTTATGTTTTATATTTTGGCATTTTTTTAATTTTTAAGTAATATATAATATAAATATATATTTCATAATTATGACGTCACGGTTCAATTACGGTTCGACCGACAATTGAACCAGTAAATCGTGAATCGATAAATTTTTCAGTTCGATGGATGGCTTGGTTCCTCGAATACTGCCCCCAAGAAGGAATAGAACAAAGATAGTGTTTGGAGAATAGGTAGGGACAGATGAAGGTAAGAGTTAGACTAAAGGTAAAAGTGAGAGTTTTTCTTTTTAAGACGAAATTATCAAGACAAGAGGACAAGAGTACTTTACAAGCCCTTTCGATTTAACAGGACAAGATTATACATATTCGTTAATCAAATATTTCAAGTCTCACATGAAATTTTCATCTCATACGGTTGCTTCCACTTGTAGCAATAGAGTAAGTGCATCCGAGGGCGAAAGAGTTGTTAAACAATAGCTATAACTTAAATTGAATATTTTCATTTTGAATGCTTTTTTAATGAGTAATATATATATATATATATATATATTATAGTGCATTAATATTATACAAGTTCTTTCTACCTAATAGAACAAGAGTATACATCTTCACTAGTCGAATATTTCAAATCTTATATGAGATGAAAATCTCATAAGGTTGTTTCAAATTTTTCGGGTTTTGCCCCACGAAAAATTATACAACCCACCAATCAATGACGAATAGAAGTATTCTAATAGTTAGCATAGAATTCACTCTTTGGATGGAAGCAAGGGGACCATTATGAGCCGGAAATTGAATGTGGATTTCTAAGATTTAATCCATACGAACTTTGTACCCTAAGTTTCAGAAAATAATCTAACGCCTACATCCCAACATATAGATTTTTCTTGGGAACAACTAGGGTTGTCAACAGATAGCATGTCGAATTTAAAATAAATTTTGGTTTATTTAAATTTAAATTTAAATTTTAAAATTTATATTCAAATTTGATATGATGTCTTATAGAATTTATATTAATTTCCTACCATATTTAAGTTTGATGGATATCCAAAATTTGATAAAAGAATTTTATCCGAGTTAAAATTTTTCTTTTTTCTTTCTTTGAGAGAGTCTACAAAAAATATTATATTACAAAGTAATTTACTTTTTTTATCATATATTGGTCTAAAAGTTTAATGCTTGAGCACTAAGTCCTTATTCCTCATCATATGTTGGTTTATAGGTAAATTATTATATATATTATTAGTAACATTTTCTTTTCCTTTTCTTCAATACTCTTCTTATTTTGGGCTGAGATCTAATATCAAACATAATATAGACATTAATATAAATATTAGAACAACACAATATATAGATTTTTATATAAATTTTTTTATTAATATTATACATAAAAACATTAATCTATAACAAGTTATTAAAATTCAAATTCGAATATTCAATTAATTGAATAGTTTAATTTTATATTCAATTCATTTCTTTTAAATTAAGAATATTTGTAATAAAACATTATCCATATTATTTCAACTGATTGAAAATTTTAAAATTTAAATTTAATTTAAATTAAAATTCACTCTATTGAGAATTTCAGTCGCAACTTTAAACAATTATAGCGGTAACGTACAAATGATAAGAAAAGAGGATAATTAGTTCAGTACATCTTTTGGGTCTCTTTATCCTGCTCTTCATTGTGTGATGTGGCTGTAGTGTTGACCTCCAAATGAGCTTCCTCCATTGGATGATCCAATTTTGGCTGGGCTCCATTTTGGGCTTCTCGATTTTTACCCCAAAGGAAACTATACAGTCCACCAATCAACAATCCACCACCCAAAACACTGCAAGATAAAAAATTTATTAATTTTAGGATTTATTCCCTAACCATATATTATATGGTTGGTATGAGATACATTTGGTTCCTAATTTCCTCACTATCATTATTTAGAGGTACTTTCTTCATGCTAATTGTATAAATACAATCCACAAATTGTAATTGCTAGGTTTTTGGGTTATCAGAAAATTCTAGAAGAAATCCCTATTATTTTTTTTACATTTATATACACCAATACCTTCCAAAATTTTAAGCCCTAAAATTCTTATGTATAAGTGTGAAAGTGATGCCACCAGAGCAGTTGATTATTTGGTTATTATTATTTTTTTCGACGCAAGTATATGTGCATATAGAATTTGTTTAAATTAGAAAGCCCAAACAAATTCTACGTGTTTGTATGTAAATACAAAAAAAGATAATGGTAATAATATATGAATCGACAAAAATATTATCATAAGTCATTAATTATTATAGTTACTAATATACATATATATCTTTTTCTAAATATTTAAATTACTACATTAATCAAATGTCAATATATATATATGTATATATGTTTTCAATAATGATCTAAATATAGACATATACTTTTTACTATTATACTAACACAAAAACAAAATATAATATTGTCAGATGACATGATACACAACATATATGAAAAGGTATTTTTCATAAAACACACGTTTTTCAATATGTTTGACCAAAATATTTCTCCCTAAAAACTTCAAAATAAAATCCGACATTCTCAAATAATCCACAATACTAACTAATATGTGAGACATAGAAATTGAAAATGGAAGTACCAACCTTCCCCAGTGAAGAGTTTCCTTTAGGAAAATAGCTGACAAGATGGCTGCTAAGATTAATGATAATGGACCAAAAATTGCACTAAAAACAGGTCCTTTCTTCTCAATAACCCAAGCTTGCAGCCAATAAATCAATCCAGTCACAATAACACCCTGCATTTTCACATTAGCTAACTTGTAAAAATCTTACAAACTCCACCATCTTATAAAATATTTTTAAAATTTATAAAATACTAAATTTAATTTTAATAATAAGGTCTTTTAGGTGTTCAGATAATATAGAAAATCAAAATATCAATTATGATTAATTTGTACATAATGCTAAAAATTTGAGCTTTAACTATAAAATTATTCTAATTAAATTTGAAGTAAATGTTCTTGTAACAAACTCTCACTACAATCATTTTGAGCTGATGATTTTATTTTATGTATATATTAATTTTTTTTTATGAAAAATGCATAACTAAATTATTGTGTTTCAAATGTATAAAACCATGGATTGATAACTAATAATTTTTATTGCTTATAATTTTAAAAAAATTGTATTTGCTTCTAAAGTTTGTGGCTATAAGTTAAAGCTATAGCTATGAAATTAATTTCTTAACAATTTTTCCATAGCAGATACCTCGTTTTTTGGTGGTAAGATAAAATATGATTTTAAGCTTTATCAAATATTAGTAATAACAAAATTTTAATTAACATAGCTAAAATCAAAAGAGTTTGTTAAAATTTTAAAAATAAATTATAAATTCTTTACTTTTGTTTAAAGAAAAGCTTGTATCATCCAAACATCTTGCTACTTTACCTACTATTTTTTTTTTTTAAAAAAGAATCCATCATATACTATATACCTGCTTATGAAATATTTAAAAAAAACTTATAAATTCTTAGACACTTTCTGCAACTCAGTGCAGGGCAATGAAAACTTACACAATAGGCCACAGATAAAAGACTAATGTTCCATCCAAGCTTCCAAGACGATATATTCCTCTCCACAGCCGCACCATAGACTGTTGCTGTTAGGCAACTAAAGCAACACTGCAGAGTCATGAGCCGCAAGTTCCCCTGATATTTTTTCAGAATCGAAGCCTATATATAATACATATTCACCGATCGATAAGAACTCCAAAACGTTGATCAATCTTTTAATTAGAGACTGTGTAAAATAAGCAACACCTGCATAGTTAGCCAAAGGGAATAAAATGCTTGTCCAGCAATGGCGAGAAGAGAACCCTTAATCCATTCTCCTTCTGTGTGAGTCTTTTCTGAAGAATGGTGAGTTTTATTTGTGGGACCTGAGTATAAAGGAGGGCCCTTGTAAAAAGTAAAGGCCATAGCTCCAGCCAAACCGAGTATGGCGCCAGTTATCTTTGCTATCCCATGCCACTGATTGATGGCCAGATTTTCAATCCTAGAATATTCAGAAAAGACTTATCAAATCATTGTACATATAATAAATGTTTCCCTTTCTAATTTTTCTCATTAATGGATATGGTTTTACCTTAAACAAACAGACATTACAAAGACCATCGCAGGCATAGTGCTGAATATTGCTGTCCCAAAAGTCGCGGATATATATTTATATCCAACATAGTTCAGGTTCAAACTCAAGGCAAGTCTGCAGTCATATACCCAATTCTTGTTAGCTAAAATAATTATACTGTTGGGATGTTTTGTGTGCCGGGAGTCAAGCTTCAAAAATGATAGGAACAGGTGTAAGAATTTTTACAAAGTAAATGAATGCTGAAAATTGTTGAAAAGAGATGACTTTCCTGTTGAAAACACTCTATTTTTTACCTAGAGCGATTACATGCAAGGTATTTTGGTATTATATTTTCCATGCTATTGAGAAAATTTTAATTAAGACTCCTTATAATTTGGTAGTATTTCTTAATAATTACTTTTAACATATACTTCTCCGAAAAGGAAGTTGAGTATAGAACAACAACACTTACCCATATGAAGAATGAATGAAAATATTGCAGAGTCTGGTCCATGTAAGAGGAGGCAACCCCTTGCTGAAAATATCACAAAATCAAAACCAAAAATCATCAAGAATTCACATATCTGGATATATATATACATACAGGGGATATATATATATATAAACCTTCGGAAGAAGAAAGTGAATGGAAGGAGGGCAACAGTGGCGAATGCCTGTCGATAAGCAACGAATACAGAAGGCTTCATCCCTGAAGACAGGGCTGCCTTTGATAGCAAAACCAGGCCTGCAAAGCCGCACTGAATAAGTATTACTGCAATATAAGGCTTCTGTTTTTCCATGCTTTTTGGCTCTTTTTATTGATCTACCTATTCTGATAAGCGTATAGGTCACAGTTCAAGATATATATATATGGACACTATTTATATGTGTTCTGCCCCTTTTTCTCAGTTAAAAAGTACTACGTGGGTAGTAATATATGATGGTCCAATATCGCATAATGAAAAGGTACTTGGCCCACTATCCCAATAACATTGAGAAGATGTACTAGATTAGGCCAACGGTTTAAATTCTTTATTTTATTTCTTATTTTATCACCCATTTCATTTTATGTATATATATGACATGTTTATTAAATATTGCCTTACAACAATAATTGATTAAAAATTAAATACAATTGGCATATATTCAATAATTTAGAATATGAGATAAAATAGAGAATAAAATAGATGATTCAAAGCGTTGACCCACCCATTCTTACTTAATTATGAGTTCATATCTTGGAAAATGATTAGGATTTTTTATTTTTCTTGATATGGCATATTGGGTAACAAATGATTTTCCATTGTCCATATTCTTAACTTATCAAGTTCATAATTTAAGGTATCGTTTACTTAATATAATGGAATAACATTGAGAAGATTTACTACGCTAGGCCCCAAACCACCTATTTCCACTTAAATATGAGTTCATATCTTGGAAAGTGATTAGGGTTTTTTATTTTATTTTTGATATATATGGAATATTGGGTTACAAATGATTTTCAGCTGTCCATATTCTTAACTTATCAAGTTCATTTCCTTTACTTAATATAATGAAATACTGTAGATGATGTGATAAAATTTATGATGATAGTAAAAATTATGATTATTTTATAATTGTTATATTATATTTACTTTGCATGATAAAATAATATCGGATAATGAATGATAGTTAATTATCTTGTTTACTTATGTGATAAAATAATTAAAATAAATTGTGCATTGATAAAAATACTCTCAATTAATAATTTATTTGTTGCGATCTATTTGATAAATACAAAATTATTTTTTCTCCATTACAACACAATATCCAACAATTTTAAATGGAATATATCCAAAAATGTTCCAACCTTTTCTTTATCAGACTTTTTCTTTGCTTTCTTAATTTCTTGTATCTTCTTTGCCTCCTTTATTCTCTTCTATCCAAATAATGCTTTTCTTCTGTATTCTTCAGTTTTTGTCTTTTTGGTTTTTGGGAGAATTGTGAAAAGTATTTTGGTGGAGTGTGTTTTGGGAGTGAAAATAGGGGAATGCGCCAATTGTTATTATTATTTTTAGAATGTGGAAAATAGGTTGGAAATAGATTTGTTGGTTTGGAAGTATTTTGAAGAAAATAAATTTTACTGTAAATATCAAATCATATAACTTTTAGTTGAGTTTGTAGATAAGGATTATTTTTAATATAATTTATTTATGTATATTTATAGATGAATGATTGTTGTATGTATGTATACATTCGTTTGTAGTGATTGGTATTTGGTTAAAAGAAAATGATGTGTAGATGAATGAATTGATTGATTTTATTAAAATTTATAATTAATGTTAAAAAATATGCAATTTAATTTTGTAAATAAATTTATTAAAAAAACTTATGAGGTTAAAAATAATTCATGAGATATTACCATAAATAAAAAAAATCAATTAAATATTATTAAATATTTTATGTAAAATAATTGTTAAATTAATTATTTTATGAATTATTAAATATTAAATGAATTAATATAATACTTAAAAATTTCTTAACGAATTATTTAATGAATTAATCAAAATTATTTGGCATTACTTCTTAGATGGAATATTAATTTTTTTTATTCTTCAACGAGATTAAACGAACATATAAATTTAAATAGTTTATAAATGAAAATATAAATTTATATTCAAATTTATTACATGGAAATATAATTTTTATTAATTTTTTAACAAAAATATAACTTTTTATAATTTATAAATGGAAATTCAAATCTATTATATCTAATATATACGGGTGAGAGTGAGAGAAGGGTGAGAAATGAATTAGTGAAGTGAGAGATTGAGCAGAAAAGGAAGTGATAGGTGTGATTTTTTGGGTGTATGATTTTTTTAAATATTCTAAGTAGAAAGTTATTGAGGATTAAAATGCATATGTCACCACATTTGAAAGTGTTTTGAGAATTAAAAAATATTTTTGAAAAAACCGAAACAAACAGAGCCCTACTTTTCCAACGGCTATCGTTGTCCTGACCATCGTCGCCGTCCCACCACTAAGCTGCTGTAGCCACATAAGCTCTCTTCTTCAGTGTGCATGCACCATGCGGTCACATGTCGCGCAAACCATGCAAGGATTTCAAAGGCAAGTGCCGAACCGAATATTTTGGTTGCAGAACAGTAAAATTTTTCTTTTAGCACCGAATGTTGTCTTCCAAATGTGCAATTGGGTTTGCTGGAGGACATAAAAGTAAATAAATATTTTATTAAAAAAATTTTAAATTTTTTTGTCTTTCAATAACTATAAGTGAGAAAACTTTTTTCACTATAAATATTGTGAGTAGAATATGATTTTTTAGTAGATTATTCAGTTACTTATATTGAAAAAGATATTACTAAAAATTTTAATATTTGAGTCAATCATAAATAAAATTTATAATATAAAAAATTATTGTCCTCAATTTCGATGAAAATTATGTGTTTTGAATTCCTAAATTATAAAGTTTTGAACTTTTATATTATTATAATTTTTGCTCCCCATAAATTTTAGTAGTGATTAATTTTCTGCGTCAATCAGTGCTATTATTCTCACATAACCGCCAAAAGTTTCAATTTATATGCAGTAATTTCGCATCTTTAGCCTCATAATTTATGAAGAAGAATGGATTCGACCAAAAAGCTATGTTTTATTATACATTATTATATATATATATATATATATTTCTTCAATACGCCTCACATATCAATAAAATAATATAGATATTAGACCAATAATATAGAGATTTTATTTAAAGTTTTTATTAATATTATACATAAAAGCATTAATTTAGTAAAAAATTATTAATATTTGAATCCACACATCTTTAACAAATTGAATTGCTCAATACTATATCTAATCCACTTATTTCAAATTACGAATATTTATAATTGAACTTGATTCATATTATTTTAAATTAGATAAAAATCCTACAATTCATATCAAATTCAAATAGAATTCAAATTAAAATTCAATTCATTGACAGCCTAAACACAATTTTAAGTAATTATAATAGTAATGCTACAAAGTACAAATGATAATTAAAAAAGGAGTACAATTTATTCATGACATCTTTTGTGTCTATTTTGGCTGCTCTTCATCGGGTGATATTGGTGAAGTGCTGGCCTCAAAATGGGCTTCCTCTGCTGGATGATCCAAATTTTGTTGGGCTCCAATATGGGTTTCTCCATTTTTACCCCAAAGGAAACTATACAGCCCAGCAATCAGCAATCCACCACCCAAAACAGTGCAAGATCAGAACATTACTAATTCTGGGATTTAATCCCTAACCATATATTATAAGGTTGGTATGAGATATATTTGGTTCCTAATTTCCTTACTATAATTATTTATAGTACTTTCTTTTACTTGCTTTTCTTTTCTTTTCCTTTTTTTTTTTGGGTTCTATATTCCTCAATTAAAATAAACAACTAGTAATAATAACTTAAGAGTTGATCATTCATTTCTTTCAAATGTTTTAGCAAAATTATTACTTATTTTTTGATATAATCCACAATACTAACTAATATGTAAGACATAGAAATTGAAAATGAAAGTACTAACCTTCCCCAGTGAAGAATTTCCTTGTGGAAAATGGCTGACAAGATGGCTGCTTAGATTAGTGATAATGGGCCAAAAATTGCACTAAAAATAGGTCCTTTCTTCTCCATAACCCAAGCTTGCAACCACAAGGTCAATCCAGTCACAATAACACCCTGCATTTGAGCTAAGTTGTAAAAATATTACAAATTCCTGCATCTTATAAAATATTTTTAAAATTTATAAATGTTATACTTTATTTTAATAATAAGGTCTATTAAGTGTTCAGATACTAAAAAAAATGAAGGAATTAGTTATGGCGAATTCGTACTTGGTGCTAAAAATTTATTGTTTTAGTTATAAAATTGTCTTAATCAAATCTGACATAAATATTCTCATAGTTAATTCTCGCCACAACCAATCGAAGCTAATGTTTTCTATTTTATGTATATATTAATTTTTTTTATGAATAATGCATAACTAATATGTTGCACTCTGAATGTACAAGACCATAAATTGATAACTAATCATTTTTATTAATTGTAATTTAAAAATATTATATTTTCTTTGAATTTTTGTAGTTAAAATTTATAGCTATAGCTATGAAACTAATTTTATAGCAATTTTTTCGTAGTAGAGATACTTGTTTTTTGATAGTAAGATAAAACAAGATTTTAAACTTTATCAAATGTTAATAATAACAACATTTTTAACTAATATAGCTAATATTAAAGGAGACTGTTAAAATTTTAAAAAAAATTACAAATTCTTTCCATTTTTTTTTATAAGAAAAAAATTTACATCATCCTAACATCTTGTTGCATGACCAAATAATTTTGTTTTTGCTTTTTTGTTTTTTAAGTTCCATGTACTTTTAACATCTTACAAAATATTTGAAGAAATTTAAAAGCACTACTAACAAAAAGGTGATTTGCGACGGAGATTTTTTCAATGGTATTTGCGACAGCAAAATCCGTCGCAATTTTGTGACGAAAAATTTCATCGCAAATGTTCAATTTTCTGTATTTTTTTGCAACAGAAAAATCCATTGCAAAACACATTTTTTTTAAGAATTTGATCGTTGCAAAATATTTTAATTTTTTTGGCAGAATTTTTTAAACATTAAAAACCTGTAATCAAAATATAATATATTCATAAATCCAAAATTACCATATTTAACGATATTTATAACCATCAAATGATAAAATATCAAAACGTTCATAAAATTCAAATATAACATTAAATAAACAAAATATTTGTAAATTCAACAATATAAAAGTATTAAAATGTAAACTATCAAAGTAAAATTATCTTAACACAGTATATACCCAAATGCATAAGTTAAAAATCAATCCTCATCCTCATCCTCATCTATGTTTTTTTGTGACTGTTCATTAGCAGGTCTCGATAAGGATGGTGTAGGAGATACCTTTGGCCAAGGTAAATGAGCGCTTAAAAATTATCATGCAAGCAATTAAAAACTAATCAACAACCAATGAGAAGGTTCTACCTCTTTTCCCAACATCCCATCCTTCTTCCTAATTCCACTAATTTTAAACATTTCTAATGTATTGTATCATAAAAATATATAAAATTAAAACAAGATATCCAAACTTACCTCTAAATGCTCCCCAAAAATCGACACTCACAAAGATTTCCACCAAGTCAAGATAGCTTACATTATTAAGCACACGTAACATGCGCACGCATTTATTAATAAATTATAATTGCACAAACTAAATGAAAACTTAAGTACTATATACAATTATTATTTGAGTTTAACTAACACATAAATCAAGTTTTAACTACAACATAATCAAATTTTAACTAATTGAGACAATTAACTAAAATATATTAATAATAACTAAAAAAATAAATCAAATTTTAACTAAAACGTAATTAAATTTTAATTAATGGAGATAATTATAAAAAATATAATTGATATGACTAAAAGATAAATCAAAGTTTAACTAAAGCATAAATCAAATTTTAACTAATGAAAATAATTAACTAGCCAATAATGAAGATAACTAAAACACAATTAAATGTTAGCATAATTAAGAAAATTACCTCAATCAATGGAAACAATACACAAGTATTGTGCCTTCAACCCTGAAACAACAAGCCAAACAACCATTTTAGTTTTTTTTTTTCAATTAAAACTAATTTTAAAAATAATTCAAAAAATAAATTTGAGATCTAGCCGCCTGCCGGCGGCCAGCTGGCTCGTTGGTGTTGGAGTGTCCTACTAGTGCGCTACCTGCACCAGCATGACCAGCCAGCCATAATGTAAAGCATAAAAACAAAAAATAAAAAAAAAAGGAAGGAAAAGGAAGAAGAAAAAGGAGAAACCTGAGAAAGAGAGGAGGAAGAGAGTATGGGGAAAATGGAGAATTAGGATAAGTTAATCGAGTTGAAATTTTTTTTTTCCTCAATTTTTCCTGTTTGCAATGGAAAAATCTGTTGTCTGTTGCAAATTTTTTAAAAAGGTTGCAAAATTTGCAACAAATAAAAAACCGTCGCAAAACTGCCATTTTGCGACCGAAAAATCCATCGCAAAAGGCAAAATTTGGGACGGATTTTTACATTGCAAAACTATTGTTTTGTGACGAATTTTAATCCATCGCAAATTTTGCAATTTTTTTAAACAATTTGCAAGGGATAAAAATTTGTCCCAAAATTTGCCATTTTTTATGAATTTTTTCGTTGCAAAATGGCAGTTTTGCAACATATTTTTATCCATCACAAATTGCCCTTTTTTTAGTAGTGAAGCTCTTAAAACACCTTGTGCAACTCAATACAGAGTGATAAAAACTTACACAATATGCCACAGAAAAAAGACTAATGTTCCATTCAAGCTTCCAAGACGATATATTCCTCTCCACGACCATACCATAAATTGTTGCTGTTATGCAACTAAAGCCACACTATAGAATCATGAGCCACAATTTCCCCTGATATTTTTTGAGAATTGAAACCTATATATAAAACATATTCACCTATCAATAAAAACCCCCAAAAGTTGATCAATCTTTAATTAGAGAATGTGTAAAACCATACTTGCTTGGTTAGCCAAAGGGAATAAAGTATTTGTCTAGCAATGGCAAGAAGAGAACCCTTAATCCATTCTTTTTCCGTGTGAGTGTTTTCTAAAGAATGGTGGGTATTATTTCCTGAACTTGAGTATAAAGGAGGGCCCTTATAGAAAGTAAATGCCATAGCTCTAGACAGACCAAGTATGGCGCCCATTATCTTTGCCAACCTATGCCACTGATTTATGGCCAGATTTTCAATCCTAGTTTTTTCAGAAAAGACTTATCAAATCATGGTATAATAAGTGGGGAAAATTGCAAAACTAGGAACGCATATAAAAGTCATTTTGCAAAAGAAGACTGGAATTAAAGTTGAGGCAAACTAGAACTATAACTATAAAAAAAATAAAAAAAAAGGATAACTCTTGCTGAAATGCACAATTAGCTCATCGAAAAGTACAGTCAACATCGAAATATGCTTATATTGCACTTGGTAGGCACAACTCTGTGCCTCACTCATGTGCTACGAGTATTTTGATAAAGGAAAAATTACAAAAATAGAATGATAAGTAAGGCCATTTTGTGAAAGAGAACTAGAATTATGGAGCAACAAAAAAGACAACCAAATCTAAGAAGTAGAACATTAAGAAGTAGTAAAAAAGATAACTACATAAAATTGAAATATTGAGCAACAAAAAATCGAGCAAAAATTGATGGCATTGGAATGCTACGAGATTTGCCCGATTCACTCAACAATTATTGATACAAATTAAAATGGAATGAAGATTGACGGTGTTGGAATGCTACAAAGTTCAACTGGTTCATACAAAAATGACTAATGATGCAAAATTGGGTGAAAATTAATAGTTCACTTTAGTTGAAAATTGACTTTATTGCTCCTTCTTTCATTTTTATATATTATTTTTTTTGCTGCTTCTTAAATTTGGTTATCTTTTTGACCGCTCCTCAATTCTGATCCGCTTATGGTCCTATATTTGCAATTTTTTTTTAATCCAAATACATGTAGCACACGACAAGGCATGAAGTTGTGCTAGCCAAGTGCCACGCAAGTATATTCAGGAGTTGACTGTGCTTTCTAATGAGTTGATTGTGCTTTCCAGCAAGCTTTGTCATTCTTTTTGATTTTTTATTAGTTATGGTTCTAATTTTGACATGATCTTATTTCTGATTCTCTTGTATAAAACAACTTTATTTATGGTTCTATTTTTACAATTTTCCCTAGTAATTGTTCCTCCTAATTTTTCGTTTATGAATATGGTTTTACCTTAAACAAACAGCCGTTACAAAGACCAAGGCAGGTGTAATACTGAATATTGCTGTCCCAAAAGTCGCGGATATATATTTATATCCAACATAATTCAGATTAAAACTCAAAGCGAGTCTGCAGTCGTATACCTAATTCTTGTTAGCTAAGTTAATTATACTGTTGGGATATTTTGTGTGCGGAAGGGTGTTGTCGAGTGTCAAAGATGATAAGAATAAGAACTTTAAGTAAATGCTGAGAATTGTTGAAAAGAGATGATTTTACTGCAGAAAATTCTTTAGCTTTTACTGAGTTTTTATTAGAGCGATTACATGCAAGGTATTATGGTATTATATTTTCCATGCTATTAAAAAAATGTAAGACTCCTAGTAATTTGGTAGGACTTCTTGATAATTATACAGTCAAAAATATCCATTCTCCCTACTTTCTTCATTTTTCCAATGTATCCTCTTAAACTTTCAAGTTCATAGAAAAATTATATATTATACTTTTAACATATACGTCTCCAAAAACGAAGTGCATATAGAACATTAAAACGCACCCGTATGAAGAAAGAATGAAAATCTTGCATAGTTCGGTTTTAGAGGAGGCAACCCCTTGCTGAAGATCACAAAATGAAAACCAAAAATCATCAAGAATTTGCATTTCCGGAGATATGTACATACAGAGGATATATATATATATATATTTAACAAAACCTTAGGAAGAAGAAAGCGAATGGAAGGAGGGCGACCGTGGCGAATGCCTGTCTATAAGCAGCAAATATAGAAGGCTTCATCCCTGAAGACAGGGCTGCTTTTGATAGCAAAACCAGGCCTGCAAAGCCGCACTGGATAAGTATTACTGCAATATAAGGCTTCTGTTTTTCCATGCCTTCTTTCTTTCTTTGTTTTGTTTTGGGAGTGATCTCACCGTTCCGGTACGTATATATATAATGCCACAGTTTATGGTATATATGGACACCCTTTATTTGTGATTCGCTCCTTTTTCTCACTTAGAAATTACTGCTTAAGTAATCGATATGTGAGACATTTTTTTCCTCGTGATTAATTATATAAGTATGGGAGTGGAAGTCCATGAAAAGGTATATGGCTGCTATCCCTATCTGGGTTTTCTATTTTTTCTTTTAATATGGAGCATTGATTACGAATGATCTTCATTGTCCATATTCTTAATTTATTATCATGCTAATAGTTTAAGTGGGTTAATTGGGGTGTCATCAACTACACAAACAATTTAGTTGAAGTTACGTAGATAGGGAGGAATCACATGTTGGGATTCGTTAATCTAATAATTAATATTTCATTTTCTATTTTATTTGATGGATATATATAAATATATAATTTATAATAAATTACCTTTTCAAGAATATATATTTATTTATCATATCGTATATATAAAGGATACTTTTCATAATATGCCACAAATGAATGAATTCTATATTCGACTTATTACCATCACAAATTTTGATCCAATAAGTTCCTTGTTGGGTCGCGTGACTCATCTCCATTATACGTTCTAATCATTTCTTTTTAATCTACATTTGAATGGAGTTGTCTCCAAACCACATCCCCTTACAGTTCTTTTATTTTATTTTTTTAACTTATCCTTTGTATTAGCAATACCATCAAAGGCATCTTAATTCACTGGATTAGGTTTGTGCTGCACTAATTGTGAGCTCAGATTTAATTATTCTAGTAAGTTTCCCACCAAATTTTCATCTTTATATTTTTTGACGCCTTGCGCGTGGGGGTGAGATGCCTGCGCCCAAGCGCGGGCGCTAATGTCCTTGGCGGCAGTTTTGGGCGCTTGCACGCCCCGACGCCCATTTTCCACGCTCGGGCGTGCGGTGCACACGACATATTTAAAACAAAACCTAAGCCAATAACTACTCGGCTTTCTTAAGAGACAGCATTTGTACAATTCTGTCTAATCAAAGCATTCGAATGTTGTCGGAAGGCTTAAGGCAGTGCCATTGCTTTGTTACGACAAAAGATTGTAATAAAATTCCCGAAATCTATTCAAACATTCAAGATGCCTAGGCAAGGTTGGCGCGAATATGTTTGATTGTTAGTATTTAGAAGATCTGCAAGATGAGGCTATCATAAAAACTCTTGCAGGGGCCATAGGTTAGTGTAGCCAATGCTCCTATTGCTTTTATAAAGATGGTTCTCCTCAAATTGATTTGAACTGCGATTCCCTTTCCATTTTTGATGAATGAAAGTTGTCCTTTCACTAAAAATGAAAAAAAAAAAAAGGGTCATTGTATACACACTATTAAGCAGGGGTTTGGTCAACCACTACCAAAAAATTAGGTATTCATTATTGAAAAATTGTTACGAAATTAATTTTGAGACTATGGCTATAAATTATATCTATAGATATTCATGGCAAAAATAAATTTTTTAAATAACAAACAACAAAAAGAATCAATTATCAATTTGTAGCCTTTTTCATCGGAAGTGCAATATAATAGATACAATTAGTATTCTAAAAAGGAATAATCATCAATTGCGGACTGGTTGTAGTAAGATTTTGCTACTAGAGCAGTTACTTCTAATTAGGCTAGATTAATTTCGTAGCTAAAATTTTGGATTAGCATAAGTTACAAATTGATTGTAGTTGATGTTCAAGTTTTTGTAATAAACTTATAAGCTCCTTAAAACATCTTCTGAGATATCAAAAAGTATTAGATATTTTTTTTAAGAAAAAGATCTTATAAACTTCTGAAATTAGATGTTAAAATCTTATAAGTTCAATTTAAAAATGTATAAGGAGTTCTCAATTTATTTTTAAAATTTAGACATAATTCTTAATTCTAATCATATAAATGATAAGTTTCTTATTGGCATCTTATTGCATTCAAATACTTTAAGAACTTATTTGTAAAATAAAATTTAACATTGCATAAATTTTAAAAAATATGTTATAAGATGTAAAATCTTATAAAATCTTTTAAATAAATTTATC
>JACGDI010000496.1:60028-119681 GCA_014898725.1 Jacaranda copaia | reverse complement strand
AAAAAAAAAAAAAAAAACTAGCAAAGAGCGATAATTAATGGCAACACTCTTCATATTCTCTTCACATGTTGAACACTATTGCTCATTAAAAGAGGTTTTGTTTAAATGGTAAAATCTAGGGTTTAAAATCTAGGCATTTATATATAGTGGCCTTTGGTCTAATAGCATTAGTTTTACACATAAAGTATGGAATCGGTGGTTCGAATTTAGTGAACTCTTGATGTGCGTGTGTATAAATAAAATATACATATATATAGTATGAATCCTGTTGATAAGTGAGTATTTGATTTTGTTTTGAGGTAGGGTGGTAAGAGATTGTTATGACAAGAAAAAAATATGTATTTAATTTTATTTGAAAAGGAGACATGTAAACATAAAATTATTAAAGTTTTTGTTGGGTTATTAAAGTAGGCTAGAATTAGCAGAGCAAGAATACCTTGAGATAGTTTAATATATTTTGAATTATGATCTTAGGCTCGCACCATCACGTGACATTCTAAAAAAACAATACCAAACAAACCTCAAGCCAACCTTCCCAAATAATTCCTTCGAATATTTTTTCTGAGCTACAAGTTATACATAATTTCTCGTTCGAATGTACATTAACATAACTTCGAATATTTGTTGATGAATAATTTGACGTATGGCTTAAGACTTGCAATAATATCTGGTCGGATTAATTTGATCAGTGCCGCAGATTCTGTGAACGAATATAATTACCGGCGAAGATTTTTCAGAAAAAAGCGAGTTTTACATATCTTCAATTAATTTTTATTTTTTTTCATTTCTCTTAATTTTTTTTATTTGACAAATCAATGCCTTTCAAATTCATGAAATGGTACAAGAAAATGAAAATGACGAATTAATTTATCGTACATAGCATTTTCTGTATAGGAAAATGCCGTTCAAGTTTATATCTTTGTTTCGATGATAACTTAAAATATTTTAGCTTGTATCTTGGAAACAATAATGTAAATCTAAATTTATATTTTGAATTCTTAATTTTATTTTATAAATCTATACTATTGATAAAGAGCATACTCCTTATTAATTAGTATGTTTTTAAGTACTTTTTATAAAATACTCTAAATTTTTTTAAAATTCCCATGTTCATATGGAATACCTACTATCCCACTGTAGAATAGAATAAAAGATTTGAACTGTCACTACCACATACAGGAAGATCATACATGATTGTACATATTTTTATTTTTCTGCATTTTTTCTCATTTTTTACATTTTCTTCCACTTAAACTATTTTTTAGTTTTATCTATACTGTATTTTCAAAGCTACATGCAATGAATGAGTTTATTATTGATATTAACTGATTTTTTTTGTTTATTATAACAATTACTTTAAAACTACTTGAACTTTCAAGTTATATCATCAGTTTTCACTTTTATTGAATGCACGCGTTTTAACTGTGCATTGATTACTAGTATATTAAATACGATCTAAATGTACACTGGTAAAATTACAACAAAAGCAATATAAGATATTAACACTTATAGTAAAATACTTAAATTTTTTAGCACTATAAATGTTGTTTTTAATAATAGAAAAAGAAACGAAATATTTCAACTCAAGCAATTACTGTGAGATAGAAAAACTATGTTCTTGAATTAGAAATTTACTACATTTACTACAACTTCAACGAATTTGAAAGTAATTTTTCTATTTGAATTTGAATTGTATCATACTAAAACCTGAGTAAAAGGGAGAAATTAAAGAAAACGTGTATTGCCATTAGTCTTGGGGCATGTTTGATTCATGATTTAGTTAGTAGATGCAATTGAAATAGTTGGACATTAGGCAAGATTATATAATGTTAATATCATCACTACAAGAAAATTCACATTTAGTGGCAATAACATGATGACATTTTATAATATAATGACGTGAAAAGGTGTTATGGTAATAGTTAGAAAAAATGGCACTATGATTTAATATTATGTGGCATTTGATTATTAAATAACAAACAAAATAGTGACATTTGATTAAAAATACCAAAATAAATATATTTCAAAGGCATTTAGCTAGTGTCGGTAATGTTTTTTAGAAAAATATCACTAATACGTAGTTATAGTGTTATTTGAAGAAAAATGTCATAAAATATTTAGTGGCACTAAGCTAATGACATTTATAATGTATGACATGTAAAAATAAAATAGTAATAGTCATAAAAAAATGCCATTATAATAAAATATTTAATAGCATTTAATTATTAAATAACACATAAAATAGTGACATTTGATAAAAATGCCAACAAAAATATAATTTGAAGGCATCTAATTAGTGCCACTAATTTTTCTTAAAAATATGTCACTCATATTTATTAATGTTGGCACCTAAAAAAAAATACCACGAAATATTTAGTGGCACTAATTAAGTGAGATTCGATAGTGTAATAATACATAAGAGTAATATGGTGATAATTATTGAAAAATCACTATAATACAATATATAGTGGCATTTGATTAATAAGTAACAAAAAAAATAGTGGCATTTGATTGAAAATGCCAACATAAATCTATTTGTGAGGCATTGAAGTAGTGCCACTACTTTTTTTAAAAAAATGCTACTCATATTTATTTATGATGTCATTTACAAAAACTACATTAAATTATTTAGTAGCACTAATTTAATGCTGTTTTACAATATAGTATTATTTAATAGTAATTGATTAATAAATGTCATAAAAATATAATTTTATTGAAATTACTGACACAACTATATGTTAAAAGCATTTAACTACCAATACTTCTTTTTTTTAAAAAAAAAAAACAAGAAGAAAAATATAACTCATAATTTAGTTATGGTGTAACATGAAATAAATATCACACAAAAATAGATATAAGTATATATCGTAATTAATAATTGTAAAATATACAATTTTAAATCTTATCATAATGCATAGATTAAATCAACTACTTAAGTATAATTTTAATGCATCGACTAAAGTAATCATATTTTTCAAGAAGTATTAAAAATCTAAGTTTTTGCCCATTTTTCTCCTCACCTATAAATTATTTTTTTGAATATTTTCTATCTCTAAATTTAATGTCTATTTAATATAATGATTTTGAGCATATATTTAAATAATTGATAAAATATGCTTTTAAAGTATGAGAATATAATAATATTTTTAAATATTTATAATGAACATTTGGTGTGTAGCTTGACGGTAAACTCATATCTATTCAAATAAAATATCACAAGTTCGAGTCTTATACAGAGCAATTGGAGCATGTTGGAGTCTCATAATATGACTGTTCGTAATAGATTAAGATGTCATTCACAAGGGTCTTTTTTTCATTTAATTTAGCATGTTTTCTAATTAAGTTTTACAGCATGTTATTATGCCATCTAAAGGAATTTTTTGTGGCATTTTAACATCACCATATGCATTTTTTATGACATGTTAGCATGTCATTTAAATTTTTTTTTTTTTAATATTTTAACATGTCATTTATTGTATTTTTTGTGGCTTATTATCTTGTCATTTAAAGGAATTTAAACGGCGTTTTAATATGTTTGTACATACATTTTTAATAGCATAATGGCATGCCATTTAAAATTTTCTTTAATGGCAATTTAGCATATTATGTAATGTATTTTTTATGACATTTTAATGTGTCATCTAATATATTTTTTCTTGTATTTTATTAATGTCACAATAGAGGTAAATTAATGACATTTGTACCTTTAGCTACACTGCTACAAGTGACATTTTTAAAAAATGCCATTAAATATAAAATTGCTACTATAACACTATTTAAATTGCACTTTCTAATGCAACTAAATGCATTTTTTCCTGTAGTGCATGTTTGATTGGGTAGATTGGAGAACACATAAATCTAAATTGTAACTCTTCTACTCTCACCTTCTTGTTTGATACACACAGCTATTGAAGAATTGGCATTTTTACCCACAAAACAAACACTCTCTAAAGCTATAAACCTAAATCACGGTGCTCCCCTAATTTGAATACAGCAACCAAAGGAAATCCCCAAGACACAATATCGTGCTGCATCAAAGGTGGTGATTGTGAATACCCTACAGGACTTAAAATCCATATTCCAAGCAAGTAGAGCATAATTTCTAGTTGAGTCGAAAAACTACCTTGGACACAATGTCTTCACCAAATCATCTAGCTTAGTTGGCATCGGAGTGACTGCCTAGATCGAAGCATAAATACGGGCGGTAGAGGCATATCATTGGTGGCATGGAAGCAAAAACGCCTGTGGCAAATTTTTCGCGAGGGAAATGGCAAGATCTATCTGAAGGTCAGGTTTATGGTGGAGAGTTGGGAATTGCTTGATTAGAAGCTTCTTGATTATGAATGAAAAGGCAAAGTTGTCTAGAACTGCCGCAGATGTTTGGTAAATTTGCTAGCTTGAGGTGTTATATGATTGCGACCAATTTTACCATGTGACGCAGAGAACATAGGCTTTCTTGATCTCTCAATTTGAATGGTAGTGGGAAATTTTCTCTACAATTATTTTTTGTTCAACTAAGTTTTTGTGTTTAGGATTCTATGAAATTAAGCTCGTAGTGAAGTTAGTGCCTATTTGGCCTAATTTTCATCATATAAAAGTTGGAATAGTCACTGTACATTTTTTCCTTGAATTGAGTGAATGATTTGCATAATCGAGTCTTTGATGTACTTAACTGTTGCTAAGATGCTTCTGCTTGAACAGAGCAGCAATGGACTTTTACGCTTCTGCATAGCATTTTGAATTTTCTTTTTGCTGCTATTGTACATATGATTCTTGCTTTGATTTCTTGTTTGCTTTTCTATGGTGCTGTATCCATTGTGTTTTACATAGTGCCCATTGTTTATGGTTTCGTAATCCTTTAGCTCCTAGCAATTAACTTGTCTGCTTAATGGAAGTCACTGCTACTACATATACCTGTTAAATTTGGTATACTCACTCAAAACACATTTCTCCTCGTCATTTTTAGTTGCTATAATTTAGCCATAATAGTTGCATATCATATTCTTCAACTCACTTACAAGATATGTTTTGTTGCTTTTGAACTCCTCTAATGTAGGCTAGGCTGCCTCTAGCTCGAGTAACCATCTATGGCATGTGCGCTAGCCTATGTGAGTCAGGAGCAACTACAAAATGTGATTGCGAAAGTAATTGATCAAGAATTGGCTAAGAGAGAAAGTAGTAGCAAAAGAAGCAACCTTTATGGAAGAAGTGATGTGAATGAGCAAGGAGGCAAAGAGGCCAGTTGAAGAATCAAAGGTAAGAGAAGAGACTTTGATAAGTATATTAGGAGTAATGACAGAAAAGCTAAATGCAATTCAAGGTGCTTCTTCCTTTCACAATGAAGAAGGTGATGGTGGGAAAGACAAATAACTCTCTTTAAATTAATTTAATTAACTTGACATACTTGAATTTAATGAACTTATTTGTGTTTTAAAATCTTTGTTTTGTCTATGCATTTGGATATTATTTGAATTTGGGCTATTGATTTGTGTTTTTGAAATGCGAATTATGTTTTAAATGGTGTGGTTTTTAGATTGTTATTAATGAGAACAAAAACAAGTTGGATAAATATATTAGATTCAATATTAGAATAAAAAAATATTTTTATAAATTAGTGATCGATTATTGACCGCAACAGTCACTAATCGGAGAAACTGTAACCACAAGAGATGGTCACAAATCTATGACTTATTAGTGATAGTCATGGTGGTCACTATTTGAAGAACATATTCACCTAGTTCCTGAAATTTTGTAACTGCTCAAATCAGTGACCGCATGGAGGTCACAATTGGGTCACAAATCAAGTAGTTGGTCACATGGCCAACTTTTAGTGACCACACCATGCGGTCGTTAATTAGTGACCACTTAGTGATCATCTAATTTAATATATGAAAAATTTTATAATTACCAATGGTAAATCCTTAGTGATCACCTTTTCGATTACTAATTTGTGACCGACCTACAAGATGTCACAAATTTTAGTTTGTGTTGAGGTTTTTTGTAATCCTATATATTAGTCATAAATGCGCTCACTGACACTATCTGTGACTAATTTTGCTGTCACTAAATCCTAACATTGGTCACTTGCTCGTGAAAATTTCCAATTGGTTCATGGCTAAATTATTATGCATCATTATATATATATATATATATATTTAATTTTTCTTCAATACTCCTCTTAGTTTTGCGCTAAGGCCCATATCAATAGCATAATATAAACATTAGGCCAACATAATATATTGATTTTATTTAAAGCTGTTATTAATATTTACATAAAAGCATTAATTTAGTAAAATATTATTAAGATTCATATTCAAATCTTTAACAAAATGAATTGCTCAATATTCTATTCAATTCATTTATTTCAAATTACGAATATATGTAATTAAACTTGATTTATGTTACTTTAAATTGAATAAAAACTTTAAAATTCATATCAAATTTAAATAAAATTTAAATTAAACCACGATTCATTGATAGTACTAGGCATAACTTTAAATAATTATAGCAGTAATGCTACGAAGTACAAATGACAAATTAAAAAAAGAGGACAATTTATTCATGACATCTTTTGTGTCTATTTTGGCTGCTCTTCATCGGGTGATATTGGTGTCGTACTGGCCTCAAAATGGGCGTCCTCTACTGCATGATCCAATTTTTGTTGGACCCCACCTGGGGCTTCTCGATTTTTTCCCCAAAGGAAACTATACAGCCCAGCGATCAACAATCCACCACCCAAAACACTGCAAGATAAGAGCATTAAGCTTTGTTTGGCCATGTTCCCCATAACAATATTATTTTAGGAAAATATAATTAAATATAATTTTATTTTTTTTCAAATTATATATTATTCAATATATACATACATATTATATATATTTTTTATTTTAATATTAAAAATAATTAAATTTTATTTTAATCAAAAAACCTAACAAAAAGGCATTGATTTGACTGCTTAATAAAAAAATATTTCTCCCAAAATATGAATAAACATATTAAAAAATAACTTTCACATTTTTCAATAATTTATTCTCTTAAAACACATAATAAAATCAAATAAAAAATATAACCAAACATTCCCTTACTAATTTTGGGATTTAATCCCTAACCATATATTATATGGTTGGTATGAGATACTTGGCTCCTAATTTCCTTACTATCATTATTTACAGTACTTTCTTCTACTTGCTTTTCTTTTCTTTTTTCTTTTTTCTTTTTTCTTTTTTCTTTTTCTTGTTGGTTCTATACTCAATTAAAACAAGCTACTAGCAAGAATAACTTAAGAGTTGACCATTCATTTCTTTTAAATATTCTAGCATAGGAACCCTAATTATTACTTTTTTTAAAAAATTTATACACCAAAAGTTTAAACTCCCAACCCTATCACACATATGTGTATTCATTAAAATAATTGACCATTTTGTTATTATTTTATTTCTTTTCACACACAGACATAATGCATCTAGGATTTGTCAGAACTGAAAAATATCTCCACCGAAATAAAATTTGACGCACTTCTTTTAACTTTTGTGTGAAAAGGCATTTTTTATGAAAGGTATCTCCACTGAAATAAAATTTGTCAAACTTCTTTTAAGAGTTAATGGAGTGAATTTAAAGGTAAAGGAGTGGTACGTGGGAAGGGGCTCTCCCCTGAACTTTGTACAGGACATTTTTTAATATGTTTTACTAAAATATTTCTCCCTAAAAACTTCAAAATAAAATCTAAGATTCTCAAATAATCCACAAGACTAACTAATACGTAAGACAGAAATTGAAAATGAAAGTACTAACCTTCCCCAGTGAAGAATTTCCTTGAGAAAAATAGCTGACAAGATGGCTGCTAAGATTAGTGATAACGGACCAAAAATTGCACTAAAAACAGGTCCTTTCTTCTCTATAACCCAAGCTTGCAACCAATAGGTCAATCCAGTCACAATAGCACCCTGCGTTTGAGCTAAGTTGTAAAAATATTATAAATTTTTGCATCTTATAATGTATTTTTAAAATTTATCAGACGTTATACTTTATTTTAATAATAAGGTCTTTTAAGTGTTAAGATGTTATAAAAAATAAAAGTATCAGTTACTTGCAATTCATACTTGGTGCTAAAAATTCATTGTTTTAGTTACGAAATTGTCCGAACCAAATTCGATGTAAATGCTTTCGTAGCTAATTCTAGCTACAACCAATCCAATTAAGCTAATGATTTTTTTTATGTATATATTATTTTTTTCTATGAATAATGCATCACTAATCTGTTGCGCTTTGAACACACAAGACCATGAATTTATAACTAATAATTTTTATTACTTGTAATTTAAAAAAAATATTTGCTTCAAACATTTGTAGCTACAGCTGCAAAATTAATTTCGTAGCAATTTTTTCACAGTAAATACCTGGCTTTTGGTAGTAAGATAAAACAAGACTTTGAAATTTATCAAGTATTAGTAACAACAAAATATTTAATTAATATAGCTAAAATCAAAGGAGTTTGTTAAAATTTAAAAAATATATATATATAAATTCTTTTCTTTTATTTTAAAGAAAAGAGTTTACATCATCCTAACATCTTGTTACATGATCTAATAATTTTTTTTCTTTTTTTCTTTTTCTTTAATAAATTATCGTATATGTTTTAAATCTTATAAAATATTAGAAAAAACTTATAAGCTCACATAAAGACCTTATGCAACTCAATGCAGAGCAATGAAAACTTACACAATAGGCCACAGAAAAAAGACTAATGTTCCATCCAAGCTTCCAAGACGTTATATTCCTCTCCACAGCTGCACCATAAACTGTTGCTGTTATGCAACTGAAGCCACACTGCAGAATCATGAGCCGCAATTTCCCCTGATATTCTTTCAGAACCAAAGCCTATAAAACCATATTCACATATCAATAAGAACTCCAAAAAGTTGATCAATCTTTAATTAATTAGAAAATGTGTAAAATAGACAGTACCTGCATAGTTATCCAAAGGGAGTAAAATACTTGTCCAGCAATGGCAAGAAGAGAACCCTTAATCCATTCTTCTTCTGTGTGAGTCTTTTCTGAGGAATGGTGAGTTTTATTTGTAGGACCTGAGTATAAAGGAGGGCCCTTGTAGAAAGTAAAGGCCATAGCTCCAGCCAAGCCAAGTATGGTGCCAGTTATCTTTGCTATCCCATGCCACTGATTTATGGCTAGATTTTCAATCCTAGAATGTTCAGAAAAGACATATCAAATCATTGTACGTATAATAATTGTATCTCCTTCTAATTTTTCACGTTCATGGATATGGTTTTACCTTAAACAAACAGAGATTACAAAGACCATCGCAGGCATAGTGCTGAATATTGCTGTCCCAAAAGTCGCGGATATATATTTATATCCAACATAGTTCAGATTGAAACTCAAGGCGAGTCTGCAGTCATATATCTAACTCTTGTTAGCTAAAATAATTATACTATTGGGATATTTTGTGTGCGGAAGTCTGGTGTTTGTTTTAAAGATGATAAGAACAAGTGTAAGAATTTTTACAAAATAAATGAATGCTGAAAATTATTGAAAAGAAATGTTTTTACTGCAGAAAATTCTTTAACTTTATAGAGTGATTACATGCAAGGTATTAGGGTATTATATTTTTCATGATATAAGAAAAATATAAAGACCACGTGTAATTTGGTAGGACTTCTTGATAATTACACAATAAAAGAAAATTTTTTCATTCCGGCTAACGTTTTTTCATTTTTCAAGCCTTCTTAAACTTCCAAATTTATAGAAAAATTACATTTTGTATTTTTTAACATATACTTCTCCAAAAAGAAAGCGTATATAGAACACAAATACGTACCCGAATGAAGAAAGAATGAAAATCTTGCATAGTCCGGTCCATGTAAGAGGAGGCAACCCCTTGCTGAAGATCACAAAATAAAAACCAAAAATCCATCAAGAATTCACATTTCTGGAGATATATATATATATACAGCGGTTATATATATATCAAAACCTTCGGAAGAAGAAGGCGAATGGAAGGAGGGTGGCAGTGGCGAATGCTTGTCGATAAGCAGCAAATACAGAAGGCTTCATTCCTGAAGACAGGGCTGCCTTTGATAGCACAACCAGGCCTGCAGAGCTGCTCTGAATAAGTATTACTGCAATATAAGGCTTCAGTTTTTCCATGTCTTCTTTCTTTCTTCTTCTTCTTCTTTTTTGGGAGTGATCTCGCTATTCTGGTACGTATGTATATAATGCCACAGTTTATGGTATATATGGACTCCCTTTATTTGTGATTCGCTCCTTTTTTTCACTCAAAAAGTACTGCTTCAGTAGTCGATATGCGAATCACATTTTTTTCTTAGTGATCAATTATATAAGTATGGGAGTGGAAGTCCCATGGAAAGGTATATGGTCACCATCCCTATCTGGGCTTTTCTTTTTTTCTTTTAATATGGAACATTGATTACAAATGATCTTCATTGTCCATATTCTTAGTTTATTATCATGCTAATAGTTTAAGTGGGTTAATTGGATGGTCCTCAACTACATAAACAATTTAGTTGAAGTTACGAATATTAGAAGGAATCAGATGTTGGGATCCATAATATTTCATCTGACATATATATAAATATATTAATTTATAATAAATTATTTTTTCAAGAAAATATGTAATAAATTTAATATTTGTATATACAGTGAAATAGAAAATAGAACATCAATTGAAATAGAAAATTTGAATTAAATTCAACAAATGTTAACATCTTGTCCATTCCAAAAAAGTTCTTGACCACAATTTCAGTTTGAGGTCAAGTAAATATATATATATATATATATATTATCATATCTTATATAAAGAATACTTTTCATAATATGTCACAAATAACTGAAACCTATCATTGACTTATCACCAACACAAATTTTGATCCAATAAGCAAAGTTCCTAGTTGGATCGTGTGACTCATCACCAACGTACGTTCTAATCAATTCTATTTAACCTACATTTGAATGGAGTTGTGTCCAAACCACATTCCCTTCAGTTCTTTTATTTTATTTTTTTAACTTATACTTTGTATTATTAATACCATCAAAGTTATCTTAATTCATTGGATTTGGTTTGTGCTGCACTAACTCAGAATTAATTACTCTAGCTAGTTTCCCACCAAATTTTGATCGTTATGTATTTTGACGCCATGCACGTGGGCGTGAGTTGCCTGTGCCCAAGCGCGGGCGCTAATGCCCTGGGCGGCAGTTTGGGGCGTGCAGCGGCAATCTGGGGCGTGCACGCCCGTTTTCCGCTCTGGGGCCTGTGCTGCAGGTTCAATGGGTTGTTTTCGACCTTAAACTCATATTTAAGCTGGTTTTTGGCACTTTTTTTTTATTTTTATTTTGATACCCTATTCAGAATAGTTTTGGACTAGTTTTTGAGAGAGTTTCATTTTTTGGAGATAGAAACTAGATAGTCGGGTAGTCTCGCAATATTTGTAGGATTTAAATTTGTACTTCGTATTTATTTTGATATTCAATAAACCATCTCTTTGTTGCAAGGAGTAGACACAATAACAAATCATGTTAAATTTTGTGTTCTGTTTTTGAATTTTTTTGCGGATATTTCCTAATGTTTATTATTTGATTATTTTGGATTACAATAATATTACAAATATAACACTTAAGAGAAACTATAAAAATTTTATTGAACGTAATATAATTATTGATATAAATGAGAAATAACAATATTTCATATAAATATAGTTTACATATGATCAAATCAAATTCGATACATTAATCCATTTCTACACAAAAATTAATGACTGTATGTTAAATCACTTTATAAATCTAATAAATTGTTCATAAATATAGTAGAAGATAAAAAAAAAAATCACTTTATCATTTACTTGGTTTGAAGAAATTAAAGAATTCTGCATTGAAACATAAACTTAGCTAGTGGAAGATAAAATATTTTAACTTACCAGAAAATTAGGATTTCAAATTTCTTTTATAAATTATCTTGGTTTATTATTATAAAAATTAAAATATTGAAAAATATATGAGAATTATACAAACTTGCATCTTCAAGAAAAAAAATTAAAAATTTTACACACCTAGACAATGATCATATAAAAGTGGAGAAAAAATATTTTTATATTTTTAAATAGTGAATTGTATGCTTAGATTATTTTAGTACATATATTTCAAGAGACTTTTAGCTTAGATTTAGGAATTTTTTCAGCTATGATTTGACTTAATTAACATGTCAAATTATGGAACAAGAGATAATTGATGGAATAATATAATATATACTTAAAATTAAATTCTATATTATTATAATACTTCATATATGAAAAGTTGATATATATGCACAACATATGCGGTGCAAGATATATTAATTAAATTGCATTGACAAATACACCTATATATATGCATGACAATTTATACATGCAGATGTGCCTATCCATAATCTATATTCAAAAATATAACTATTAGATAATATAATAAGTAATTACAAAAATTATTCTAAAAAAATTGTAGATATGTTAATATATGTATATATTGTGTGTAAACTAAACTTAAACATATAATTATAATAACAAATTAATATAGTTTTTATATTAATATTAAAATAAATATTAATAGGATATCGCATATAAAAATATGATGACATGACAAAATTGAATAAAATTAACTTATCCACATTACTGCAATATAAAAAAATACTTACATCAAGACTCAGTTTTGTTTTTTCTTAAATTATTGTAGTTCATAAACATAAAAATTAAAAACATGAGAAAAACAATATATAAACATTATAAGATATTGTATTTTCAAGAAAAATAATTTTAACTCACAAAGAGAATGATATTATAGAGGTGGAGGAAAATAAATAGATTTGATTAAATAATAAATTGTATATTTAAACTATAGTATATTTAAACTATTCGATACATTAAATCCATTTCTATTTTTAAATAATAAATTGTATATTTAAACTATTCTTAATGTAAATTGCTTTTAGAAATTTCTAGTTTATGTAAGATATGTCAATTAAATCACATTAACAAATTGACTTATATATATATATATATGGCTGGTTAGTTATACACACAATATGTGTGTGTGTGCCCATAATTATTTAAAATTTAAATTTGAGAATGTAAATAAAAAATATTAGATGAAATTTTTAGACAACACAATAAGGAGTACAAAAATTTACACATTACATTCAGGAGTTATAAAAACTAATATTGAAGTTATATATATTAATATATATAAGTATATATTATATATGTACTTATTAAAATTGGATTTGGAGTTGCAAAAGATGAACTAAAATAATCTTTGTATATTGATATTAAAATAAATATTGATAGAATAATATATATGGAGATATGTTAGCAGAGTAAAAAGGAATAGAATTGACTTATCCAAGTCACCGCTACATATATGAAAAAAAAAAAAAACAATAATAGGATTGAATATATATCATTTTACGTTATATATAGTAGATTGTAATAAATTTATATTATTTTAATACTTTATGTATAAAACGTTTGTGTACACTCTATGTTGTGCAAGACATATCAATCATAAATACATCTACATATCCACAGTAATATATATCCATATATGTGTATGTGTGTGCAATTAATAATTATATTAAAAAGTGAAATTTGATATTATAAATAAAAAAATCAGAATAAACTATTAAATCATATCATATAATAAGGAGTTAAAAAATTATATATTAATATAGAGAGTTACAAAAATTACTATAGAAAATTACATATATATTATATATAGAAGTGTGTCGGCATAAAGAAAAGAAAAATATGGAAATATGTCAATATATTATATATAGAATTACATATATTATATATAAGAATATATTGACATAACAAAAAATGATTATAACCAACTTATCTATATGTATTATTATCATATAGAAAGAAAATAAGATTGAATATCATTTTACTTTATCTATACTTAAAAAAATGCTTCTTTTATGTCTCAAATGTAAGTTATCATATCTATTTTTAATACACCAAATTTGCTCTTTTTGCTTATCCTATATATCTAGAAAAACCTATATGTCCAAATAGCAACTATAGATTAAAAACCTACCATTTGCCATAAGGTATGCTCACCATTTTAGTAACTTTCGAATTTTTTTCTTTAATTAGGTAATGTACTATAAAGTTTTTATTTTATGTGGCTATTATCTTCATAAATTACAATAGATATTAGATGTGTGTATATATATAGATCACTTTTTAGTATAATAAACATGATAATATTCATAAATAATATGAATTATTCAAAAATATTTCAAGCATGCAAGAATTGCATGCAAATGATTGCAATATAATATGTAAGCACCAGGCCTTAGTGGTAAATTTTTAAATGGATTGACAAAATTAACCATACTTTCTCTCCTTTGTCTCTCTCTAACTTCTTTTTTCCTTCCTAATTTTTTTTCCCTTCAATTATCTTACTTTATTTTGGTTCTTTTTGTTTACCCTACAAGTTCAATATATACATTGAAATTATTAAATAATTATAGTATTATATCAAAAATAAATAAATATATTTTTTTGAACTTTACATTATAAAAATTTTGGCACACGCACCAAGTTTGCCAAAATTACTAGTACTAATTGTTGGTGTGGTGTGTAGGAATTTCTATGATCAAATGAAAATTAAGTAGTCGAGGCGAGAGTGGGGCTCTTTGTCTTTAAGACAAATTAGCATTGCACTGGTGCTAATAGCAACTAGCTATCATCTCCCAAATTACGATGACTAATCAGATGGTAACAACACTACAAACTGTCTGGTCTCTTGAACCTTAAACTGAACTCTCCATATGAAAGTTTAACTCTCCATATGAACTTTATGCAGACCAATGCTGTGAATGGACTATGATTGCTTATGATTTTCTCCACTATGATTTAATGTGGGACTGATGTATTTATAGTGCCAAAGTGGCAGCCGAAAAGGTAATCATCAATGTTGCTACGAACTTCCAAGGCAGCTATTAATGCAGAAATTGGATGGACATAATCCAAATTCATTTGTTGGAAATTCATGCAGTTCAAGTACGTCCCCTAGAGGATTTAGATGAGCTAAAATTAATTCCACTCTTTTCTAGATAAATTGGAATTAATTTTGAAAGTTTAAAGGTTATTTCTTGCTAGGCTAGATTTAGTCCAAAAAGTTAACATTGGACTGAAGACCCAAGTTAACCCAAGTTCAGGCCCAAGCCCACAACCATGCCACACCACGCCAAGTCATGCTGAAGCCCAAGCCCAACCTAGTCCAACCTTGTCGAGAAAACAGGTTGTGACGGCAATGGCGCGCGTGCACATGGGTTGGATTGAGCCCACTACCATGTAGGTCCTCTTCCCTCCAAACACTTATGGTATCCCCAAGTGGCCCATCCCTTACCTTCAAACATGAGACATATATTCAAGTCCACCTTTTGCTTTCTTTAGGTCTTCTATCAAGTAGCTTACTTTTACCATTAAGTTCTCATTCACTTGAAATTGCTTTTGGCCAATTAAACACATTATCATCATCTTCCCGTGGCATAATTTACAACGGTCACCAATTTCTTAGAAATTAATCTTTTGATCACACTTAAAAATTTGGTCAAAGAAGATCAATTTCCAACACTAATGAAGAGGTACTACATCGCTATAGTTTAATTGGGCAAGCAGCGTTGTTTGTGATATATGAAGTTCAAATTCAAATGAGTTTATACATAAGTAAATAAAAAAATAAAAAATAAAAAATAAAATAAAGTATTAGCATATTATATTATATGAATTGGTTTTTTGTAACTTAAGATAAATAGCTATAGTTAGTGCTTGAGTTTAAGTACATATCTTTCTATTTGCACACGACGTATTTATTTAAGTAAACCTAAGCCAATAACTGCTCGGTTTTCTTTGAGAGACAGCATTTGTACAATTCTATCTAATCAAAGCATTCGAATGTTGTCAAAAGGCTTAAGGCAGTGCCATTGCTTTGTTGCGACAAAAGATTGTAATAAAATTCGCTAAATCTATTCAAACATTCAAGATGCCTAGGCAAGATGTAATGGCACGAATATGTTTGATTGTTAGTACTTATATGATCTGCAAGATGAGGCTATCATAAAAACTCTTGCAGCGGCCATTGGTTAGCGTTGCCAATGCTCCTATTGCTTTTATAAAGATGGTTCTCCTCAAATTGATTTGAACTGTGATTCCCTTTGCATTTTTTATGAATGAAAGTTACCCTTTCACTAAAAAGGAAAAAAAAAGGTCATCGCATACATATTATTAGGCAGGGGTTTGGTCAACCACTACCAAAAAATTAGGTATTCATTATTGAAAAATAGCTACAAAATTGCTTTCGAGACTATAGCTGTAGATTATATTTATAAATTGCTGCAAAATTAATTTCGAAACTATGACTATTGAAAAATTGCTACAAAATTAATTTCAAGAATGTGGCTATAAGTTATATTTATAAATATTCATAGTAAATATAATTTTATGAATAACAAATAACAAAAAATATTAGTTACCAATTTGTAGGATTTTTCATTGAAAGTGCAATATATTATATATGTTTTATTCATAGAAAAATAATATTTTAAAGGAGAATAATCATTAGTTGCGGATTGATTTCACTACTAGAGCATATACTTCGAATTTGGTTAGATCAATTTGTAACTAAAACTATGAATTAGCAAAAGCTACAAATTGATTATAATTGATGTCATAATTTTTGTAATTGACTTTTAAACTGCTTAAAACATTTTCTAAGATGTCAAAAAGAGTTAGATAATTATTTTTTAAAAAATAAAATAAAATTTTATGTTTCCTATATAAGATGTTAAGAACTTATAAGGTCATTTAAAAAAGTAAGGATTGCCTAACTTATTTTTAATGCCCTAACATAATTCTTTAATTCTAATTATATTAATGATAAAATTATTTTCACTAACATCTTAATTCATCCAAATATTTTAAGAGCTTATTTTTAAAATAAAATCTAACATTTTATAAATTTTAAAAAATATACAATAAGATGCAAAATCGTAGAATCTTTTTAAAATAAATTTAGCACTCTCCACACGTTAAACACTATTGTGCATTAAAAGAGGTTTTGTTTAAATGGTAAAATCTAGGGTTTAAAATCTAGGCATCTATATAGTACAAATCCTTTTTAGTGTCTTTGGTTTAATAGCGTTAGTTTTACACATAAAGTGTGGGATCGGTGGTTCAAATTTAACAAACCCTGAACATGTGTGTATAAATAAAAGATACATATATAGTATGAACCCTATTGATAAGTGAATATTTGGTTTTGTTCTAGGGTGGGGTGGTAAGAGATTATTTTGATAGAAATATATATATATATATATATATTTAATTTTATTTTAGAAGAAGACATGTTATACAGTAAATATAAAATTATTAAATTTTTTGTTGGATTGCGGAACACGAATACTTTGAGATAATTTATTATAATTTGAACTATAATCTTAGGCTCGCACCGTCACGTGACATTCTAAAAAAACAATACCAAACAAACCTCAAGCCAACCTTCCCTAATAATTCCTTCTAATATTTTTTCTGGGCTACAAGTTATATTTAATTTCTCAATTGAATGTATATTGACATAACTTAGCTCCATATGGACAGGTAGCTCAATGTAGAAGAATAATTTGGCGTATGGCTTAAAACTTGCAATAATTTGGTCGGATTAATTTGATCGGGGCCGTAGATTCTGTGAACGAATATAATTACTGGCGAAGATTTTTTAGAGAAAAGCGAGTTTTATATATCTTCAATTAATTTTTATTTTTTTCATTTCTCTTAATTTTTTTTTTACAAATCAATGCCTTTCAAATTCATGAAATGCTACAAGAAAATGAAAATGAGGAATTAATTTATCATACATAACATTTTCTGTAAAGGAAAATGCCGTTCAAGTTTTGCTTCTGGGAAGATGCATTAATGTTGTTTATTCTTTGTTTCGATGACAATGTAAAATATTTTAGTTTGTATTTTGGAAACAATAAAGTAAATCTAAATTTATATTTTGAATTCTTAATTTTAATTTTAATTTATTTTATAAATTTATACTATTAATAAAAAGCACACTCCTTATTAATATGTTTTTAAGCACTTTTTCTAAAATACTCTATTTTTTTTTAAATTTTCATATTTATATAGAATATTTTAAATTTAAAATATGAAAATATATTTTTAAAATGTACTCGTAGTTTTATCTATAATAAAAATACCGCATACAGGAAGTTCATACATGCATTGATTGTACATATTTTTGTTTTTCTACATTTTTTTTTCTCATATTTTTTACATTTTCTTCCACCAAAACTATTTTTTAGTTTTATCTATATTATTTTTTCAAAGCTATATGAAATGGACAAGTTTATTACTGATGTTAACTTATTTTTTTTCTTTATTATAACAATTACTTTTAAGCTACTTGAATTTTCTAGTTACATCATCAGTTTTCACTTTTATTGAATGCATGCTGATATGGGATAATACAATAGGCCCAACATCAAGTAAAATAGTCTAGGAGGCCCAACGTTAAATCTGTTTGGTCAATCGGTATCGATCTCACTTAGCAGGGTTCGCGGTCAATTCGCATCGACCTCAGGGCCACTCCAAATGTTATAACAGTCAAGTTTGGTCGACATATATCAACCTTAAGACCTACTCCGACATTGACTCAGATCTCCGCCACATTTATTAATCTGATAAGCACATGCCTCCACATTAATAACGCGTGACAATCAATACAGTCGCTGCCACCAACCCTACTACCATCTTTAGTAGAGAGGCACCTCCAAAGGTACTGTTCATCTAGAAAAACAGAAGATTTAGCCATCTGAAAAAGTACTGGGATTTAGACATGGAATCACCATCAACCCCTTGGCAAAGATAAAAGTCAGTACACCTGATAAAAGCACCATAGTCAAATCACACCTAGAGAAGGCTATAAATATTTCATACTCAATTACGTTCAAGGTAATACCTAATACGCTATAAGCCTTATATACTTTCAGTATTTTGTTCGATCTCTATATTTCTACCAGAACTAACTTGAGCGTTGGAGTATTTTAGCCGGAGGCACCTCGGCTAATTTAACGTGTGTTGTGGTTGCAGATCTCAAACCTTGAGAGATATACAGTTTTCAGTACTCGACCTCCCAGGTCAAAGTTATCCCAAACACTACCTCTTTTTCATTATAAATAACTTTCAACCGCATTAGTTTTGGCGCCGTATGTGGGAAACTATTGAGATTGCAGCGAGAAAAATGGTAAACACAAGTAGAGCAGCATTCAGTAGGGAGGAGAACAGGAGGTCCACTTCTCTGCCTCTCCCTAACCCCGAGAAAGGTACACACGCTTCGGGCCCCAGCGCCCCTCAGGAGCAAGTGGTGATGCTCACCATGCCCCAGTTGATGCAGCTGATAAGTGAGCAGATTACAGTTCAAATATCAGTCCAGCTAACTGCCACTTTGAACAGGCACATTACAGTGCCTGCTCCCGCCGTTAGTGCAACTCCACAGCCACCCCCACTGGAAAATAGGTCTCCTAAGAACAGCCGTGGCCATCGAGAATTCAGGCAGCCGCCTGCGAGGTGCGAGATCAATCCCAGATGCCTGCAGGAAGAAAGGAGACGGCTAGAAATGCAGGAAGAGATAGCGAACTCGGTAGATCACGTCAGACCTAATCAAGCCATGCAACGCGATAAGGTCGAATGCTCTAGGTGTGACTACCGCAAAGAAAGAAAAGAGTCTACAGACTTTACACCTTGGCCCATTCGAGCCCCGCAGCACAAGAAGGTCGAGCATGTTAGACTGGGTCTTGATCGGAATGTCACCCAGGCAGATCAAGATGAATAGGAAAAAGTATCCCATCAAGTCTAGCAACTGAACAGGTGCTTCGACGAGATTTCGAGTAGAACTACTGATAAAGCACCAAACTTGGATGCTTCTCAAAGATCTCATTGGGAAAGAGAGTCCCTATTCATTTAGGATATCATCGACGAGCGCATCGCCGTTAATACTAAAATCCCAACAGGTCTACTAAGGTACGATGGCTCTATCGACCCCAATGAGCATCTCATGCAATTTGAGCACATGATGCAGCTGCATGGACATAATGAGTACATTCATGCTAAGACGTTGGTGACCACCTTTTAAGGCATCGCATTGGACTGGTTCATGAAACTTGAATCATCATCGATTTATTCCTACGATCAGTTGTGCGCCAAGTTCTCGCACCAGTTTGCCAGCAGAAAGAAGGCGAAGCTCCCCCATACCCACCTCCACACCGTCAAGCAAGGCGAGGGGGGAGTTCTTCATTGATTTCTTTACTAGATTTGACACGGAGATCCTAAAAATAGATAACCGCAGGATTGAGTTCTTGATCGACTTGTTGTTCCTGGGGCTTAGACACAAAGAATGTGCCAATGCATTGGTGCAAGAACGCAGGAGGAACTGAACAAGCTCAAGTTTGGACCCTCTGAAGTCGAGAAGAAAAAAAAGGAGAGAGACGACTAGAAACACAAGCAGCAAGGTCGATCTCCAATCAAGCATTTCCATGACTATACGCCATTAAACATCCCAAAAAAGGAGGTCTTTTACTCCATCCAGCATGATAACCTCCTTAAAAAGCTTAGAAAGCTAACGAAGATTGAAGCCATGAAGAAATTAAAGAAATACTGCCACTCCCACAAATAGAAAGGGCATGACACAGATGAGTACTTCAATCTCCAAGATGAGATCGAGAGATTGATCAGGCAGGGCCACCTTCAAAAATACATAGCCATGGACGCTCAGATTGAAGGGGGCAAAATCGATCGAACTTTCCATAGAGAAAGGTCGATTAGCCTCAGGAGAGAAGAGTCCACCCAGGATGATCACTCACCTATCAGAAGGGTGATTGACATGATTACGAGAGGTCTCTCTGGGGGAGACTTTAAGTCCGCTCGAAGGCAAACACAAAGGAGGCTCGAGTCCAATAAAGCTTCACCTGTTGAGATAACTTTTCACCTCACAACGAGCGCAGAACCTATTTTGTTTACCGATACCAACCTAGCCCACCTCAAGAGTATGAATGTCGATCACAAGATAGATTGTCCGATGGTCATTTTTGTGAAAATTGCAAACTTTGAGGTACATAAGGTTCTGATTGACAACAGCAGCTCGATGAATGTTATCTTCATGAACATGAGCAAATTAAAGTTCTAGCCTATGTGCACGCCGCTGGTCGAATTCAAGGGGTCAAAGATCATACCAGAGGAGTCGATGAACTTGTCCACATCTTTTGGAGAGGCTCCTCGGAGGAAAACATTAATGTTGAATTATCTTATGGTCGACGCCCCATTTACCTATAATGTTATCATTGGCCGACCTGCCCTCAATGACTTCCGTGCTATTGTGTCCACTTATCATTTGAAGGTCAAGTTCCCAACCCCAACGAGCACGGCCGAGCATTTGTGCAACCTGAAGGAAGCATAGAGAAGTTACAATATCTTGATCGAGCCAATTGAGCAAAAAACTCGACCACAGCTGAAGAATTCAGGAGACGCCTCTGTAGCGAAACCCGAGGAGACTTAGGTCAGTAAGAAGCAAAAGTTGGAAGACACTAGAGTGGAGCCCGTCGAGGAGTTTAAAACCATTGAGCTCAAATAGGGTAACCCCAAAAAGACAACCCGTATTGGAACAGACTTGGGTGCCCACTTTGAGTGTCTCATGGTCAATTTCCTGAGAAAAAATATCGACATCTTTGCTTGGAAAGCATCCGACCTACAAGGAATTGACCCTAATATCATTGTGCACCGCCTAAACACTGACCTCTCATACAAGCCGGTCAGACAAAAGATAAAGACGTTCAATGCCGAAAGGACGCAAATCATCGAAGAGGAGGTTAGAAAATTCTTACATGCAGGGTATATTGTAGAAATATAGTATCCCTCTTGGCTTTGTAATGTTGTCCTAGTCCCAAAAACTGAGGGACAATGGCGGATGTATAATAATTTTACTAATTTGAATAAAGCATGTCCTAAGAATCCTTATCCCCTACCTCGAATAGATTACTAGTCGATTCAACTACTGGGTGTGGATTGTTAAGTACGATGGATGCATTTCAAGGCTATCATCAGATCGTCATGGCACCCGAGGATAGGGATAAAATATTTTTTATTGTTCCTAATAGATTATATTGCTTCCTTGTCATGCTGTTCGATTTGAAAAATATCGGGGCAACTTATCAACGATTAGTCAACTTCATGTTCAAAGATGAGATTGGAGAATCGATGGAAGTTTACGTCGATGACATGATAGTAAAGACAGAAAAAGCCTAAGACCACTTGCTCGACCTCAGTCATACTTTTGGGATTCTAAGAGCATTTGAATTGAAATTGAACCCGAACAAATGTACGTTTGGGGTCTAAGGAGGAAAATTTCTGGGCTATATGGTCAGCCAAAAAGGCATTAAGGTGAATCCATAGAAAATTCAAGCAGTCTTAGATGTCACCCTTCTAAGAACAGTTCGGGAGGTTCAGAGGTTGGTGGGGAGAATTGTAGCTTTGGGAAGGTTCATCGTGAGATTGGCCAACAGAAACCTCCCCTTTTTCAAAATTCTCAAGAATGCCATAAAGACGAATTTTTAATGGACGGAACAGTGTGATCGGGCACTGATCGAGTTGAAACAGTATTTAGCCTCACCCCTGATGTTGGCAAAACTCGAGCTAGGAGAAGCACCTCAGATATATTTGGCAGTTTTGAAAGCATCGATTAGTTCAGTACTGGTATCGACCCAGGATGGCAATCATCGACTAGTTTACTATTGCAGTATATCACTCCAAGGGCCAGAACATAATTATTTGAAAATTGAGAAATTTGCATTAGCCTTAGTGATTGCTACTTGAAAGCTAAGACCGTAGTTTCAGTCTCACTCTATCATAGTGATAACCAACCAATTGTTGAAGTAAGTGTTGGCAAAGCTCGATACATCAAGTATATTGACTAAGTGGGTGATCGAGCTGGGGGAGTTCGATATCAATTTTCAACTTCGAACGGCTATCAAAGTGTAGGTACTTGCCAACTTCATTGCAGAGCGAGTCGACTTGCCTGAGAAGAGTATCCCAGCCTCTCTTGTTTGGACCTTGCACGTTGATGGATCATCGACCACATCTAAAGGTGGAATAGGGGTTGCTTTTCGCTCCCCAGATACTGAGAAGTACGATTTTGCAATCAAATTAGATTATACAGTCATAAACAACTAAGTTAAGTATGAGGCCCTACTGGCAGAAATACGAATGGCGCTTGAGCAAGGGGTCAAACACTTGGTTGTGATTACGGACTCCCAGTTAGTAGCGGAGCAGGTCAAGAAAAATTCCAAAGCCAAAGAACAATCGATGACCCGGTACCTAGCCAAGGTAAAGAGGTTGCATCAATCATTCAAAAGATTTACTCTCAGCCAAGTCCCCCAATCTAAAAATGAACGTGCAGATGCTCTCTCCAAGTTTCCTAGCTCCATCAGAGGAACAAGAGATAAGAAAATCACATTTTTTGTCTTGGATAGGCTGTTAATTGCACTCTCTAATGAGAACCTGGTAACAACCATTGAGAAGACGACCATTTCTTGGCAGACCCTAATAAAACTATATCTCAGCCAAGGCACTGTCCTCGATGATAGAAACGAGGCTCGGCGCCTTCAAGGTCAAGCCTCCAAATTTGCTCTCGACGAGTATGGTCAGTTATATAAGAGATCCTTTGTTGAACCCCCCTTGAGATGCCTAGATCAGGATCAGGATGTTCATATAAGCATGTGTGGCAACCATTCTGGAAGAAGGTCCCTAGCCTACAAAATAATCAGATATGAATATTTTTGGCCAATATTGTTGAAAAACTCAGTGGATTTCGCATGCAAATGTACATCATGCCAGGTCTATTCCAACCTGCCGCACCAGCCGGCTGTGCCAATGGTTAATGTCCAGATTTCTTGGCTATTTGATCAGTAGGGAATTAATATAATAGGCTCTTTGCCAAAATCAACAGGGTAATGAAAGTTTATAATTGTAGTGGTTGAATATTTCACCAAGTAGATTGATGCTGAGACTATCCCTAAGATAACGGACATGGCCATAAAAAGTTTTATATGAAAAAATATCATTTGCCATTTTGACCTGCCCAAGGTCCTTATTTCAGATAATGGCAATTAGTTCTAAAGTAAGAGTACAAGAGGTTGGTGCGAGGCCTTAAGAATTACACAACATTTTACGTCGGTGGGCAACCCTCAGTCGAACGGTCAAATCGAGGTGACCAACTGGACTGTCCTTAACCAATTAAAGGCTAAAATTCAAGACATTGGTGCGAATTAGGCAGACTACCTGCCCGGCAAGCTATGGGCCTACAGAACAACTCTCTGAACAGTCACTAGTCATACCCCTTACAGCCTAGTTTATGGGTCGGAAGCTGTCATCCCTTTAAAATTGCTCCAACATACTGCTCGGATCATCCATTTCCACCTATTGAGAAACACGTTAGAGAGGAAGCTTGATCTCGAAACTATCGATGAGTGCCGATAGGAGGCTTACAATACTATGCAGTACTATAGGTCGAAGATGACTCAGAATTATAATAAAAAGATTAGAGAGTGTCGTTTCAATGTTGGGGATCTTGTCCTCAAGAAGGTGGAGGTTTCCAAAAATGTGGGCAAGCTCGAACTAAAGTGGAAAGAGCCATACTCCGTTATCAAAGTAGCAAACCACAATGCTTAAAGACTAGCCAACATGTAAGGAGAGAAACTCCCCCGCCCATGGAACGCCATCAATCTCAGGATGTTTTATATTTAAAGATGTATAGTACTTATCTTTGTAGCCCTTTGGCTTGAATAAAATTATAATTTTATCAGCTTGATCATTATCTTTAATAATTCTAGTTGACCCTATAGTCAACGACTAAATTGCCCCTTATTGCCACATAAATGGCTCCTAGCCATCCAAATTTCTAGTCAACCTCCGCGCTTACGAACGAGTTTTTCTAGTCAATCATCCAATTTTTGTCGACCCCGTAGTTAGCAAAGGATGCGACTCCTTTTAATAGGCAATTAACTCCAAGGGTTGAACCAATAGTTGACTAGGAATATGAAGCAATCGACGACACAGTCGTGCAACACAATTACTGAGCGATAGGTAATCAAATATTTTTTGCATTATCATAACAAAAATCAAAGGCTAAGTTTGACACAACAGGATGGAAATGAAAGGTGAAATATGCCTTTATTCATAATTCTCTGGCAGGTTACACAAAAAAAAAAAATGCCTTTATTCAGTTCTGGTTCAGTTCTGGCTCAGCTCCTCTTGCCCGTCTTCAACCCAATCAAGTTCGGTTCGGGCGCCGCACAGGCGAATGGAGAGACTACCTGTGGAGGTTCAAAAAGTTTCGAGAGGTTGCCCATAAAGTTAGTCGATCACAGCACGTACAATACTAGGTTGACCTCTTCATCCTTCATTTGGGCTACGAGGTCTTCCGTGAACACGAATTCAGCGAATATCTGCTCTAGCTTGGCATTGACCTCGACCTTCTTCTTTTGTGCCTCAAACAGTGGAGCATCAAGTGCAGCAACAGTAGGTCTACCCTCTGAGGCCTGCTCAACGCCGCCTTCCTCTGGCTCAGGATAAGGCTCCAATCTCTCGTTCAGCATGAGACTCATTCAGTTCCTATCCTCAGCTCGAAAAGCATAGCCCAAGTGCTCGAGCTATTTGATGGCCCTATGAAATGCTTCACGAGCATCATCAAGCGATGCAATCACGTTGGCATCCTGAAAGACTGTATTCACCACAAACTGCTCAACAGCCTCAAGCCGCACTGCGGGCAAATATCGGAGGAAGGCCTCTTTAGCTTGGCTAGTCGCCTCTGCATGACCTCAAGCCCGACTGGAACTGAAGCTCACCTACAGATCTAGATGGGCTTTCTTTATGATATTATCCATTTGGCTTCAGTCCTCGATGGCCTGGATCAACTATTGATCCTTTGAGTCGAGCTGCTCTTGGAGGTCGGCTATCTTCTTATTCAACTGCTCAACCTGGAGCTGGGAGGACTCGAGCTGCACCTTCAACGTTTCCATCTCCCCTCACATCTCCAACTCCTCCTTAGCAGCCAGTGCTATCTCGAATCGTTGGTACATGTTGTAGCCCGGCTGTCCTATCTGAAACACAATAATGTCATTTTTAAACCAATATGCGTATAAAAGGAAAATTATGGTCGAGACTATCGATCTCATACTTACCATATTACAGTAATAGGACATTGCCTTCATTGTCCCGAGCTGACTGAGGTTCATTAGCTTCCGTTGGTCGTTCACAAAAAGTCCTGAGATCATCCACTTCAGAGCCTCGACACCCGTCGGCCCTCCTTAGATGATGGAGGTTAAGTCGGTTACCTTCTTGTCTCAGTCAGTAGTGAATCGAGGAGGGGATAGCCGAGGTAGATGGAACAGCAGACCGTCACCCGATTTGCCAAGAACGTTGTAACCTATCACAGCCTTTTGCTTCCCTTTGCCCCCAGCAGCCTTCTTTGACATCGAACCTCCCTGTTCGACCATTTGCCTCTTGCCTCAACCAGTAGGACTGCTGTATGTGAGCTTCTCCCGACGAGCAGGTTGGGTTTCAAGAGCTTGCTCGATTTATGTTGGGGGCCGTGCAGACGTCGACCTCGTTGAACCTGCTTACTCAGCAGCATCCTCTCATCAAGCGACAGCAGCTCGACGGCGTGCCTCTACCCTCAGCGCTTGGACTTGGGATTCATTACGACTGCAGACCATTATTTCATCGCGATCTACATTGGCAAACAAATTAAGCAAACATCATAATTGAGCAGAAAGATTGGTGTTCAATCAAAACAATCAAGAAAAGTTTCTACCTAGTCAATCGCCCACAGGCAAATCTAGTTGGGCAGGTGATAGACTAGCCAGAACCAAATATTTCTCTTCAATCAGAACTGAGGCCTCCATTTGCCCAAATCTAACCAAATCCTATATGAAAATGTTGAGCCAGCTAGGTGTTTGGTTTTCAGATATCTCCATCGGCCTTCTCCACTAGCTCCTTGGAATAGCAAGAACCCCTGGCCCCCAAACATAAAAGAAATATTTCTTTCACTTTGCCTATAAGAAGAGGTGGGGGACACCAAAAACTTCCGTCAGGGTTGAGTAGTCAGGTAATAGAAATCAAACTCTTCAGTGCTGACCGACTTCCGGGACATAGGTAGGTGGAATAAATTTGAGAAATTGGCAAAGGACATGGGTTGGTGATGTAAGTGCATTAGCACGATGAAACTGTACAGTATGGCAAAATAGCTCGGGAGTAATTAGGTGATGTAGACTTCTAGACCTAATAAGAGGTCGATTATTGGTTGGGTAAGCGGAAGCCTAATGCTGCATTTTAATCCCTCCTCAAACACAGTTATAAACCCACAGGGAAGTCAATGCATCCTACCCCAGTCCCTGGCACTATCAATTCATACTCATCAGGAATGTGGTACGCTGCCCTTATACGGACTAAGTCAGCAGCAGTTATTTTAGAGGCTATTTGATGTAGTGGTCAGGGGTAAATAATCGACCTCGGGTTATAGGCACATCACTAGGGCTAGCTTTCGCCTCCGAGACAACCCTAACATCGCTTGGGCTACTGGAACTGCTCGAGCTAAAGCTTTCACTTGTGGATGAACTTGAGTTACTCCCACAAGAGGACTCAAATATACTCTCTGCCCCAATCTCCCTCTCATAGGCCACACTCTCTAACCTAGTGTTATTAGAATTTGGACTGGTAGACATGCTTTTATAAATGAAAGGTAGAAAAGAACAAAAACAGCAAAGGCACTTACAATGAAAATCTCGGAAAAGTAAAGCGCACGAGAGCTAAAAAGGCTTCAAAGATAACAATTCGACCAGAAGTTTAGACAGCAAAAGTATAAATAAAGTCGGTTATCCTACTATTTATAGGCGTTCGTGCGCAAAAATCTGAGTAACTGTTATGATGACAGCCTGCCCCAATACGCTTTGTATTCTGTGTACTAATAAGCACATTAAATGCAGAGAAACCGCCTCAAATCCTGGTCGGAAATTTAAAAACTCGGGTCGAGGACTTAAAAACCCTAGTCGAGCATGGTAACTACCATAACTAAATGTAAACCCCCTGCCCCTTCTCATCAACAAGCTCGATCAGGACCGTGAGTTAGGGAGACTCATGATATGGGATAACCCAATAGGCCCAACAGGCCCAACATTAAGTGAGATAGTTCAGGAGGCCCAACATCAAGTCTATTTGGTCAATCGGTATCGATCTCACTTGGCAAGGTCCACGGTCGACCCGTATTGACCTTAGGACCACTCTAGATGTTCTAACAATCAGGTCTGATCGACATGTATCGACCTCAAGACCTACTTCGGCATTGACTCAGATCTCCGCCACATTTATTAATCTGATGGCAGCATGCCACTGCATTAATGACGCGTGACAACAGATACAGTCGCTGCCACCAATTCTACCAACTCTGCCACCACCTTTGGCAGAGAGGCGCTTCCAGAGGTACTGTTTATCTGAAAAAACAGGAGATTTAGCCACCTGGAATAGTACCAGGATTTGGACATTAAATGACCATCAATCCCCTAGCAAAAACAAAAGTCAGTACACCTGATAAAGGCACTATGGTCAAATCACGCTTGGAGAAGGCAATAAATATTTCATACTCAACCATGCTCAAGGTAATACCCTATATGCCATAAACCTTTTATACTTTCAGTATTCTGTTCGATCTCTATATCTCGACCAAAACTAACTTGAGTGTCGAAGTGCCTTAACCGGGGGCATCTCGACTAGTTTAACGTGTGTTGTGGCTGCAGATTTTAGACCTCGAAAGATATACCATTTTCAGTACTTGACCTCCCAAGTCGAAGTCATCCTAAACACTAACCCTTTTCACTATAAGCGACTTTCAGCCGCATCACATACGTATTGATTGTGCACTAATTACAAGTATCAAATATGATCTAAATGTATATTGGTAAAATTACAATGAAAGCAGTATAAAATATTAACATGTATAATACAATACTTAAATTTTAGTACTATAAATACTGTTTTTAATAATAGAAAAAGAAATAAAATATTTCAACCCAAGCAATTACTGTGAGATTGAAAAACTATGTTCGTGAATTAGAAATTTACTACATTTACTGCAACTTCAACGAATTTGAAAGAGATTTTTCTATTTGAATTGAATTCCATCATACCAAAACTTGAGTACAAAGGGAAAAATTAAAGAAAACATAAAAAAAAAAAAATTAAAGAAAACATGTATCGCCATTCATCTTATTGTATATGGTTGAAAATTACACCACTATTTTTTTAGACTAATGATATATGGGACTTGATATTTATATTATACTAATTTTTAGTCACACATTTTTCTTAGAGATTTTATTTTTACTATATATAAAGTGATGAAAGGGTACCCCTGTAAAAATGAAAAAGGACAAAAAAAAAAACCTATAAAAAAAGGCAAAAAAACTTCCTTATATTTTTTAAAATTATATACACCGCCTCCCTCTTCTTATTTACTGCAATTTAATCCTAATTTTAATATATAATAACTATACTACCCTTAGTTACTTCATATATTTTTAATTCAATTTATTTATTTTTATATTTTTTTCTTAAAGAATTATATTTTTCATATATTTTCTTCACACCAATTTTTTTATTTTTAAATTTAAAAAAATATTCTTTATTTTTTTTATTTTTCTAATTTATTTTTTTCATTTATATAAATAGATTTATATATAATTATATAACTGTATAAATAAAAATATATAATATTTATAGCCACCTATTGTATGCCTAAATTTATCATTTTATCATAACTTTTTTTACTTTTATTTATAAAAAATAAATAAACTTATTAAAATTATTAAAACAAAATTATATTATATAAAAATAAATAAATAATGTTATCATACAAAAGTTTTGTAAAAATTTTAGCAAATACATGAATTTCTAATTTCATATATATTCTTTCATTTTCTTTATACTAATCTTTTTATTTTTAAATTTAAAGAATTTATTTTTATTTCTTTATATATAAATATATATTTATAATATATATATATATTATATAATAAAAACCCCACACCCCTCCCCCAACCCACTATCTTGCCTCCCACCCCATGGCAGCCGCGCGGCCACTTGACCATGGCTGCCGCACGCCATAGCAAAATAGTGGTCGCCATCGCAAAAAGGTGCGGAGGTGGGGGTTACATGTATAAATATATTTATATGCGGTTATAGATATAAATATATTTATATGCAATTATATATTTAATATATATTATATTTTTTATAGATAAGATTAATTTTAATAATTAATTTTTTTAAAGGATTCAAACGGTTGACATTTAGGACAAAATTATTATTTAAGTATTTGCTGCACATGGACTATACTGTGTGACGAAAAGAGGTAATTTACTATTTTTTGAAAAGTATAAAGACGTGAGTTGTCCATTTTTTTTCATAAATTTTATTTTTAACTTTTTTATCTTCACATGAGGTAAAATCTAATTTGCCCAATGACAAAAAGACCCCTCAGGCTTGTCGACTTCTCTCACTCTCGCATTTCTTTTTCCCTGCTCTATTGCGTAATCAACTTTCTCTATTACCAATCCTTTTTCTTTTATAGAAAATGATATTTCCATTGTTTTTTCTTTGACACTTCATAAATTTGCACTTACTTTATAGAAAAAGAAAAACTATTCCAAATGATAAACTTCTTGCAATTATTTGGGTGTGCTGTGATGGCAAGAGTGGACGAAGCAAAAGCGAGACAAAACTAATTAATTTTTTTTTTTTCAGTCAAAATATCCTCCTCTATTGCAATCATAAATGTAAACGCTGTAACATAAATTGTAATACATATATTTATTTAAATATATTGTCAATAGAAAAATAACAATTTTGTGCTTTATTTAATAGAGAAGTAGATATAATTTTTTTTCATATTTTTGAACGATGAGTCATAATGTTGGAGATTTAGAGAAAAGAAAAAAATTTGAAAAAAAAATAAGAATTGTAATATTTAATGTGTGTGTTTTTCATGAACATTCTATATTATAAGCTCTTAGTTATACATTGGATGTGCGTTAATTATAAAATATGCACAACTTATTACTAATTACAAAATTAAAGAAAAAAGAAAATAGATGATTTCACGACAATTTTTTTTACTTATTTAGTTAGTTATTTATTAATTAGTGTATATTAAATGTCTAATATCTATTAACTGAGAAAATAAGGAATCATAGCATGGGGTGATAATTCAATGGGGTATCAAGGCCAAGCCTACGAATAAGTATTCAATCGAATACTCGCCCTGATCATTTATTTATAAAAGGATTTCATGCTGTATATTTTTTTTCTTAAAAGAATTTGTACATCGGATGATGAAGAGGTTGTTTACCAAATATATATATATATATATATACACACACACGGTATTTTCCTTTTTCTTTTAAATAAAAAAATTGTACATCTTATGATGACTGATGAGGTGATCGCCCAATATACAGAAGTGAGCATCTTTTTGTATTTCTTAATAACATGGCTGTTTTTATTTCCTTTTTATTTTTTTCCATTACATCCTCAGTGAATCAAAGGATTTTTGATAAAAAAAAACAAGGTTAATTTTGTTTATATATGAAGAAAATAGCTAAAACATCCAAAAATAGATCCATATTATGAGGGAATAATGCTAGAGTTCTATATTAATGTGGATAATTTTGACTATTAGGATAATTCAATAAATTAATTAAAGACGATTCAATAAATTAAATTAAAGGGATGTGACGCAACCTAGTATTGCATTTGTTTTGAGTACAAAATGTCACGGGTTCAAATCCCTTCAAATGTGAAGTAAGTTTTTTTATTTTACTGATGAAACTGAATTAAGTATGAAAAAGGCCACGAGCCCAAAAATAATTTAAAACCATGAAGGAATGTAGAAAAATTCTAATGAATCTAAGTTTGTCAAGACAAAAATCATAAATACAAAGTCCCAGAAAAAATTTGAATAAAAAAAATTATTCGCAAACAAAAACCACAAATCTTCAAGAACTTTTGAAAACAAAGATCTCTTTGGCACAATTTTCTACTCTATACCAATTTTCTACTCTATAGCTAAAAAGAGCTCATTCCATTTCCTGCTCATGACATAAATATAATGTTTTCAAACTTGGCCTGAACAAAAAACTAGCAACGTTACTGCTTATTGATTCAACCGATTTGACCGGTACAACGTCATAATTATATAATAATTATATTTAATTTTATAAATATATAATATTTTAATATTAACAATAAATATAACTTTCAATTATATAAAAAGAATATTATTTGAAAAAATCTCAACTTACTTATTTTTAAGTATGTTTTTTGGAAGAAAAAAATATTATTTCATAATCAGTCAACTATAAATAAATAAAAAATAATATTTTATATTAATTTAAGTAATAATTCATTTCATACTTCAACTCTAAGTAAAAAATAAATTTTTCTACACTAAATATTCAACATAATCTAAGAGAGTTAAACTAAATAAAACAACAAATTAAAATAAGTATTCACATATAACGACCACTTTATTAAATTTCAAGAAAATAAATTTATGTTTAAAAAAATTATATGTCCAAAAATTTTAAGCATCATCTTTTAACTCTTAAATTCTTTTTACATTTTTTATTTTTTTTAAATTTTCAAAAAAAAAAAAAGTGAATTGGTCAAAAACCGGTACCACTTTTGACCAATTCAACTAGTCACTGATTTTTATACTTGAATCAAACCGAATTAATCTCCGATCACCAATCTGACCGAATGGACCATTTGGCCAAATCCAATTTTGAAAACACTGCATAAATAGAAATTTACATCCACAAAAAATTGGAAAGTTTCAATTTCTCCTTTGGGAAAGAGATGAAAAGCCGCCACACTTGACGAATTGGTTAAAGTACCCTATAATAAAGAATGGCCAAACTTATGTCATTTTCTCCATTTGGGATTTCTGTTCTGACAATGTAACGATGGATTCCAAAATTTGCACACCTGATGATCAACAGGTTATTTACCAAAAAAAATTATGTGGTATTTTCTTTTTTATTTTAAATAAAAAATTGCACATCTGATGATGGCTGACGAGGTGATTATTCAATATACACAAGTGAGCATCTTTGTATTTCTTATGACAAGGCTCTTTTTATTTATTTGTTCTTTCAATTTTTTTCATTAAATCCTAAGGCACGTTAATGTCATTGTTACACTTCTATTGATAATTGTGTCGAATTTAAGTGATTATAATATAGTAAACAACTTGTTTGATTGATTTGTCTTAATCCTATTGAAAGTAAAACGATTGTGTTTGGTTGAATATTATCGATACATGATAAAATTCTTCGTTTTACCTCTTTATTTTTAAAATTGGTAAACCACTTAGTTTCTATGATCTGAAACAAACAAGTTTTAAGATGAAAAAAAATTATTTTGCAATTTAAGCCAGATGGGCTTGTCATGCACAGATGGATCTAGAAATGAAAATATGGAAGGGCCAAAAGCTATAAAAATAAAAAGTTTAAATATAAAATTTATATTTTACAAACTCAGAATATATAATTTATATCGAAGTTGAGTATAATAATCTTTTATATTATAAATTTCATTATTAATTGAATCATTATCAAAAAAATTTGTAATATCATTCTCAATATAATTAACTAAGCAATTAGCTAAAAAAATATTTTTATTTTAGTTTTGAGCTTTTTTTCATAATATTTATAGTTTAAAATTTTTTCTTACTTGTAGTTGTTAAAAGACAAAGAAAATAAAGAAAAAAATATTTTTAAAGTATTCATTTACTTTTTGTCTATTTGCCTCAATCTTGTTAAAGTTAAAAAGATGAAATTTTCAATTGTTTTGCAAGTCCATAAGATTAATTTTAACTAAACCCATATACTTTTTTCTCACACAAATAGAATGAAAATACTTTAACAGATCTAACATAATTATACTCTTTATTTGATTACTTGATTGTGAATATAAACTTAAAAATTTATTTTGAGTTTATAAAATTAAATAAGTAAAAATTAAATTAATTAAATTTATTTTTATCATTAATTAAAAATCAATCAACAAATGTAAATAACTACACTTTTTTATTTAAGGCCCAACAAGGAAAGTTGAATTTTTCAAATTTAATGAATGTTAATTAAAAATTAAAATTAATTATTATTTTGACACTAAATTAACTACTATTAAATTTTTTTTAATATATATACACACACATGTCTGCACACGCATAAAGTTGGGATCCATCCCTGTTGTCAAGTGCGATAACTAATGTTGGAATTCCATGTGTACAAATTTATGTCCACAAAAATTGCTAAATTTCAATTTCTTTTTTGAGAAGAGATAAAAAGCCTTCACAATTGACAAATCGATTAAAGTCCCAATAATAAAGAATGGCCAAATCTGCTTTCATTTTCGCCATTTTGGATTTCTATTCTGATTTCTGACTGCCCCGTCAGTGGGTGTTGCAGTTGTAACAGCAGATTCCCAAATGGGCTTGCTCCATTGATGGATCCGCCTTTTATTGGGCCCCACTGTGGGCCTCTTTATTTTTGCGATCTCCCAAAGCACGTGCATCATCACCCCACAAAAAAGGAAAAAAGGAAAAACAGATTCACATTTGTGGGGAAGGTTACTTGTGGGGCGAGCAGGATCTGTTACTCCCACAGCTTATTTTATAAATATATATTTAAAATATAAGGAATAATTAATTTAAATAACTCAAATTTTGGAAGAAAAAAAAAAGAAGATCATTTAGTATTAATTAAAGTAATTAATTGTTAATTATCATTCATTAGTTAAAAAATTAATTTTTTTTGTTGGGTGTGAAATCAAAAATTAATTATTTAGATTTGTTGGACTAAATTTAATTTATTTGTAATTAAAGATAAAAATAAAAATCGATTGATTAAATTTAGACTATTAGAGCTTGACGTGCCTCATTATTTTGATTTGGACAAATTGTCCATGACTTCAAAGTTATATCAAGGAAGGGTGAAAATGAAAAAAATCAAAGTTTTATCATTTGATTGATCGTTTGGTTCACTTATTATGGTTTCTTTTGTTTTAATAGCTATAGGTGAGAGAACTTTTTCCACTGTTAATATTATCACAAACAAGGTTAAAAATAAAATGGCAGATGACAATTTAACCCATGTTTACCTATTTTGAGAAAGAAATTACTAAAAGTCTTATGTTGATACGATTATTGGTGGAGTTTGTGACATAAAAGATTGCAGTGCTCAATTTCAATCAAAATATGTATTTTAAATTAGTAAATTATGAAATTTACATTTGAACCTGAATGTTTTATAGTTTTTTCTTCCAATCTATCCTTGATTTTGGGATAGTAGAATTTGAACCACGATACTTCAATAAAGTATGGTGTCACTTTAAGCAATGTGGAGAAAATTTTAATAGACTACATAGAGAAATTGAAGAGAATAGATGGTTTGTGATTTGGAGCAAATGCCTCAAACTTTACTTCTAATGTTTTTTCTTCAATCCCCCCTTGAAGACATAATTGCACATACAAAAAATTGACAAACTCTCTCCCATTTTCTTCTTTGGGAAAACATAGTATGTCAAATTGGGTGATCATCCCTACTTGAAACTATTGATACAAAATAAAAATTTGCATTCCATTAGCTAACTAGAATGATCAAATCTTGTGAGTCTCCTCATCATTGGGTGATTTTGTTGTAACCACACATTCCAAATGGGCTTCTACTTTTGATTGATCCAAGGTTTGCTGTTGGGCTCCAACGCAATTTTGGACCTCTTTGCTCTTACCCCAAAGGAAAGCATATAGCCCAGCAACCAAAAGCACAACCCCGAAAGCACTGAACCAAGACATTCATCCATTCATAGTTAGATACACGATCAGAAATTAAAACATTAATATATTTAAAAATTAAAAGCTATCAATTTTTATATATTTTTTAAAAATGTAACTTTTTTTTATTTTTTATTTTTTTTAAACTTACATTATCATCCTATATATTCAAATTTAATATAACATAAAGTATTCATTGTCATTTTAAATAATTAAAATATAAAAAAGGTAATATTAGTAAAAAAATAATAAGTGACAAAGTAAATGTTCTCACTAATAATATGTATTAAATAATAATAACTTTTATCTTATTACTAATAATAATTTTTAAGTGACAATAATTTTTCTCTTCACAATTGGACTCAATAGTGTAAAAAATTAATAGTAAATTGTCACACTAACAATTATTGACACTCTTATGGTGATAAACTAATGATAATAAAAATTTTCACTATAATTTTTGAAAAGAATTTCATTGTCAATATAGGTGTGTCATTAATTATTTATGGTGACAATTTAAACATTATTCTTATCATTATTTATCTTGTAAAAATTATTAAGGTGACAAAACTAAATCTTGTCACCTAATATATATAATTAGTAATAATTTTTGCATTGTCACTTACTCTTTTTATCACCACCTTATCTTTTTATTTTAATGATATATTACATCTTTTTACAAATAAAAAAATATAAATTACCTCTATTTCTATCTCTACGTCTATTCTAATCATTATTGTACAATAAAATATTTAAATACAATCTCATTTGTAATTTTGAAACTATAATTAATTTTTTTAGCTATTGAAAATGCTAAAATCTAAAACTGAAAGAAAATAAAACCAAACAGGTCTTTAGTGATTGAAAATGAGAAGAAAATGGATAAATGTGCGAAAATTAAAGTATAAGTTTACATCATTAAAAAACTAAAAATTTAAATTAAAATATAAAGGTGTGAAAAAGACAGACCTTCCCCAATGAAAAGTTTCGTGAAAGAGGAGAGCCGAGAAGATGGCAGCCAAGACGAGCGCCAACGGGCAGAAAATTGCAGTAAAAACAGGACCTCTTTTTTCCACAACCCAAACTTGCAAAGAATAACTAACGCCTGTCACAAAAATGCCCTGCAAAATTTGCAGTTTTTTTATTTCAATGATCTGTTAATATGACCTGTAAATCCTTATTTTTTATAAGCTCGATGTAGATTATAATATGTAGAGACGAAGACACATACACAATAGATCACAGACAAAAGACTGACATTCCAGCCAAGCTTCCACGAGGATATATTCCGCTCCACAGCAGCGCCATATATTGCCGACATTAGGCAGCTAAACCCGCATTGCAGAGTCGTCAGCCGCAATTTTGCTGGATATTCTTTCAGAATTGGAGTCTGCAAAACAATCATTTTAATTTCTTGAAAAATAGATTTGATCATTTAAAGATATCTTAGCAGTTAATATGAGGGTTTATGAATTTAAAAACCTGCATAATGAGCCAAAGAGACCAAGCCAAGTTTGAAGCAATCATGAGGAGAGAGCCCTTTATCGATTCTTCTTTAGTGTGACTTTTTGCAAAGGACTTGAGGGATTCATTTTGAGAACCTGAATATAGAGGAGGGCCCTTATAGAAAGCGTAGACCATGGCCCCTGAGAGATTGAGGATTGTTCCTAAAACTTTGGCCAATCCTTGCCTTTGAGTTATGGCGAGCCTTTCGATCCTACAAATTTGCACCAAAGTGTTCTGAAATCAATACAAAAGTTATAACTCTCAATCATGCATGGTTGCTTAAGCTACGATTATACTGATGGGCGGGGGAACCCACAAAATGCCATAAAACGTCAAGCAATATAAAAAATGTCATTAGTATGGCCTGGATCCGATCTTTCCATAAGTGGGTCGGATCATGACCCAATGCATCCAAGAGCGATTATGATAGATAAGAGCCGGTGATCCAACACTACACGGACGCTCAGGATTCAACCACTTCGTCCAACAATTATTTGTTAAATGTCAAATAAGTATAAATATCCCACTATATGCTATCTACACACTCTCCACCATATTTTCCTAGCCTTCATTTACTATTTTTGAAATCTCAAACTGACTTGAGTATAAGAGGATTTTTGCCTAAATCCTCAGCAACCCTGATAACCTGATTGTGGCTGCAGACTCTAAGATTTGATTCTTACAATTGGATAGAATCCAAATCAAGCGCTTGTGAGTCTCATTTCAGCGAAAGATCACTCCCAACCCTACATTATATGCATACCTCAAACAAACTGCAATGATGAAGACCAATGGAGAAATTGTATTGGTTGTGGCCGTAGCAAAAGTTGCCGTTACATAGTTCAATCCAGCATAGTGTAGATTTATTGACATCGAAATCCTGTAATAATTAATGAGTCAAGTATCAACTTTTTTGTGATAATAGTATATAATTCTTTTAATTCAATAATTTTCTGATGGTTAAGCACTCCAGGCTGGCTAATACGTACCCACAAGAGGAAACGACGAAAATCTTGCAGAGTAAATAGAACGTAAGACGAGGAGACGTTTTCCTGTATATTGAACAACAAAAGAGGAAATTTTATCAATAGATTCTTACCCTTAGAGATGGACTTAGTATAAATTCCAGAAACCTCTCAGAGAAGTAAGCAAAAGGCGCCAAGACAAGAGTGGCAATGGCCTGCCGGTAGGCCGCAAAAATAGCAGGTTTCAACCCAGAAGAAATGGCTGCCTTCGATAGCAGAAACATTGCTGCATAAAAGAACTGTGTAAATATCATAGCAATTAGAGGCATTTGATTTTGCATGCCCATTTTGCAGCTGATCAGTGATCTCTTCATCTTGCAGTTGTTCTTTTTTAGGCACTCTTATTTTCACAGAAGCGCTAAAGATTTCAATTTATAAACGGTAAAGTTGCATCTTTTGGTTTCAGTATTGATGGAAGAGTACTAAATGAAGATTGGATTCGATAGGTAACTATTGACCGAAATGGCCCAGGGTAGAAACTTTTAAATTCTCTATTCTAATTATCTATATTTATACCAAATACATCATATTCTCAATTAACTATTTTTATAAGAAAATGTTTAACAGATATGTCATATATTTATCAAATGAAATAGGAGATTGAATAGGGAATGAAATAAAAGATCTAAAAATTGGCAAATTGAGAAGTTTTGACTCCTTTTTTTAGATTAACTTTCCAAATGTGCACAATTGTTACCATTGATGTAAACCACAGGCATAATATTGTTTGGGTGAAATTATAAAGTCCTTAAAATATTTTATGAGATGGTATGAAGTATTTGATAAAAAACTCATGAACTTGTAAGATAAGATGTTAGGTTTTTATATGCTCTTTTAAAAAAAAAAATTAATTTAGTTTTAAAATTTTAACAAATCTTGTAAATGCTAATGATTACGCTATTTGTTCGATTGCTTTCTTTTAATGAAATTGTATAGTTCCTCTATTAATTAAAAACATATTTGTTATAAGTTAATAGCTTCATATATTTGGATATTCCTAAATGGATATCTAAATAATTATTATCTAATGTGAATATAGAAAAATTAATTCGAATACGGGTAAATTTAATCAAATATAAATTCATCCGAATAATTATAATCGAATACGAATATATCCAACTATGGCCAATATTCGGTTGATACTAATTCGGATATCATACTTAAGTATCCGTCAAATTCATATCTATATCCAAATATATAGTTAAAAAATTAATTGAATATGAATATGAAAACAGTGTATTTGATCTATTCAATATTCATTTACACTCCCACTTATTTGTTACGTGATAATCTACGTGATTTTGACATGATATAATTCGTATAATTTGATCTATAATATATTTATTATACATATACAATGAGATACATTATATATTATGGTATCAATTGTGGGTCAAATTAGTCAAATTATGAGTCGATTACTATATTTGGAGGCAAATAAGTTTGAAGATGAGTCACCCAACCACGTCACTCGAGTTGATGGCACCCCATCTTGCAAAAATAATGATAACTTATTCCATAAACAATAATTAAGAGCCATAAAGCATGCAAAGGCATCTCGAATATTGTTGGAATAGAATTAAGAGAATTCTCTTCCCCTTCTTTTGGCAGAAGAGAGCAATACAAAGCACATATACTTAACCATTTTTTTATGATATTTGGCTAAATTTATTTAAAATATTTTATATTTTATAAGATATTTTTGAGATTTATACGATATTAAATATTATCTTAAGAATAAGTTTTGAAATATGAAATAAAATAAAATTTTAAAATTTATAATAAAATATTAGTAATAATAATTTTACAGCAATTAACATGATTAAAATTATAAGAATCTATTAAGAATTTAAAAATAAAATTAATAAAAATTCCTTATTTAATATTTTATCTTGAGAATTTATCTTGAGAATCAGCCTGTTTGGTGTTATTTCCACAACTCATTTTCATTTTCATCCAGAAATAAAAATTAAAAACTATCACTTTCTCTCTATTTTTACTCAAACTATTCCTATTTTTATTTTCAAATTCTTTTTAAACCCATCCTATTATCCTATTATCATATCAATCAAATTTAAATTTGTTTTAACATAAAGTATCAACTATCATTTTAAAATTAATAAAATATACTTATATTTTTAAAAAATAAATCTTCTTAAACATAAAAAAAATATAAATCAACTATCTTTTCAATTCTATATATATTAATCATTACTTTCCAATAAACCATCTAAACACATTTTCGTTTCCATTTCAAATTTATAACTAACATTTCAACATTTGGAAATAGCTAAAAATCAGAAATGGCTCTGGAAATAAAATCAAACCAGCCCTTAGTTTTTTTTTTTTTTTTAAATTATTGATTATTTCCTAATGTTTTAGAAATTATTTTAAAAAATACATAAACTCGTCCAAACATCCATGATCATAATCTTGAAATTGCTTGCAACTTGATCAAAATCTTAGTGAAGTCGGATAAGCAATTAGATTTTGATTTCATGTCGGGAATCACGTTCCAACTCGTAACACAGAGGCCCCACCCGGTATGGTAATTAATTATTCTGTGGCCGGCCGACCGAATTTATACATGATGATTGAGATGAAAACTCAATGCGAACGAAATAGTAAATTATTTTATTCTAACGAAATTAATGTTTTAGGTTATTTATTTATTTATTTTTTTCCTTATTATTCTTCTGCTTCTCTTCCTTTTGAAGTTCGACAAGAAATAAGTGGTTGGGTGTAGGAATGAGAATAAATTAGACGAATTGTCAAGAATTTATGTCCTAATTTGATTTGGTTTGTTTAATGAAAAGTCAAATCAAAACTTAAAAAGTATTTTTTTTAATTAAATAGACTACATTTAGGGTCTTCTAAAATCTCGCAAAAGTCTAAAAAATCAGCTTATTTACAAATTTTTACATAAAAAATACAAAAATAATGATATAACATTAAATAGTTATGTCAAAATTTTCAATAATAAAATTTATTAAGTGACAATAATGTTTACTTTATAATAATAATTAAATTATAAATTTAGTGCTTACGGTAAATTAATTGTAGCTAAGTTATTATTACTATCACATATATAAAAATTTATTAACATAAATTGAGTTCTTGTTAAGGTCTATGAACAAGAAGAAGAAATCACATTGGAGATTTGACAAGACCGACATTTTATGGATCGTATTTGTGTAATGATTTCCTTGGAAGAATTAATTCTTTTCTTTTCTTTTCTTTTCTTTTTTTTAATCTATTGTTAGTGAATTGTATTTAATTTTTTTAATTAATTTTTTATGAAATTCTTTATATTATTTAATATTACTTTTTATTAAAATGATATTATTTTATATTAAATTCAAATTTTTACAATTATATATTTATTATTTATCATTTTGATTATTACTTATCACAGCCTTTTATAAGTTTGGCCATATTAAAAATTTAGATATGTAATGCTTAAACTTAATTGAAGTCTTAATATAAAATAAATTTTTAAGTAGACTTTAAGCCAAACTAAGACTTTAAAATTTATTAAAAAGACTATAAAAACCTATTACAAATAATAGGCTAAGTTCCAATTTATCATTTGCCTAACAAGCCTAACCTATTTAAGCAAAATTCTAACCTAGCTCAGCCTATTTCCCATACCTAGTTGGGTGAATCTCTTTTGAATTTGATCAAATGTTGTCCAGACGATTTGAGTTCGGTCAAGTGGTAATTATCTTAAAAAAAGAAAAAGAATTGTTTGAACACGTGGAAAGCAACTCGCATTTCACCTATATATAAAAAAAAAATAAGAATAGCAATTTTAGTATACTCGAGGTAAAATATTTATTATTTATAGTATAATTTTTTTAATAATTTATTTATATTTATTTGAATTTTTAAGATAAATTAAAAAGAAAAAGTTATGATAAAGTAAAATAATCAAATTATAAAAATAAATAATTAGAGGAAAAAAAATATTAGAGAGAAAAAATAAAAAATAAAAACTGTCTGATTACTTTTAAAAGCAAGGTTATTTTGTCAACCCATCTGAAACATATGAATAAAATTCTAGTACTTTATGTATAATTTGGGGTCAGTACATATTCGATACTTATATATTTAATAATTAGAATACAGTCGATATACATATATATATGTAAAAATAATAACTTAAGTTTGGGTTGCTCAAATTAGATACATGACCCTGACCCCAACTTGTTGAATACCCTACATTTTGAATATAGAATATGTTAGTACCCAACAATTTTGGATTCTAATACCCTATGATGAGTTTTTTTTCCCAAACTTAATATAAAGTCTAAAACGAAAAAGAGTAAAAAAAATTTGGCCTCTTTAAACTATGATAAATCTATATATTAATACAGTACATATTAGTTATATATACATGGAAAAATGATATATTGTAATATATGTTATATTAACATATTATAATATATTATATGTATTTATATATAAATTAAAGTTAGGTACCCAAACTATCTAATCCGGTTGGCTCAGTATTTGAACTACCCAATTCAAACATCCACTCCTAGATTGAAAGATTTTTTCTTTTAGAAAAAGATATTTTAAGTACATCAATATATAAAAGCATGCTAAAAAATAATTGATACTCTAGTATAGAATATTGTCTAGATAAATCGTGATTCATTATTAGGATAATTGTATCTATCAGAAAAATATATTGAGATAATTGTTTTATGCACAAGAGTGATTAAGAGGATGTTTGGCTAAATTTATTTAAAATATTTTATAAGCTATTATATCTTATAAGATGTTTTCAAAGCTTATAAGATGCTAGATTTTATTTTTAAAATAAGTTGTTGAAGCATTTGGATAAAATAAGATTTTAGAGTTTATAAGATATTAGTAATGACAATTTTGTTATTAAAATGGTTAAATATAAAGGGCTTACTAAGATTTTAGAAATAAGTTAATATCTCTTTACTTTTTTTAAAAAGAATTTAAAAGTTTCTAATATCTTATTTTAGAATCTTATAAACTCCTTTTTAAAAAAATTTATCATACATTTTTTATCATCTTATAAATTCTTAAACATCTTATAAAATTATTTGAGAAGTTTATAAGCTCACCCAAATATTCTCTAAATTCAACTAATCTATTTGTGCGAGTGGAAGAAGTTAAAATCTTAATACCCTTCACCTCCTTGCTTAATCTTTTCTATTATTCAAGAAAAAGTATTTTAATCACAACATATTTAAAAGAAAAGAAGGCATTTATCTACTATAGAGATGACGTGATGTTATTCTTTTTTTTCTTTTTTATTTTATTTTTTTATTTCTCTCAATTTCACAAGAAAGACACGTGATTTTATAATTTTCTTTTTTCTGGAAATAAATTTAAACTAGTGAAAAATGATGTTTGGAAATAGAAAAATTCATTATCACTGATCTTCAATTAATGCAATTTCATTTGCTATATTTCAACAATTCAATTTTCTATTCTAATTTTTGACCTATCGGGTTTTGTCTCATCCGGTTGAGGTTTCAAATTTCTAATGATTAAGTGTTGGGTTCATGTCATATCAAATGTATGAATATTTCTCTCACTTTCGTGAATATATTATTTGATTACTTTTGTAATTTATTGCTAATGATGAATACGTACATTGTATATTATCAATTTATATATTCATATAATAGCAGAACCAGAGTCTTTCTTCGCAAAAAACAAAAATTTGGAAAAAAAAATGAAGAAGAAGAAGAAGAAGAAGAAGAAAGACAACAAGTTGAGTTAATGTATTTTAATTGACAACATGATGCAAATTAAGTGGACATCAGTTAACTATATAACTAGTCAAATAATCAAGTGACACAATCTTCATACATATATACACAATCCAAGTTCAAACTCGAATAACTTCGACATAAAATAAATGTACGTATGTGAACATAATTCAAATTAAATTATTAAATATTTTACAAATAAATTCAATTGATATGGAAAAGCCGGCCAATCCAATAACCAAACAAAGGTGCAGGCCCAGTACAAGCCCAATAAAATTAAGTATGAGGCCCATAAGCGACAACATTTTAAAAGTCCAAATCAATTTAGGAGATCGAGTTTTATTGACCTCAGGAGGTCAACACTAGCAAACTGTAGAAGCATTAATAACAGCTCCTGCCACCCATTGCATCTGCATTACATGCATCGCAACCACCATCCTGTCCGCATTAAATAGTTTGACGACGTATTATCTCCGCATTAATAACACTAAGAACTCCCTCTCCAACCAGCCAGTCATTTGTAAGGCTCTGGACTAGGTCGAAAAAAATCTAAGATATCCTTACTCATGGAAGACAAGATTTGGGGCGTATCAGAGAGAAATCCGTCTTTCTATCCCTTGGTACCCTTCATTCAGAAGTAAAAGTACACTTTTAGATACTTTCAAAATCGTTATTTTATCAAATTACCCTTAGGTTGGAAATTAACTTATGCATCGAAGGGTTTTATTTGAGGATGTTCTCAACAAGTCTAATGTTTATTCACTAGCTACAAAATTCAAACCACATCATCCAATTTTATCTTTTTGGTCAACCTGTACTATCAAGTCAAGATTGAAAAGCCCATCACACTAAAATTGACTTCATTAACAGTTAAACTTATGAAATTCACGATTTATATATATTTATATATACATGTTAAAAATTAAACATATGTATCGAATGTGCCACTGTACTAAACACCTAAGATTATGATGCATTCACCATGCAATCATATTACAATAACCAATTTAGCCTCACTAGATCTCAAAACACGATTCTGAGTAATTATAGTCATCATTTCCTAATAATGTCCCATCAGTTATTGAGACGATTCTGAGTTATTATAGGCAAGCGCCATAGTCATCATTCCCCAATAATGTCCCATCAGTTGTTGAGACATTGCATCCTTTATTTATGGTGGTCCAATGATTTGCAACTAGTGCATAATGCTCATTTTGTGTACCATCCATCGAATATTCAGAATGGGTTGATTATTATGTATTGGTAGAGGAAAAACAAAACAGGCTGAAATTGCATCCATTGTACATACAGTTTAATTAACGGGACTGAAAGCAATTTTAGTAAGTCTAGGATTGTAAAGACGCTTCAGCGGTCTATTCGACTGAAAGTCAAGGATTGAATTCTTGGAAAATGATTCAGGTCAACATGGTCAAAGAGGAAAGTTGAGAATATTAGGCAAATATTACTTCTAAAACAATGAATAAAATATTTATAGCAAAGCATTATTTGATGGTTGACGCAATTGTTACTTAATTTGAAACATCTGCATCCTTTTAATATAAAAGTTAAAATTTCTCGTCGATTAAATTAAATTAGGCCAAGCAATTTTAACCTAGATCATGTAAAGAGAGAAAAAGATAAGATCAATCATAGTAATGTAATGTCTGACCAAGGGTGATGAGGATCCTAATCGAGGTTCCACACAAGTACTTGAATCCACTTATTTGTTCACAAGAATAAACATCGAGTTTGTTGAATTTTCCTTCAATCAAAATCTTCCAATACTTAAGTTAAAGTCAAATGACTTGAGTTAATAAAGGATTAAAGTAAAAAGATCAACTTTAGCATGAAAATATACCAATTTAAGACCCTCATCACACAGAGTATTTGGTCATTTGATTTAAGTATATAAATTATACTCATAAAAATTGAGGGTATTTATGCTAGTGTTACCAGTCAATTCATTTAAGATTAATAAGATTAAGAAACATGTCCATAAAATATCATTTCTATTTGTTGCAAATCACTTTTGATCCATTATTCAGTTGAAAAAATAAAAGGAATCAATGGTTAATTTGCCAATTGCAAGATCAAGATTTTTGAAGTCCCATTTCAATTCTTGAAAAGATTATATGTACATAAGAAAGATGGTACAATCACAACTGTGTATATACAGTGCACTAGACAATGGTTTCCTCCTTAGCAATATTTTCTGGTTTCTCTTTATTCGCTTCCTTTTGGGCTTCTTTATTCTTCCCCCATATGACGCAGTACAGCCCTCCTACCAGTAATATGCCTCCACAAATACTGCACCAAAAACATATATGTGTCACTTTTCCACACTTAAATCAAAAGTTTCAACCATGAAGTTGTTCTATTTTTTTTTTTTACTCAAACATTTTAATGCTTTCAACAATGGAAGCCACATTACAAACCTTCCCAAATAAAGCATCTCCTTCCAGAGAATTGCTGAGAGGATAGCCGTAAAAATGAGTATCAATGGAGTGAATGTGGCAGCAAAAAGGGGGCCTTTGCTCTCCACAGCCCACAGTTGCAACCAGTAGGACATTCCAGTCACTACCATACCCTGTCATGTACATTTTCTCCAAAAGTCAATGATGAAAAAATTAAATTTTAGAACAAATTTTAGTCAATTATTTGAAATTCAAACATTATACATATGAGGACAATAGTGTTTATTCAATTGGTCACTTAACTTTAATCAATTTTGATGGGCATCGAATTTCACATGCCAACCCTACTTTCTCGGGATTTTGTCCTTGTTGTGTCGGCATATATATAATTGTTTGATAATTATGAACATTGTGAATTGTTGCCCTCTTTACTTCTAAAATTACCAAAATACTATGACAACTCGACTACAACATTACAAGTGAGACATGCTAAGTCATTTTATCTCAAAATAATTTCATATATTTTCTCTTCTCAGGAACGGACAAATAGTTAATAAAATTTCATCCCTCCAAATAAATTAAGTTTGAGTGTCACAAAAAATAATTGAGAAACCAACATTATATTATTTAAAAGAAATGCTTTCATCTCTTTGTCATGGTAAATTCTTTTCCTTTTTTTTCTCTTTTTAAAAAAAGGCTGCATTCTTTATGTAGAACAAAGCGAGAGCATGTTAGAAAAAAGGTCTACTAAAGGGTCCCCATCGCCTATAGATGCCTAATACTTCCAAAATGAAGTTATACTTTATCAAACAATCAAAAAAGAAAAAAAGACAAGAAAATATTATATCAACACTCCTTAATGAAATATGCGTCCAATACTCTAAAAATATGGCCATAATATTAGTAACCAAAATTAAATATTTCTTTACATGCTCTTTTTTTGGAGGGAGGATATGATTACAACATTACATCTACATTATATAAGATTATATTAGACAGATAATTTTATGAAAATCTAAAATTTGCCTCCTAAATGTAATAAAATTCTTCATTTGCATTATAGTTTTTAACTATGTCTATATTGTATCGTGTCTGTTTAGGGAAAAAAAATCTGAGATTTGCGTAGGATGTAGGATTAATTAAAATAAATAAATAAATAAAGCAAAAAGTAATTTCTGTACTGTATAGAGTTGAAAGATGGCATTAGTGGTTTCTCGAGACATACGCAATATGCTACTGAAAAAAGATTCAAGTCCCACTGAAGCTTCCATGATGAAATGTCCCTCTCCATCGCCATCGCCCAAACTGATGACTGTATGCAGCTGAACAGACACTGCAGCATTGTCAGACGAAATTTTGCTGGATACTGCTTCACTACAGGGGCCTACAAACATAAAGACACCACAAAACATATGAATTAAAGATGTTACATACAGTGTGTGTATATATTAGAGACTATGATGGTGTTTATTTAAATTTATTTAAAATATCTTATAAGATATTTTCAAACTTTATAAGATATTAATTTTTTTTTAAAAAATAAATTCTTAAAATATTTAAATAAAATAAAATTTTTGAACTTATAAACTGTTAATAATAGCGATTTTATAATTAATATGATCAAAATTAAGCTAGTTTGTTACAATTTTCAAAATAAATTAGGAACTTCTAACTTTTTTTAAAAAAAAAACTTATAAGTTCTTAATATTTTATTTTAGAAGCTTATAAATTATTTTTAAAAAAATTTATCAAATACCTTTTACCATTTTATAAACTTTCAAACATTTTATAAAATATTAATTTATAAATTCAAACACTATTAATTTAATATAAAATATACTAAACAAAGATTCTTATTAACCGAAAAGCACTGTTAGTATCGTAATTTGCTTGCCTGGTGTTTGCTCTTGTTGAGCTGGTGCATATTTTGATGCTGACAAGCAAATAAATTTCAGCGGTGACGGTAATTTTCAACTAGCAAAGTTCTTTTTTTTTTACCTTTTAATTATTATGATTCTCCATTTCTGTTTCCAACAATTGCGATTCTCATTTATTGATTGGCCATTTCAACAGTTCTATTTTTACAATTTTTCCTCACTAATAACGGGTGTATATATATAATAGTGACTATAATTTGTTCTAGTATTATGATAAAAGAAATAGTGCATGAAGTAATCACTATTAAAAATAAACAATATATATATATATGGCGATTATCTTGAAATAGCCGTAACATATTGTGTTAAAAATTGTTGTGTCTTAAATTATCGCAATATATATGTGTCACTAATTATTGATAATTTTTCAACCCTCCATTTTCATTGAAAATAAAAAATGATGGGAAGTGGTAATCAAACCTGCATGACAAGCCAAGAGGCCCAGGCAGTGTTGGCTGATAGCATGAGCAGACAACCTTGTATCCACTTCTCTTTGGTGCTGAAATGTGCAACAGGATTATTTGTCTTCTGGATGGCACTAGACCAGTTCATGAAATTCACTTGCGGACCCTTCACAAATGCAAACACCGTTGCCCCGGAAAGACTCACCACAGAACCCACAAGCTTGACCAGCCCTGGAAAATCCCTCACGGAAAAACTCTCAATCCTGGAAAAAGCAAATGGAAAAAAAATAATAATAATCGTCATTTTCTTGATTCAATAAATAAAAATTATTTCTCTAGATTTAATTTTTTCCTAAATGTACCTGAATATAACAGCGATGAGAAAGGTAAGCGCAGGAATCGTGTTAATGCTGGCAGAAGCAAAAGTTGCTGAGACGTAATTTATTGCATACGAGTAGAGATTCAAGCTCAAAGTGATCCTGAAAAAGTTGGTTACAAAAGTTTAACCAAACAAAAATATTATGTAGTACATGTAAAGAAAAAAATATAATCCATCGTACCCAAACAAAGAAATCAAGAAAATCTTCCAGATTAGATTATACGACAAGGGATCAGCTTTCTTCCTGGAAAAGAAAAGGAAAAAAGAAATAGTCAAAGAAAGTCTAGAATTAATCGGAATTTTTGAGGATTAATGAGAAATTATTAACCTGTCGAGGAAGAAAGCAAATGGAGCGAGGGCAACTGTGGCAAATGCTTGGCGATAAGCAACGAAGACAAAAGGGTTCATCCCTTTTGATATTGCTGCTTTAGAGAACATGGCCATTCCTGCATATGCAAGTTGGACAAATACCATTCCCAGGGAAGACTTATTTCTGTCTAATATATTCATAAACCGATACGAGTTGGCCATTTTGCTTTGCAATTTGGTTGCTGTGTGTGGATTCAAAGCACAAGGTCTGGGATATATATAAAGAAACCCCATGTAACACATTCCATTCCTGCAACACTTTTGCCATTACTTTAGTCTTGATCAATGTTTTCAAAATCAAATTGGACAATGAACTGATGACTCTACTGAATACTGGTTCAACCGGTTTAACCAGTTCAACTATTGGTTGAACCAGTAAAATACCATAATAACGTGATAATTATATTTAATTTTATAAATATACATAATATTGTAATATTACCAAAAAATAAAACCTTCAATTAATATAAAAAGAATATTATTTGAAAAAAATTAACTTACTTATTTTTAAATATGTTTTTTAGAAAATAATACTATTTCACAATTAATCAATTATAAATAAATAAAAAATAACATTTCACATTAATTTAAGTAATTATTCGTTTCATACTTCAACTCTAAGTAAAAATAAAATTTTCTACGCTAAATATTTAACATAATTTAAGAGATATTAAATAAAATAAAACAATAAATTAAACATAAGTATTCACATATAACTACCACTTTATTAAATTTCAAGAAAATATATTCATATTTCAAAAAATTACATATCCAAAATCCTTAATCATCATCTTTCAACTCATAATTTTTTTTCATCTTTTATTTTTTTAAAAATTAATTTTTAAATTTGATCAAGCCGACCGATCATCGATTTTTATGCATGAATCGGACCAAATTAATCATCGATTACTGATTCAACCGGTCAAATTGACTAATCCAGTCTAATTCTAAAAATACAATTCTTGATCATGTCTACTTCAATATTATCAATGTGGGGCATGATTTTGTACTGTTTCAGCAGATGATGGAAAACTGTGCATTCCAGTGGGGTAAGGATTTAGGAGTGGAAGCCAAATTATAGATTAGAGAAACCTAGGGTGTATGAATGTCTCTGCGGATTATTGTAAGAGATTAAAACATAAGTTTAGTAGTGTTAATTATTAATTTAATATTCATATATAGCACATTAATGAACTCCGACTAACAACATTCGGTTAGTATTGATATTCAAATTCATCCTTAGATATGAATTATTTATTCTCCGAAAAAAGAAGCTTATGACCTATGAGCTTTCTACCTGCACGTGGCATTACTCTTTTAAATTTTCATTCATTGACAAAAAGTCCCCATTATTCTTCTAAACTATTATCTCATCAACTAGCTAATCAGACACAAGCCTCCTTTTAAGTTTCGCTAGGTATTGATGTTCTGCTACTATAAATGGTGGAAGGATTTGTCCTTTAGAAAGTTCGTCTCAATAATGAGAGAGATAATAAAAACATGAACAATACTCAAACAGAAATGGAAAGTGATTCTATAATGCATGTTACACATGAACAATACTGTATATTGATGAATTTAATATATATATATATATATATAGTTTTAAAAAGGTGTTCTTCTACTTTAGGTGTAAAAATTATATAATTACATAACATGGGCACTTCTACTTTGCCACGAAATAATATAATATTAATGACAAAAAAGTATATGATAATATAAAAATTATTAATAATAATATGTGTTAAGTGATCATAATAATTTTTATTTTGTCAGTAATTAGTAATAGATTATAAGTGACAAATATTTTTATCGTGTCACAATATAATTTGATAGTGATAAGAATTAATGCTTTAAATTGTTACCATTAACAATTAGTGCTGCACGTGTAGTGACAACCTATTGACAATAAAAATTATCATTATAATTTGTGATAAAATTTTCAAAATCATTATAGGTGTGTCAATATTGACACTTTGAATACTATTATTGTCATTATTAAGCTTGTAATAAAAAAATCATTAGAATGATAGTACAAAATTTTTATCACTTAATATGTATAATTAGTACCAATTAATTTTATATTATCACTTATTGTTTTATCATTATTTTCCTTTTTTTTATAGTGTTTTCAGATAATTAACCTAAAACCTAGTTAAATAAATTTCTTACCAAAGATGAATAAATAAGTTAATTTTTGACAATAAGGATCCAACTACTTCAATATATCTCTCTCCGAATTGATCCAACAATTACTAAGTTTATGAAGGAATTGGCCTATAAAAATCTGTGGATTTTATATATCGCTGAGTCGGGCTTCATGGATAGGACTCGATCATTTATGACATAGAATTCTCGAACTTCACACGCGCAGTCAGTCGCCTCTAATTTGACTAGATCGAAGTTGCTGCAATCCATCAATAAAATCCCTTATAAATAAGAATGGAATTAGAAGTTCTTAATTATTTCGTATAGAGATTGAATTTTTATAAAATATAAAAGAAAATTTTAATTAATTTTAAGAGCTCTGATATAATAAAATTTTATATAAATTTAAGGAGGAACGACGGCTCCTATCAAAAATCCTACTTGAAATTGTAATCATTGATTATTGTCATTATCTTACACTTTATCCGGTCATTATATTTGCCAGAACTCCACCATTTCATGCGCGATGGCAGACGTGCAAACTCTGTGTGAAACGTGCTTAATTTCTGCAGTTGCAGCATTTGAAGGTCAATTGAGGAGCCATTAAACCAAAAAGGGGATGGAATAGTATTGTCCAAATCCAATGATGTAATATCTGTCCGACCTTATCCTTCAATTGAGGCAATGGAACAATATTCCCTGTTTGATGGATATACGTGTTTTTCAAACAAGTAGAGTTATTCTACAAGATTTATTTTTCCCCGGGTATGGCTTGATTTGATTTTGGTGCATTTTATGTGACAAACTTGTATGTAGGGTCATGAAATATAGGTGCAGTCTTTAAGGACTAATGGAAAAAGTATAATCTGTAAATTCGTCGTGGAGTGTGGAAGGTTTTGATCTTTTTGTTTCAAAAAAGAATAGCTTTTCATCATATTACAACTAGCACATTAGACATATTAATGGGTCTATTTCATTTTAGCATCTGATCACCACAACATTTATATAACGAATTGCAGATAGAAAATATTGAAATCGCACTCTCCATGGTAGAATAGTGACTATCTTTTTTGTAGCTTTTGTTATTATTGGAACTACGTGATATGGTTTAACAACTATCCCGTCACATTGTTGTTGCAATAGGAACTAGATTGTAGTATTTCGAATGTGATCAATAATGGAGAAATTTTCGTAATGGGCAAAAACCTGCAATGCCATGTGAAGGCAAAAGGTCTAAGTAACTTTTGGTCCAATAACATTAGTCTTACACGTATGACTAGTTTACTTCGAATGATATGATTATAAATTATATATAAAGAAATAAATATGTTTTAAATTTATCAAGATAAAGCAATATAATTTTACGTTTGGTTGGTAAGATTAACTGAAAAGTAAATTAAAACAAAATATATTATTTTATAATTATAACTTTATATTATTTATTTTAATAATCTTTTTACATAGTAATCAAAAATAATTTGGTCTTTTTGAATCTTATTCAACCTAAGGAAAATGTATCAAGTCTCTCCCTTCTTGATACATATTCCAACTTAATATAGGGTTAATGACTTATCAAGGGCCCTATATCAACGCAAACAAACAACAAATTATGGGTGATTATATATCTATCAAGTATAATCAATTAAAACAAACAAGTTCATAAAGCATGAGGTTAGTAATCCAAACTCAACAAACTCTGGACTTGTATATAAATTAAAAAAGTATGTAAAAATAAAAAAATTTATGGGAATGTGAACATTTTTTTAGAGAAGGAAGTACCGATTGTATTTGCAAAATAAATATCTATTAATTCTGTATCCAGGGTGGGATAGGACAAGACAGAAAATGAGACCATTATTTGGCATAATTGTACGTAAAGTTTTTGTAAGTGCTGTCGAAATAGTAAATGGACCAGCACTTGCTTGCCACTTTGGAGCTAATATCGCTACACTGTCCTGATGTTTGTGTTTGCGCCTTGTGGGCTTCATTGTGAATGTAGGCACGTTTTCCTGCTGAAAAAGGTTGCTTCAATCATATTTGGTATTTTTGACGTCATTCTTTCAAAATAAATTCGGTGTTTTTTTTTAAATTTAACTTTCTTTAAAACATTATTAAAATTTTTTAATTATTTCAGATCATTGCATTAACTAAACTTATATATTTTTATCTTCCAAATAAAAATTTTATTATCAAAAACATAAAATTTTAAATATTATATTATTATAAAAATAATATGTAGTAATATAAAAACTTGGGGTGGTATTACTAATTAAACAAAAAATTATATAAAAAAAATATTTATAATAAAAATTGTCTTTTTTCCATAATAAATTAAACTTAATTCTATTTTTTAACATGTACATTATCTATAATTTCATTACCAAAACATATATTCCTATTTATTATCTAGAAATTGTTGATTGTGCCCCAAAATTCAAGTTGAAAATGGCAGTAAGATGCATGAATTGCGCGCGATGCAAAGGCCCAACACCATTGTTGGGTACAAACCGGCTTCTAATAAGGTTTTAATGCTTTTTCTTAGATTTTGACTGTTTTGAAATGCTTTTAAATTAATTTCGTGATAGATTCATCAAAATGATATTAGAATCAACGGAGTCGATCAGGTGTTATTCTGAAATTTGTAGGACTTGATTATGCTTAGCACATGATTTGAAATTCAATAAAACTCATATTTTTGTGGGTGGAAGTAGGCATATAGACCACGTAAATTTTGGATTTCTTTTTTAATTTTCATTATGGTTATTATTGGTTATTTTCAGGTTACAACAAAAACACAAACATAGTCAAATATTAATGCTATGTTTGGATCAATGAATATAGTTTTTTTAAATAAAAATTCCAAAGTGCATAAATTAAAGTAGAAAATTACATTGTTTGAAGTATATAAAAATAATGATACTTTTCATTTTAAGATTGAAGCGCCAAATGCGTAAATATGGCTTTGAAAGGCATAATGTTAATCCTAGTGCTAATTTATACACAAATCCTATTAATAGTGCACTTCATATATAGTGTATTTTTAGGTGTTGATAGTAACTCCCCATCAATATCAAATAAGTTCCTCTTTACAAGATAATAATTTATCATGATATTGAAGACAAGATTTGGGTTCAATTTCCACCACCACATGCTTATAAATAGAAAAAAGAAAAAGAAAAAAATAACAATTTTCCACAAAAATATTTTATTAATGCAGCTACAATCCCAACTTGGCAACTTCCATATTATTATAATATATTCATTGGAAACAATTGTAGTATTCCAGTATTTTCTCTTTTTCCAAAAGTTGAAATTCTCATGATTAGATGTGGCAACAGACCCGATCCCATCCCATTCTTTTATATGTCCAATAGTACTTTATTGGTCAAATTTCACTATATTAGCATATATCTCTCAAAATTAATTTGAAAATTTTTTCGCCTTAACTTATCTTAACTTTAGTATTTTGTTCTTCAATGATAATAACAGTATTTTTGTTAGTTTGGGATTTTAAATTTTCTCCATTATATAATTGTACGTCATTTGTTTTTCATTCTTATTGATAAGGATGAAAATTGTATTTACTAGATATGGTAAGTGTTTAGGCTAGTTTGACATATCTAGTCAAGCAATCCAACTCGAAAATAGCTTGAGTTGAGATTTGTAATCACAAACAAATGTCAAACTAATCGAGGGCAGACACTTCGATGCTCAAATCAGTACTGGTCGACTAGATAAATTAAGCTGCAAAGTGAGGGCTTATATTGAAGAGTGGCTGACAATGGGATATTTATAACTTTCTTTAAGTGGATAATATGTTCAAAATACCCCTGTTATGTGTAGAGGGCACTTGTCCTTGTATGAGGAGTTATAGGTCATCTTTCATCCCTATACTATTCCAAGTGGTATCACTTCCAGCTTTCAGGAATAGAATAGTACAATGTTAGCACTCCTCCTGACATGAGTGGCAACAGAGATGGTACTAGGGCAACATGCGCCATTAATGCGAAAGCATGTTGCCTATCAGGGCATTAAATGCGGTAGAGATGTAATTTGGTATTGAAACGACCTCGCTAGTCAAAAATGGGGTCAACCATAGAGCTGGTTTTCGGGAGGGGCAAACTCCGGGGATGCGGCGCTCGAGCTCTCTCATCAGATACGATCGAGCCCGTGCACTTGACCTGGGGTCTAGTCGAGTGGTGCAATCCTACTTCTTGCATAAGCAATAAGTCAAGTGGATCGTTGATTATGGTCAACGGCCTAGCTGCGTCTCTAAGACGAGATAGGCCTGGGAGCATGTGTTTGGATTGATAGTTATGGGACTGAACCTGCTAGGCCATCTCATGTTGCTTATCATTGGCAACTAGTATTTCTCTATGATTATTGTGATGGTCCCAATCATATTATTTTTAGACTCATCCGAGTTTGGACTATAATAACGATTATAAACCAATCAAATCTCATCAATTGAGGTGAGATTAATAATCTCACTTGATCTATTAACTCACAAAATTACAAATATATCCTCAATTTATAAATTAGGCGTGTTGACAATTTTGAAATTCTAACACATCCTCTAATTTAGTAGTACAAATCAAATAACAAGACAAAATTATCATAGTGGAATATTATACCACATTTAATTTAATATATCAAACGTAAATAAAAATTACCCAATATTAACTCAATTTTTATTAACATATACATTTAATGAAAATTCGTAGTATCGCAAATCAAATTATCCAAAAATATGTGAATAAGAAATTTTAAACTATAAAAGGATAAGGTCTGATTTTAAATTGAAGCATGTTTTATTTTATGTAGTGAAAATTTTCTGGTTGGATAGGAACAGCTCAACTGAAACTTGGGCATGTGGAAATTATCCAAAATCAGTAAGTGGAGGACAATGAATGCTTCCCACTTCCTCGCTAAATTTAAAAAATTGCATCACGACAAATTATTGTACTACTTGTGTATATGTTATGACGCGCGGATATGGATATGATGATATGAACATAACATGGTACAAATACAGCGATATATTAAATTTTAAAATTTTAAAATATGATATGACATCGATACAATTATTATAATATATAATTATATATATAGATATTTATTAATCATATTAATATATATAATATAATATAATATATATCAAAGCAAAGTGAAAAAAAATCAACACTAAACATTAAATAAATATATTTTAAATTCAAATAAATAATGAATCCGTTAAATAAGAATAAGTATTGAACTTCATGTAAATTATACAATGGAAATTTTTAATACAAAAAAAATAATATTAATCATAAAAAAATAAGTGATAATGTAAAAATTATAACTAATGACATTTGAAAAGATTTATGCTAATCATTAAAATTTACTATCAATTATCAGTGGTGATAACTTAAATACAAATTTTGCCACTATTGAATGTGTAAAAATTATTATTGGTGATAGAACAAAAAAAATTTGTTACTTATATATGTGTGTATATAATTAGTGCCAAGTTTTCAATTATCACTTACTATTTTTTATAAATTTTCTTTTTTTCGTAGTGTGTCTAATCAGAGGTGGAGCCGGGGGGCTAGCCCCCTTCAAAATATTAAAATTTTATTTTTTACATTAAAATTTTTGAAATGTTGCACTTTTGCCCCCCCTTCAAAATATTAAAACCTCGTTTCTATATTAAAATTTTTAAAATATTATAGTTTTTCCATTCTCAAATTATAAATTTGTCTCTTGTCTTATTGAAATATGTCTTTTCTCCTATTGCATTTCTTCATATATATATATATATATATATATGTGTGTGTGTGTGTGTGTGTGTGTAATTAAAAAAAATTATATTTTTAATAATTCTAGCTCTGCCCCTGTGTCTAATAATCTAAATTTATTTTAAATTTTGTAAAAGTTTAATTAAAAAAGCCTCACAGTGTCCTGGCCACGTTGAACACATCCTTTAGCCGTGTCTAGCTCATTGTTGGATTTTATCTTTTTTTTTTTATTTTAGTTTTTGAACACTTTATTATCGTGTTCGACACATATCAAGGCTGTGTCCGTGTTAGACACGTGTCTAACATTGCAAGGAGTAATTTTATGACGTGTCCATGCATTATAGTGTATAAGTTATTTACATGATATACTTTTATCAAATAAAATAATTTATAAATTATTCTAATCTATCAAAGCACGTTTTCATAAAAACAAAACCTCCACCACATATAATAATGTTATGGAGGTGAAATTTTCATATCTGGTGACAAATTTGAATACTATCAACTTATATTCCTTTATAGAAACAAAAGTTGTGTGCCTACTTCTAAATCTTTCAACAGAGGATTTTTGATAATATAAGTTTCATCTTATATCAAACGAGTTGAGAATTTTAAAATGATTTATAATTTTTTTTCCTTACCCATTGAAGTGTTTTTTTATAACAACAAGATCCTCTAAAGGGTATGATTTTGCGGGAAAATGGCTTCAAGGGAGTGTTGTGAGCCCCATTTTGTCATGGGCAAAACCGTATCTCTGAAAGTATTAGAAGCCCAAACGGGGCCCAATCAAACCTACTGGGCCCTGACCACTATCAATTGGGTGCAGTAATTGCAGCCGGGCTCATGATGGGCCCTAATCCAGCAAACATCTGGTCACCTAATCCAGCCCAATCAAGCAAAAAACACACACCCTACTGGTAGTGGTATAAATGAACTGATGGGGGCTAAAATATTTGGTCAGATAAAGTATTTTTATCTTTTGTTATATTTAAATTTAAAAAATTAACTAGAGGGTTTAACAGTAGTACATTTTTTAATAAACACAAGCATATGTGATAGCATAGTCTGAACCCTAAATCTCATACATACAAATACAAAAATAGCATTACTCATTTAATTAACCATTAATTGATAATTTAAGATATAAAATTCGAAAATAGTGCGTTTTACCGAAAATATTTCTAAAAAATATAGTTTTGTTAGGAAAAAAAATGCTTTTTGCAAATTTGAAAAAATCAAACTAGATGCAACGTTACTTTGTGGGTTGGGGTGGGTGGGCAGGCAAAGGATACATGGGATTAAGTTCTCGAAAATAATTTAATGATTTTTTTTATTTTATAAGTTTCAAGATATTATTTTAAAAATTGTTCTAAATTCATGTAAAAAGATCATGACTCGCACATTGTATAATATGTTGTTAGAGTTTATGAAATATTATATATAAGATATTACTTTTAAAATTTTAAAAATAAACTTACGAATTCTTTATTTTTATAAAACAATGTTCAAATTTAGTATTTATTCTATGAGTTCACAAAATAACCTCTTGAGTTTTTATCAAAAGATATATATAAAGCAAAAGGAGGCAAAAATTGATGATGTCAATAATTTGACAATACATGGGAGGTACACACCCAAATACCTGCAAGCTGATTGAATACCGTTATACGCAACGAGTGTCCTCAAAAAAAGAGAGAGAAATGAAATCAAAAACAAAAGCAGACAGATTCAGTTATGTACTTGCTGCCATTTTATTGCGCTCTGCGCATTAGACCAATCCTCAGTAAATAATCATCAGAATTCAGCCAAAAGTAGAACCCACAACAATAATAATACACTGATCCCCCCAAACAAATGCCACTGACACTACAATTTCTCCCCCAAAATGGGTCGTCAAAAAATAAGGGTTTTTTTTTTAATTTATTTTTT
>JACGDI010000496.1:0-56550 GCA_014898725.1 Jacaranda copaia | reverse complement strand
TCCTGATAACAACAGTTGGCCAAAAAAAAAAAATTAAAAAAAAAACCCAACTCTCTATTTTGTGTTCTTATTATTGTATCTTTGAATTCTTCAATAAACACCAAAGTTAAACACATAAAATAATCAGCAAGGAATTAACAGCACTGATTCAAGAACAACAATAGGTAGGCGATAAAACAAGGAAAGAATTCAAAGCGGTGGGAAAATCAACTGAATTATTCATACAAAGGAAGGAAAAAAAAGAACATTTTTCAGATGGTCCCCAAAACATATATTCAAATCGTGGTGCTAAAACTTCTCTTTTTGTGGAAACATTATTGCTGTAGTTTCGGACAAATCATATTGAAAGCGATGAAATTCATAAAGAAAAGCAGGAATTGTATAAAGACGGAAAAGATGAGATGAATTCAAGTTGAAGAAAAGAATTCATTATATTTCGTCCAACTTTTATTGCCATAATTAGCAACAAAGTGCCAAAAACTAAACCAGAACTGAACGGCGAAAACCCGGAAACATGATGCTGAATTCCTGTGGAAATGAACTGAAAGACTAAACCCTTTTGATGATGAAAAAAGAAATTCAAATATTCAATGAAAATTGTGATCCAGAAATGACTTTGTACAGAAAATTCAAGAAATCTTCAATTTGAATCATAAATTAAAAAAAAAGAAAGAAAGAAAGAAAGAAAGAAAATTCATTCATTATTTAATTTACCTGGAAACTTCTTCCCATAATGGGCCTTTAAGACTTGCATCTCTAAAAGCAACATCCATATCAGAACGAATTTTGAGTAAAGCCAATGTTTCTGGCCTCGGCCACCGGTTTCCGCCACCGCCGCCACTTCTCTCACTTTCTTCCATAGGAATAATCGAGCTGGACGCGCCAACCTCGCTGCTGCCACCGCTAGCGCCGCCGCTCTCGTGGATTTCTGCCGCCGCCGCCGCCGCCGCAGCTCCATCTCCGGAGCTGCCCATCAGGCCTGAAACTCCAAGCATGTAATAAACAATTCCCTTTCTTTCCCAGCCAGCTAGCCCAAAACCTCCTTGCTTCTTCGGGCAATTACCAGCTGAAAAAAATAAAAATATATATCACAGAAGATGGGTGAATTCTGTGGGTTTTTATGAAGATGTGGGGTGTGTGGTGAATTTTTGTATAATTTATTTCGGTGGGATCTGCCTGTCAATCTCAGGCTCCTGAAAATATAATTTTAAGGATTGCCCTCTTTCTTTGGTAAAGAAAACTTCTTTTTCTTTGTTCTTTTTAAATATTTCCAGCTTCTTAAAATTAGGGTCTATAATTCCCTTTCACTAGCAAGATAAAATATATACATATATACGAGTATTATTTGGTTCAATAATACTAATTTTATACCTAAAATATGAGGTTTGAAATTTAAATTTAATAAATTTTTAATATTGATAGATACTAATAAAAAGAATTTAAAAATAAAAGATAATTTCATATACATATGCATACTAGTATAAATAGTTTTTAGTTAAAATAAATATAATTTCGAAAATTCAACAGATCGCGACTACGGTGATAATAAGTTGGTTTTTGTCTGTCCAGCTAAATATAGTTAAAAGCCGGCCCACGTAGGTCACCTTTGCTTTTTGGGCATTTTTGGATTTCAGTGGCAATTTTGGCCTACACTAGTGGGCATTTTGTGAAATGACCAAACTGCCCCCACATGCAACCATTGACCTTCTAATCATGGAGGCTAATTTAAAATCCTTTTTTTTTTTTTTTTAATCTACTCAATCCGATCATTGATCAAGGATTTGCTTGTGCAAATGGGTTTCCACAAGTTTGTGTATTGACTAAAATGCCCTTGATCGACAAAGTTAACAATTATGATGGTTTACATTTGGAAAAAATAATGATCAAAATAATCGTTGTTATGAGGTGGGTCGGGAGGGTATGGTACTTGTAGTGCCACGTGGGTGGGAAGGGATGAAGGCGATTGTTGCAATTTGACAAATTTTGTTATCAAGGCTTAGTTTGATCGAGAAAGAGGTCTTTTGCTTTAAGCATATGTATATTGGAAAAAACAAAGGGGGTCATTCTTAAGAGTGGGATCCATTGGGGTTGAATTAAACTAGTTAGATGTAGGCCATATTATTAGGCAAAGTCATTTATGAATAGAAGTAAATAGTGGACAATTTCTGTTAGGTTGCAGCTACCGTAATAAATGGGATCAAAAAATTCATCATATGCATCATTTATCATTAGAAAATTCTCATATATAATCCAAGACTAGTTGTAATAGCGCACTCATACATACATACATGCATGCATAAATATATGTATGTATATATTATGATGTCAAAATTCATTGCTGATTTTGAATTGATCCAACTCTTTAAGTACTATTCTGTCAGTATATGTACAAGGAACCTTTTCTTTTGAAAAGGTATCTAAATTGATGAAAGAACGAATCATCTTACAAACTGTCTTGAAGATTTTTTACTTTTTTAATATGAGATAAAACTTAAAATTATCATAAATAGGATATTTTTTTATCCAACTCTATGAAGTATTATTTTATCGGCACATCTGGTAAGATTTTCTTTCTTATGAAAAGGAATTTTAAAGGATGAGACAATAAGAACAAGTCAAAACTTGCCTTGGGGTTCAAGCCTCCAATATGAGATAAAACTTGATATCATCATCATCAGTATGACATTCAATTTTCTTTTTCGATTTTAAGATGTCAAGAATTATATGGAGTGTATGCTTTAACCTTTTCTTGGTTAATCACTACCAAAAGCTTATGTATTAGCTGTGGTAAAATTGCCACGAAATTAATTTCGTAACTATAGCTACAAATTTTCATAGCAAATATAATTCTTTTTAATTATAATCAATAAAAATTATTAATTATCAATTCATAATATTGTACTTTCGAAGCGTAACAATTAGTTATGCATTTGTCGTATGAAATTTAAAATATGTATAAAAAAGAATGATTATCGTATTCGGATTAATCGTACCAAGACTAGCTACAAGAGCATTAGTTTTGAACTTGGCCAAAACCATTTCATAGCCAAAATTATAAATTTTCAAGATCAATTACAAATTGATCGTGGTTGATACCTTAATTTTTTGCAGTGAATGGGAGATTAAGTTATTTTACTTTGGCTTTGTTAATTGTTGGCTGGTACTTGTTATAGTTAAAACTATTTGTAGAATGTGAGGCATCATATGTCAATCCATCCAATAAAATTGTTAAGCAATCTTTATCAAGAATGATTAGTCTTGATCTGTATAATACAGATCTAATTTATAATATTTGATTTCAGGTGCCAGTTTGGCAACAGTAATGCAGCCAGGATGAGGACTTAACTACAGCATTTTTGGTATTTAATCTTACTTTCTAGCATTGATAGTGGCTACCATGTTTAAGTACATGATGGCATCACTAATCTTGGTTAATGCTAACTAACTCCAATTTAAAATTTAATCCCCCACTAGTTTGTTTAATATGTACACCTAACATGAACCTTGATGTAATGGCTAGTGATTACGTTCTTGATTACCTTTAGGCATGGGCATCAACTTGGGTATGCGGGTTCGGATCTTTTCACTTGGATATCGAACATGTTTGAATTTGAATATTTTATTATTTTTTCTATCTAAAAATTATAATTTTTATTTCTGATTTTCAAAATTTAGTATCCTTCACATACGCGTTTCAACTGCCAGTAATTATAAGATATTTTTCTACTAATTTTTTTTAAATAGTAGCTGAATATTCAATCCATCCAATAAAATAAAATCTTCTTATCTAATATCCAAGATTTTAGTTAAATTTCTAATAATCAATCCAATAATTCATTTATTTATTTTAAATTGTTATCGATTCGATTTGATTATTTTGGGATACTAATTGACTTGACTTGAAGGCTTGCCCTAACCACCACCTTCCTAATTTATAGGAAATTAAATTAACAATTTTTTCTTTAGTTATATCATTTTCACCCTAAAGAAATCACACATGCATTTGTGGTGGTATTATTTTTTATTATAGAACGGAATTATTGATTGCATAATAAACATTTTGCCACCAGAACACAATTATAAAATAAGAGACCTGACGATTATGATTGACATTCAAATAACCTTGCCCTTAATTGAGGTTCAAATAACTTAATTACTCAATTTTTTTTCTTATTTCTTTATTTCCCTTTTAAAATAAAGAAAACTACCATAGAAATGGACCATCCCGCAAATAATGCAAAAACGAGGGACCCATCAACGAATAAGCCATTAAATGCCCAAATCAACAATTCTTTACACATTTTATGAGTGAAAACCATATCTATCTATATATATATATATATATATATTTTGTTTTATGAGTGAAAACCAGATATATTCTTACTATGCTTTCATTACGTGTACAAGTTAGATAAGAAAAAGGTGTTTTTGTTTCATTTTCAACACAATATTTTCATACTTCTAAAACAAAACCACGTATTCAATCAAAATTCAATTTTTTTTAATATTATTAAAAAAATTTAATATCACTTCTAATTATTGCGTCAATAAAAATTACAATACTACAAAAATATGATGCGACATGATTGATCAGACAAAAAATTATATTAAAAAAAATTTATAGTAGAATTTGTCTTTTTTTCCAACCGACTTCATTCTCCAATCCTACAACTAGAATATATTCTTCTAAAACGTCGAGAAACAAAAATAAATATTTCTTAAATCTTTGAGGGGTATAATGGTCAAAAGAAAAATGAATTAAAAAGATAGATACAAGGGCATATTAGTAAAAGAAGGAGAGATTGAGGGGTGGAGAAGTAAGGTAGGTAAACATCAAAGGCACAATGGGCACCGCTAATTTTTGTCTACATTTTGAGGTGAATGGTACGTAATTGATGATGAGAAGAAGACTAGTCACATTATTTTCTCTCTCTAAAATTGAATAGTCTATCTATAGTGTAGAACAGTATGTACAACTACTGCTATTATGGTATAATTTTACTTTTGTTTCTCACTCTACATGTATATATGTATGTATAGGTTTATACTTGTGGTTGCTTATCTTACAAAACAATAATATTTTTACTTGGGTGTTTGTTTTATGTCTGTGCTTCGCTGGATGTGGGCTTCTCTGGCTGTTGGAGATGCCTTTCCCACTATGCAATTCTACATTTACGGCTGGTATAAGTTTCTGTTTTCTCTTTCACACACGTACTTTGTGATATTTTTTCTTGAAGAAATAAAAAATTTTAAATTATTGAAAGTTACATCTAATGATGCTCGAATTCATTTTCGGACAAATAAGTGAAGTTCTGTGAGCTATTATACTTCTGTCGGTACATATGGTGAGAGGTTTTATTCTTATAAAAGACATTTTAACTTTTGAAACTGAAAACAATTTAGGTCCTACATTCTTTGGTGTAAAAATAAGAATTGATATTATCAAAAATTTAAGATTGAAATAGGCATGTTTGGTTTTATTTTCATTTTCGTCATTTCTAACATTTTAAAAGTTAGTTAGTAAAATTGAATTGAAAATGAGTTTGTGTTTGGATAGGTTGTTAAAAAAATAATGATTATATTGGTTTTAATAGGTTGTAGGTGGAGAGAGATAAAAATAATGAAAAAAAGAGAGAAAATATATAAGTTATTAAGAGAAGATATATATGTTATTGACGAATATATTTTGAAAACAAAAATAAAAATAATATTAGGTGAAAATATGTAAAACGTTATGAGTATCATTTTTGAAATAATAGAAAATATGAAAAGAACTTCGAAAATGAAACCAAATGGCCCTATAGAAATTGGCATGTGGCCGTTAATTCTCACATGTAATGCTGTTTGATGAGAGATATAAAACATTCATTTCGTAGAATACGAGTGAGACGTTTTGTTTTTATAAATAATGGTTTTAGTATAAAGAGGAATCTCAGTTTTTTTACATAAAATAAGATTGATATTACCAAATATTATTTAGAATAATTCTATGATTCTATAAGGTTGTAATACCTTACCTTTACGTGCCAATGACAAGCGCGTCACATGGCCCATATAAATATGGGCAATTATAAATAATAAAAAGAAAAATATGAAAAGTTGAATAATTTAAATTTAAAAAAGATAGAGAAAAAGTTGAGAAATTGAGAATATTTTAATACAAATACTCCCTTTATTTTGAAATGCTCAAAAGAAGCTGTACTGTATATGATTATGTCGTACATTATTCTAATGTAGGAGAAGACGGTTAAAAATGCTGATCCCGAAATACTAATTATTTAAGTTTAAATTATTGCAGTTCCCCATTGTACTTTATTTATAGATTATTGCAATAAAAGGTACTCTTTTTTTTATATATATAATACAATTTCTACGTAAGCATGTCTGGATCCGTGACAACTCTAGAAATCTGATAATTTTACAAAATTATTCCCAGTTGGTACATACACAGGTGAAACAGTGATGGATTATGTTAGAAAAATCTGATTACTAAATAATTGTTAGTTAAAAATTAAGATTAATTACCAACTCACATGGTTTTACTTTTTTTATTTTTTTTAAAAATAATAAAATAAATAACTAATTGAATTATGCTGGAATGTCAATATCTTAAAGTTGACAAATCAATCACCAAAACAAACAAGGGCATCAGCTATAGTTAATGCAAAAAAATTCGTAATTTTAATCATAAAATTGATTTTAGTCAAATTTAAGTAAATATTCTCATATATAATTCTTACTACAATCAATTTGTAATTAATGATTATTAATTTTTCTATGGGTATGATCTGTTGTGCTTTTGGACGTACATGTTACAAATTTACAGCTAATGAATTTTTATTGCTTGTCGTTTTAAAAAATTACATTTGTTATGAAAACTTTTAACTATATTTATGAATATCATAACAATATTTTCGTAGCAAATACTTAACTCTTTAACAATAAATATTATTATTATATTTGTACATTATTAGAGGATTGTAAATTAAAATATCTTCTCACATAAAAAATATTTTATCTCCTGATTGTAATATTTGAAAGTTGTATTAAATTATTATTTTTTGAGACTTATAATTTAATGCGGCAATTATTTTTTGGGACTTATAATTCAATGCCGCAGTTACCCACCAACTCTAATAAATTATCTAGATCGCAAAAGTTATATGCATTAACGTGTAATTTATAGTTTGAAATTGTACTTTTGTGATTATAATCATTTATGAGCCACTGAAAATTAAGTTGTAAAGTTGAGATCATAAATTATTATAAATTTATATCTTAGAATATTTATTTATTTTTACAAGAGTAGTTATTATTGGGTATTTATACGAATATAACATTGAATAATTCTACGCAACATGCACAACAACAGGCAGAGAATAACTTATTTGATTCCACCACGTATATTACTTTTTTTTCTTGTTTCAAAAAGTATAAAGAAAACGTGGGACAGTAATCCAATCCCACGGATTTAGTATATCTTGAGAAACACGATTTTCTTGGCTTTTTTTTTCAAAAGTCTGCATTTGTAGTTACACCAAGAAAAAATATTTTTAAGCAACTGCGAGTGATGTAATTATTTAAAAGAGTTAGTAACTAATATATTGACGTTTGAGGATAGGTAGTCATAACAAACAAGAATAGTGTAGTAATTAAGTTGAATTTTGGACTCCTTATTGAACGTAGGGGGTATTTGTACCACTATTAAAAGTTAGGTATTTATTATTAAAAAAATTATTTACGAAATCTATAAATTATATTTGCAATTTTTTGTAGTAAATATAATATTTTTGAAATAACAAGTAATAAAAATTATGACCTATCAATCTGTAACCATATTTATTACAAACATATCTATAAAAAAACTAATATATTAAAGAAAGAATAATAATCAGTTACGAATCGACCATAACTGATGCCTGACTTTTATACTGTAAGTGTTTAAAAATAATAAATTTTACAAATTATGGATGATGCAAAAAGTTTATATTGGGTCTCAAATTCGTGTTTGCATTAGTAGAAAAAGTGGGTATCACTAAAAGTGATATATGTTTTGAAATTAAATAATTAATTAGAAAAATAGTAAAAAATGAAATAAGCATTTTGATTAAAAAAAATGACTTATGCTTAAATTCATCTGAGAAAATACCAAAAAACCCTTTAGTTTGGAATCTTCAAAAATGCTGGTAAGGATGAATTTGCTAAGTATATTTTATCAAAATGTTAGAACTGTAAAAAGTACCTCCAAAGATGCTTCCAACTTTTTAACCTTTTCTAAAACAATCGTTGAAGTAGAAGTAGATGTTATTTTCAACTGTTTATATTTAGTCTTGAATTATTCTACACATTTTTATTTAATTTTTGTCTATAATTGTTTTAGTTCTTGTGCAAAAATAGTGGCAACCAACTGAAAATAGAGGCATTTTTCAAAAACGTGCTTTATATTGCCTTTTACACCACACAAATGCTTAAACTGCTTCCCCTCATTTCCCAAAAGGGGGTCCTCTCCTTTTCAAATTCCATTTTCTCTTCTACATTCCCACTAAAAATAGCCACAAGGTATCTAGCATGCCACATGCTAATTATCGACTATAGAATATCTAGCACAATTATTAAATGTAATTTCCAGCACAGAAAAATAGGTTTATTGCCACACACTCTTACCTTATTTTTAATTCCTCCAAAATAATAGCTCAACTAATTTGATTTATAACTTCCCATCAAGAGCTCGTGCTTCAGAATTTACATGCGACAGTAGTTTGTAAATAAGTTATCTTTTTAGTATAATCAACACTTTAATAGGGTAACAGTAGCAAATTCGTCCGATCCTATCTATCGCACTTCACTTTCACGGGCTGTGGTAGCATCTTTTTTTCTAACACTCGATATGATTTGTTTAAATCAAACAATATATATTTTTAAGAGGATTTCTATAACCACATCTATAGTAAAATTGTGATGGACTTACATTTTAGACCATAATTACAACATTCAACGTTCTAAAGTGATGGAGAATTCTATAAGGTAATTACTATGTTGGTTATTTATAATTACCTTTTTTATTATAAATGGAAAAAAATAAACAAAATATTCATAGTTTTTATTTTTCATTTTTGCTAGTTATAAGAAGGCAAATCATTCATTAAAGTACCAACAACTGGTTAACCATTAAGGATTGTGACACAGGCCAATATGAGTTGTCTGATCTGAAAATTTTGGGTGGCCCATGTAAAAAAGTTACATGTACACAAAGGATTAATTGAACATGGTAGGCATGTGAATATAGACATAAAGCATGTGTCATCCATGTGGATTTTAACTCTTTTCTATTTTATCTGGCATTAGCTGATTAGAAGACCCAAAGTGGGATTCTTGCATATTTAACTAAACATATTTTTTATTAAATTTTAATTTTCCCATCTTTTCTTTTCCAAGAATTAAGATAAATAATGGTCATACAGCAAAAAGTGAAGGCAATTTATGATCACATTCTTCTTGGAGCCCACTAGAGGGGAGAAGTTGTGATTCAACCCTCTGCAGTGGCCATAATCTCATGAACCAACCATACATATTGTCAAAATCAGCTGGCCTTCAACAATATGAACTATTGACAGTGACTTGTCAAGGCGATAGTAACTAAGGCTTTCTTTTTATATACAATGATAGTGATTATATATAACAATATTTTTTTCCAAATACAAAAGTAAAAAAATATAAATTAATTTATAAGTCTTTTTTCTCTCTCACTCGTTGAGGCACTTGTTTCTATAAGCGAAAATCGCCACTACTCGAATAATAATTTCTTTGACCATGAATTTAAGGCGCATTAAAAATTGTCATATGTGGAACAACGGTTTTATGCATTTTTTTTAAAATCATTTGACTATGCAACTTCTAATAATATCAAGTTTTATTTTATTTCATATAGAAGGAATTAAAATACATGGAAAGTTTATAAATTATTTTTTTATTCTCACTTACTGAGACACTTTACATAAGAATAGTATTTAAATTATCACTATAAACAATTAGTGACACACTTATAGCGATAATGAAAATTTTATCACAAATAATAAAGACAATATTTATTGTCACTAGATTGTTATTATATAAGTGTCACTAATTGTTAATAGTGACAACTTAAAATATCAATTTTTGTTATTATCAAGTCATATTGTGACAAGATAAAAATTATTGTCACTTAAAAATTATTATTAATGATAAGATAAAAGCTATTATTACTTAATACATATTATTAGTGATAACTATAACTTTGTCACTTATTATTTTATCACTAATTTTATATTCTTTGTAGTGGTTATTTATCTATTATTCTTTTAATCATTAATACACCTATTAATATAATTTATGTATTTGAATAAATCAAATCTCAAACCTTAAATATTTCCAGCTTGTGTCAACAAGAATTTACTGCATAATACAGCAAATGATCATTTGGGTTGAGCAATATTAATAAACAAAGGTTAGAGTGATAAGTAAGCTATATATAACCATGTGCAGTGACTTAATTGCGCACTTAAGTTTGCAATTTGAGGGGGAGCTTTACATCGAACATGCATTTATATACATAAATATGTGATAATTAAATATGTTATAATTAGGACAAGTTAGTTAATTATGGGGAAAACATGGGAAAGGGGCATGTGAACGTGCGACCCAAATCATCATGTTAACCACATGCAACCGTGTGTGGTTTCTAACCGTTACAGGGTGTGCTGAGGTAATGGAGATCCCTATCTTAGCTTAGGTTGGAAACAAAAGGAAGGCAGGCAAGCAACTCTTTCATTCATTCATTCATTGCCTCAACTCAAACCTAGCTAGCTAATTAGTTTGTTAAGAATAATTACTTCAACCAACAGCAACTTGTGATTTTGTTTTGTGCGTGATCCTCGTCGTGGCACGTTGTCTCTGTATATGTAAAGTAATTGTCCGCTAATTTGAGAGTATAGTTATAAATACTTCAGTATTTTGAGTGTGTTATGTTTTTTTTATAATTTATATATATGTACATTAAGAGTTCGTTACTTTTCGGGTCATCAACTTCACACCGATATATGTGAAGGTGATGCCATTGATCCACTAGGTGCGTTGGTAGGAGAAGGGAGTTGCGGATAATAGAAAAAGTATGCTATAACAACCAATTATTTTGTGTATGATGGAAATTTTTAAGCTAATTCTAAATTATTAAGATTTATGGAATACTCATAGCTAAGGATAGTTTTGATAAATCAAATTTTTGGTGTATTTTGATGGTAAATCGCTATAATGTGAGCGTAAAATATCTTTATATATATAACACAGCAAAAATATATAAGTTATGTGATTTTTAAAAGATACGTGTATAGTGTAAAATATTGAATTTGTGACTTCTATTTAATTTTATTAATTGAACAAATTTAGAGGCGAGGTTATGTGTATGTTTTCTCAAGACAAAATGATCATTTTGCCCCTACCTTTTAGTGAATTTGCAACTTTCATTTAATGTTTAATCGAAAAAAAAATTAAAATAGAGGCTACATGTATATTTCTTTAGGGCAAAATGATCAATTTGCGACGTTAGCATTTTTAATAGGGTAAAATTGGAGGCGAGACTATGTGTATGTATTCTTAGAGTAAAATGGCCAATATACAATTGTTGTGTAGCTTCTATTTAATTGCACAAACTTATAGTTGAAGTTATGTGTACGTATTATTAGGGCAACATGATTAATTTCCGACTGTCATTTTACTTTTTCACTTTGGCGAACTTAGAGGCGATGTTATGTGTATGAAATGCAAAATGATTCTTTTCTTTACTGCATGTGAGTTGTCCTAATCTTAATTTGGGATTATATATGTCGAGTGGCTTATGATTCAGTGGTATAAATCTTTTCTATTATGTGGAAGGTTAGGAGTTTAAATTCAAATGAGCTCCTTATATTCATAATAATATGCAATTTGTATTTTAATTTAATTAATTCGATTTCAATAACAAAATAATATAGTCTTGTTGAAAGAATAAATTCATCATTGTAAGTTCTGGAAAAAAAAATTGGGATTTCGTGTCATTGACACCTCTTCCATGTAATAATATTAACAATCATGGCATATTGATCTTGCGTGCATAAATATATATATATATATATATATATATCACCATGTGTAATAAATAATAAAAATTTCAATATAATACAATTAAATGTATAATAATAAAAACCATACTAAATAAAATACAATGTTGATTTTCAAACCAACAAATTATGACAAAATTGACAGTGAAAAATTCAAATAAGAACAATATCAAATATAGAGTAATTTCAATGGTAGATAAAGTGACATATTTGGTATATTTAAAATTTGGTATCATAATTTTTATTTTAGACACAAAAATACCTTTATTTTTATAATAGTAAAGATGCGGTTTCAAAAACAACTAAATGCATTCTCTCGTGAAACATTTTAAAAATATCATTATAAATTAAATAACTTAGAAAAAGATTGTCTTATGTTGTATTTTAAATCAAATTCAACACTTTGCACCCTGTTGTGACTTAAATTCTTGACAAAAATTTTCAATTCATTATACTTGAAGAAAATTTGGTGTTGAATAGCCATAAATTCAATGTCATAAATATAACATGAAAAATATTTAATGATCATGTAAATATGTATATATATATATATATATTAAGCAAATCAATCATTGTAGACAATTATATGAATAATAAACTTTAAAAAAAAATAACACGATAGTACATGTGGTGTAGTATATGTTTTACCAAAGAAATTTCTCAAAAATATTAATAACTATATAGTGTAAAACTACGTGATAACAAGACATAAAATGATAAAAACTTATAACAAGTGACATACGTCATGAAGCGAGAATTCAATTTATTTCAAACTGGATATAACTGCCGTTTTGGAAATATCGAGAAACATAGGACATGACTGAGGAACTGACCCATGTGGAGAGGAATTATTTAGAATAATAAAGTGCAAGATTTAATTTATTAATTCATGGCTACCAAAATTCGAGCTTTTCATGAGACCTATATTTGTAATCTCAAAATTGGGCAATATTTAGGAGAAAATGAAAAAGGTGTATTGTATAAAGATAAATTATGTCCCTGCTCTCCCACTTCAACTATTGATCTAGGTCATCCTATTCATAGTTTGTCTAACTAAATGATTGACTCGATTAAGAGGGTATTTGGCCAAGCTTATTTTAAATATCTTATAAGCTTCTATATCTTATAAGATATTTTTGAAATTTATAAAATGTTAGATCTTATTTTTAAAATAAGTTGTTGAAGTGTTTGGATAAAATAAGATCTTGGAGCTTATAAGGTATTAATAATAAGAATTTTGTAATTAAAATGGTTAAAAATCAAGGAGCTTGTTAAGATCTTAAAAATAAGTTAGGGTCTTCTTACTTTTTTTAAAAGACCTTATAAGCTCCTCCTAACATCTTATTTTAGGATCTTATAAAATCTTTTTTTAAAAAATTACCAAACATTTTTTATCAACTTATAAATTTTAAACATCTTATAAGATATTTTGAAAAGCTTATAAGCTCACCCAAACACTCTTTAAATGATTTGAGAGATTTAGGGTTTGCTAGTTGTGGATCAAATATTTGCTAGTAGTATGTTCTTTGTCTAGGTGTGAACCAATGTCGATTTTTATGGACTTTACTCAGTTTTTGGTGGTGTTGCGTTGACGGAATATGTGCTTGACCGGTTGTGCAGATATCTGATATGTTTGCGATTGAACACTAAAGTCTAAACATGGCATTGTTGGAGGAGATAAGGTTGTCACTATTGCTTCCTTCCTTTTCTTTTATCAAAAATTTAAAAAAATGATTTGGGAGGTAAAATTTTTAAATTTATAAATAAATTTATCAATGTTATTTGATGTTTTTGGATTTTTTTTATTTTGAATGGATAAAAATAAAATAATTTTTGAATTATATATACATTGCAAATCCCTTAAAACTTACAATTATTTTAAAATCATTAACTTTACATATTTTCATCATTCAAATCCTTCGTTCGAATGAAATCTTGATATTTATATAAATATAAATTGTGTACAATTGGAATAGCATTGAATGACTTATTGCAATTCGCACATATATTTCATGTGGACTTTGGTACAAGATAAATTTTAGATGATGGGACAATTGTGGACTTTGATAAATGATAAATTTTAGATGATGGGACAATTTTTACAGGAGAATAAAATCAAAACATCAAGTAACATTAAAAAGTTATCTAATTTAACCCTATTTTCTGTCTTTATTTCCATCTCATTGTATCTTATTTTATTTTACGAGAATTGATAATGACCGTCAACACTTCAATGTAAATCCTAGGTAATCTTTTATTCCATAAACCCATATTTTACTATATAAATTGATGAAAATTATGCACTATTAATTTCTATCTTTCTCAAAATACTCTTCTCTCAAAAGAATTAACAAGATTCGAAGTTCAATAAAAAAAATTTATTTTTTTATTAAATTAAACTATAGCTTATTCAACCCCTATCAATTTTTTTAAGTTTTTTTTCTACGAATCTAGCCCCAAAGCGGGGCACTTTGCGTGTACTGCAGCATTGAAGAAAAAAGGGGGAAAAAATGAAAGAATAAATAACGACCTAGCCATATATATAGAATTGTTCGTCTATTGTGTAGAGGTTTTGACAATTGCTTTATATGCCTTGCCATCTAAATGCTAAATTACATAATAATGTTTACTGTGGTTGTCTGTTTTCAATTGTTACTTTCTTAATTATGTATATAGAAATACTTAACTCTGGAAAATTAAATGTGTGACAAATAAATTAATGATATTCATCACATGTATCTAGTCATTGTATTCCAAATTAATTGGAGCAATTCAACGACCCACCCTCTTTCCACATTATATGTGCACCAGAATTCAATTTATTAGTTGTTTCCAACCTTATACAATGACAAGTTTAAAAGAAAAAAATGTATGAAGAACTTCTGTAATATTACAACTCAAAAAAAAATTGAAATAAAAATCAAATAAATGGAAAAGAAAGAGAGTATAACTGGTATTACTAAATAATATGTCCTCATTTATGTCCCAGGGACACGTAGGTAAAAATTATATGCAAGATAAGTTTAACTTTTTGGAGTGAATCACTGATTCAAAAGGTCAATTAGATGGGCCATGAAGTCTAATGGGCTAGGTCGATGCTTGAACAATTGATGGGGATGGATTGTACATTCAATGGCAATTTGTCTATGCTGATTCAAATTTAGTTCAGTCTAATAATTCGGTAATTTACCCCATGAGCTGGTATAATCCTCGTTGTCCTTAAAAAATACCCCATATAAGTTTTAATAAAATAAAAAAAAAATCAAATTTTATACTAAATCCCTTATTTTCCTGAATTTATAGTTCAATTGATTAATGCCGCCTTGTCAAGGCTAAATCTATAGCGCTGATCCACTAAGGAATCAACCAACATATATACTAACAACCACAATCAGAAAGGGCATCAAATCATGACTTGGTTAACTCGAACACCCTCTGAAGACAAAGAAAATCGCAACTTTACAAATTTCATAAAGATCCCTGAATCTAATTTCAAACAATATCCAAATGATACTAAATTTTCATGATTGGTGGGAATTCAGAAGCTCTTTTGGTATTGATTAAAAATAAAAAATAGGATAAATAAAAAAAATTGGGATAAAGAAAACAAATACATAAATATATCATGTACATGTATATATCTATGTATATGCATATATCGTAAATATGTATATATGTATATATACATATATCATATTTTTTAATACACACATTCAGAATTCGTTGCCTTCGAATCTTTAACATCATATTTTATGTGTAAAAAGCGTGAGATTTATATCATTAGATCAAAAGTCACTCAATTATATATATATATATATATATACATACCATATGAGTATATATAACAATTGATTTGTGAGTGAGACAAATTTTAATTATCAAACCTCCCACCCAGTTCAAAAATAACAAATTTCAATACCATCAACTGTTATTATTATTTAAAGTTTTAAAATAAATCATTTTCATAAAAATTCAACTCATTAAACCAATTTATGTACGCCTCATTTAATCACACCTAGCTATGGTAGAGGTTTTAGGCCCCATTTGATGGAGGTCCATGAAAGGGATTAGTGCTACCTAAATGTCACTGTTTTAGGGTCCATATGCACCAAAGTAAAAGCACTCTAAAAGCCCAATTTGGGCACCCATTGCATATGATGCTGAGATCCCATGTGCCCCCAAATGACAGCCCACCAATTGGGATAAAGAGAGTGTGAGAGGCATATCACATTTGCCCTCATATGTCTATTTCACCATATTTAACTTTGTTTTACTCATGTCACATTCCATGATGTGTGTCTCAAATGGACGACTTTCCTATTCATCACTACTTTACCCCATTTTTATTCAAAAAAAAAGATTATCTTCCCAACCACTTCACCCACACTTTTATGGAATTTGGAATAAATAAACACAAAGAATCAGTAATTTGACAACTTTATAGAAATTAAATAAAAAAATAATGATTTGTGTGCACATAGATGAATTATGGATTCCTAAAAATAGTGATAGAAATAAGAGCACGTGCATGCAGCAAAATAGTGTATCACTTAATTCTACATAGGTTGATTTTAGATATCTGCGTTGATGATGATTAATCTATCGTTGAATATGAAAGTTTAATTTATTAAAATATTATTCTATTGATACACATTAATAGAGAGATTTAATCTAAAAAAATTCATATGGAGATTTAATTTGTCAAGATATTATATTGCGGATGCTGCTGACAGTAGCTTATAATGAAAAAGGGTAGTGTTTGGAATGATTTCAACCTGGGAGGTCGAGTACTGAAAATTGTATATCTCTCGAGGTCTGAGATCTGCAATCACAACACACGTTAAATTAGTCGAGGTGCCCTCAGCTAAGGCACTCCAATGCTCAAGTTAATTCTGGTCGAGATATAGAGATTGAACAAAATATTGAAAGTATATAAAGCTTATGGCATATTAAACGTTACCTTGAACGTAGTTAAGTATGAAGTATTTATAGCATTCTCCAAGCATGATTTAACCATAGTGCCATTAGCAGGTGTACTAACTTTTGTCTTGGCCAGGGGGCTAATGATCATTCTATGTTCAGATCCCGATACTGTTCCAAATAGCTGAATTTCTTGTTTTTCAGGGTAAATAGTACTTCTAGAGGCGTCTCTCTACCAAAAGTGGTGACATGGTTGGCAGAATTGGTGGTAGCAATTGTTTCTGTTGTCACGCGTCATTAATACGAAGGCATACTGCCTGTCAGACTAATAATGCGGCGGGGATCTGGGTCAACGCCGAAGTGGATCTTGAGGTCGATATATATTGACTAGACATGATTGTTAAAACATCTAGAGTGGTCTTGAAGTCGTGCAGGTCGACTGCAAACCTTGCCGAGTGAGGTCGATACAGATCGACTAAACAGATTTGATATTGGGCCTCCTGGACTATCTCACTTGATGTTAGGCCTGTTGGGTCTACTAGGTTATCCCATATCAATTGCCAACATGCATTGATGGAGAAATTGTTCTAAAGAAAGGCTTCAAGTGAAGGATATATTCACATCTCATACCCTCTAATTCCTCGATATGAAACACAATCAAAGTATCATCACAACCATCAATCAAGAAACATGAGAAAAGATACATAAACATTGTTCACAAAAATGCCAATGATAACGATGACCAAATCAATCAACAAATATAGAAGTTTAATTGCATTAAAATATCATCACACTGGCATGTCTTGATAGAGGGTTTTGCTTTGAAAAAAACACTTCAAATGGACAATAGAAAGAAGATTTATAAATTCAAGCCCATACTCCTCAATTTCTCAATGTGGGACAGGCCTCGTCATGCATCATATCTTATCTTATTATCTATAACTTTCGTAGTTTATTCTCACAGCACGTTTTATTTGCAGTTTAAGACGTGTAAGATGTTCAATCATCACTACATATAGAAAGTTACACACTCAGATTAAGACAAGCAAATGCCCTTTGGTTTATTCAAGGGCCGGCTGTGGATAGGCTGGGATTGCTTACACCAATATTATTTATCACCTGATAATGCTGATCAGAAAAAGCCAACAGCAACTTCAGCGAAAGCTTAAGCCGATTTTCAATAGTATCAAACACAAACTTCCATCCTTTATTGCAGTCGTATTCAAGAAAATGTACACCTGTCAGTGGTTTATTCTGTTGAATCTGTTCACTTGTCAGGCTTCTGTACATATACAAATCCACTGATAAAAAAGTCAGACTGTGAAGAAATATCAGAAGAGACAAAGCAGAAGCCGACACCAATAGGAACCCTTTTACCAGAAGATCATTCACAAGTCATAGTTGAATTATAGCTAACGGAAACTCCGGTAATCATAAAACATTGGTGCAATAGATTGACACACAAACAAGAACAGGACCGAAAACTATGCTGGTCTGAGAGACAAGTCTTGTCTCATTCCGGACAAGTTGCACAATCTTTCTCAGCAGGCTTAGTAGTTAAGATACTCTTTAGTTTTTTACATTACACCGGTTTACGCTTGGGTTCCACATTTTTAACCATCTTATGCAATCTTATCAATGTATGTATCCTTCCCACGAGATCTCAGCCTTTCAAAAATCAGCCATGATTAGTTAAAATCAACAAACCACATAGAAATGGAGGGATCACAACAGACCATGCAAGTGGCAGAACAAAATCACTCCAGTACGTAACGAGTCTTGAGAAATATTGCACAACACAAGTCCCATCTACAAACCAAAATGACAAAAGTAAGTTCGGATGCAAAGGCAGTATGAGATAGCACATTATTTGTCGATACACAAAGTAACACCGATTATTAATAAAGGAGTACTGAAATTCACGAGGATCAATTTCACTCAGGAAATGCACCTTGTGTTCAGATGAAGGGGGGACTTTAAAAGCTGAAGTAAAAATATGGAGATATTCTAAAAAGCAAGAGCATCTTCATAGACTCAGTTTCCACAGCTGTAGCAGTGGAAGCCCTTCCAAACTCTTCTCCAGTTGAAATTGGAATAGGAATAAAATGAAATATAGTTAATTGTGCTGCAAGTAGGTGTAAAGGTAACTGTAGAATTAAGAAATATCAGATAATTCATAAATGTGCTCAATTGAGTGCGGAAAACACATTGCAGAAAGAGGGACAAGAAAGTCCGAAAGTTTAGCTTCCTTCTTGCAGTCGAATTAGGTACAAGTTTCGCAGTGTAAGTTGCACCATAATCCGTCATACCTGGGAGGTTTTCAGATTGGCTTCTCAATTCCTCCAGCACAAACTCTCAACTGACTTGATATTCTCCAATTGTTTCAGCAGTTAAGAAGCATGATCTTTCTTTGCCTACCAGAAACAATTCAAAATAGAAGCAAGATGCGTTCTCTATGCAAGAGAAGAGATAAAGTATGAGTATAAAAAAATCAGACGAATAATGTCCAAGAGTTCTAAATAAGTTTTTCCACATATATAACTGAAAGATAGGAAGACACTTTCCTTAGATAGCAGAGTATAAATACATTTGACCAAATGTGTACCATGCAAAAGTAGATATAAAAAAACTCTAGGGAATGAAGGGAAGGAGAGCACTTTAAGGTGACAAATGACAGGCCAAATGCAAAACTAGTTGAACAAAGAAACACCATTTCCTCAATTTTATCATTATTAACATATCAGATATGAGCATCACAGGGTGGTCTTTCTCAGCTTCTTCAGGGCTTAGTGAACGGACACAATCTTGTCACACATCAGTCTATTTGAGTCATTGTTGCATCTGAGTGGTGCATATACATTTTTCTTTTGCCTGCTAGACAGGTTATATTCAACAAACAACAAGCAATTTGGAGCTGTAATTATGATTTCTTAACTAAGTAATCATTGAAACTGCAAAGCAAATTAAAGCATGTAAGTCCTCTAAAATCCACGTTATTATGTAATGCAAGGTATAAAGCAAATATCCCTCTGATCACCAGCTTCCAACTATTAACTATTAAGTCAAATATATCAATTAAAACCCAGCACAAAAGATACGGACATTATTGACCTTAGGAAAGGGTAAATGATAGAGAAAAACCAACAAAATACACAAAACTAAAGCCTTCTGATAAACTGTAAAAGTTACAAGCACAAATAGACAGAAACCCCTTAAGAAGATGTTTAAAAGAGAGGATAAACATTCCTAGTATATGTATTGAACAAAACTGAAGACCATAACATATGCAAAAAGCAGCAAAACACAAATCTTGTGCTTCAATTGATCTCCCACAAGAACCAGCATTTTATAAGCCACACCCCAACTTGATAACAAAAGAAACAGGGGGATTTGCATCTGAGATTCCTCAACGTTAGCAGGTTTTGCCAAGGCAGTCAAATTGATTGTTGTCAGTACCCATTTCTTTTTGCCTTAGCTCCAAAGCCATGCGTTCATTCTCTAGCTTCATCCTCTCAATTTCCATTTTCATCATCTCTAATTCCCGGTCCTTTTTTCTGCAAAATCTATGCCATTTAAATCGCTCTTTCTCCAGTTCCAACATTTGCGCTTGTATGTGGATCCTTTGTTCTTCTAATTGAAGATTTCTATGATTCATCCATTGCTTCTGTAACATATTTGTTTTTGCGCCTTCCTGGGGCACTTGATTTGCATCACCACTGGCATTTTCTGCCAGAAAACTAAAAGTTTTGTTGCAACCTAGAGGACTCAAAGAATTATTTAAACTAAAATCTTCACGACTCTGACATAACTTTGCCCTCTTCGCAGAGCTCCCTGGCAACCCATGTGCCCTGTGCTCTCCAGGCAGGGCCTGATTCTCCTCAGATACATCATGATCATCATATTCAGCTTCTTGTTCAACCTCATCATTGTCGTCATGATGCCTTTTCATATCATTGTCGTCATGATCATCTCTCAGCATAAGGGCTAAACGTAAAGAACGCTGCAGTTCAGGATCAGGAGGCAGATGCAACCGGTTCCCATTATGGTAAGAACACATCTCTTCATAGTGCAAATGCTTTGAGCTCAGAATTTTTCTAACTTCCTCTTTGGCTTTCTCAGGGATGTGATCCATCACATCTAAAAGAGCTGGATTTTCAACAACTTCGCAAGATGTCCCTCTCCCCAGGATCTCATTAAGCCTCTTGTACCTTTTGTTGAGGTCATTGAATTTATCCTCACACTGCTGAGGCGAAACAAAATGACCCCTTTCAGCCATGACTTTTGAAACTGACTTCCACTTTCCCTTCTTCTGTAAATTCAATAATTTCCTTCTCGGACCACCCATGTATTCAGCAGATGCCTCCTCACTTATATAAGAAACAGCTGTGATTAACAGCCTCACCATCGTGTCAGTCCATTTCACACGCTGCCATGGGGAAGCCTTCTTACCTTTGCTTGGATCATTGCGACCCTCAGCAGCGTCTTCCATAAAGCTCGGCTCATCCTCATCACTTGCAGATTTCCCTCTATCCAGTTTATTGTAGTCCGCCAACAAAACAGTTTGGTCGCAATCTTGAGTGCTTCCAATTGTAAGAGGAAAATTCTCGGGCATTGTGGGCTGGGCCATCGATGATCCTTGTCTAGGATAAGTGTTATTTTGATGGTGAAGGGCAAATGGATGCTGTTGATGATGATGAACCCTCAGCGGCCCTTGCAAATCAAAACCTCCATAAGAAGCATTACCTCGCATAGTGCTTCCTGATGATAAATTCCCTTCCATAATTTGCCTCACACACTTTCAGATCCAACGAAGAAGCAAAATCACTTCACAAATTAACTTCTGCATATAACACCACAATTTTCACTCTGTAGGGATGTATGTAGTTTAGCAAGGTCATCAAAACTCTTAAATCAGCAGCCATCCTCAGACCTACAAATCCATCTGTAATAAATTTCTCTAGCCGTCCACATAGCAAAAACCAAATCCTTCTAGGCTATCCTAAAACCCCAAATCATGAATAAAATCAACTCTTTCTGCTAAAAGGCATACAAAAAGAAAAAAGAATACATAAAAAAGCAGTATTCTACTCATGGAAAGAACCCACCAACATAAACCAACCCTAAATTAAAAGCAAAACCACGCATCACCAGAAAACTTCAAAAAGATTCGATTTTTACCAAATACCAGAAAAAAGCAACAATCTTTAAACCGAAAAATAAGGAATAAACAGTACTTTTTGGCAAGAACTTACATTGAAACTGATGAAGTACAAATCAAGATTGGAGCTTCCAACTGTAGAACCTGAAACCAAAAGTGAAAATAATACATCTGAAAATATCAACACAGCCTCCGCCTCAGTAGTACAGAATTTTAAACAAATAATTCTGAATGTTCATAGGTGGGGAATTTTATATAGCAGATGGGTAATAGAAAAATGCTTGAAGTAAAGGACCATAAGGGTTATTGAAAGATGCAATGTATTTGAGGATCTAAGGGTCCACAAAAGTATATTTTTTCTTGCCACACACTAAAAACACACGCTGCTCCTTGAAAGAAGGCTTGAAATCTTTTGTCAACAACAGCGAAAGAATTGTATAATTTGTACTACTTGTGTATTATATAGTACAGGTTTTTGGGCAAGTTGTGAGGGACATCATTGGAACCTCCATTAGAAAACGTTTTTTGGAGGAGAAATGTAATCAGAATTCTGACAGGTTCTTGATGCTGCCAAATTTGTGGGTTTATGTGTATCTTGATGGCTCGTTGGCTCGTTTTGCATAATAAATATATAATTTTATTTTATTTTAATATTTAATTTATTTTTAAAATTTTTTGATAAACGTATATGCCAAATTTATTTATGTATGTTTTTCAACTGAAATAGGAAATAAATTATAATTTATTAAATAAAATAATTATATCAAATAAATAATTAAAATGAAATATTAAATTATTTAAAATATACAAATAATTATTAATTATGATACAAAATAATTCATTATTTATTTCAATCATATATATTTGTCTAATTTAAATACACTAAATAGATAAGTTTTGAAAGAAAATTGTATTTTTAATTTGAGAAAATTATTATAATACACCGTTGGTCCTTTTGATGTTCTTACGTTTGTCGAATGCAACTTTTTTTATTAAAATTAGGCCTTTGAAGTGTGATTTTGTTATAAAGAAAAAGAGTAGGTTATTAAAAGATTGTGGAAACAACTAATTAATATTGGGATTGAATTCTTTATTTAGTTGAAAATATAGAAATAATGATTTTTCTATTTTTCTTCATCACATGTAAATTTACAAAAGAAAATTTGGAAAACTATAACCATGAAATATTTTATATGTACAGGAACAGTATGCTACAATGATTAATTAGTAAACATTATTAACATCAACATTGAAAAAGAGAAAAAAGAAAAACAAGTAATCCCTAAATAGAGCCTAACACCACAGGAAAGAATCGTGTTTGTTAAACAGCGGTTCTAAATAAAAAAAATAGACATAGGCAACGCTTTTTTATTTTGTAGACATAGGCAACTCTGTATAAAAGGTCTGGAGGTAAGAGTAAAATACTGAGACATTTGCACCGCTGAAGCCGAAAGTAAACGAAGTCAAGATTCAAGAAAAGCAGAGAGACAAGCAAAGCCAAGTAGAAAAGGAAATGGGGAGCGAAGAGGAGAGCACGGTGAAGGAGCCATTGGACCTCATTCGTCTCAGCCTCGACGAGCGCATTTACGTCAAACTCCGCCACGACCGGGAGCTCCGTGGCAAGCTTCATGTCCGCTCTCTCTCTCTACATTTACGGCAAATATGTGTTTATATGTTTGTGGCATGTGTGTTTGTTTTGATTTTCTTTTACATATAATTTGAGTGGAAAGAAGGAAAATATGATTTCTTGTTAACTGAATGTTGTTTTTGTGGTTGGGGAAATTTGAATTGAGCGAAATTTGGTGTGCAGCAATTGAAGGATGATAATTGATAAGTAGCCTGTTAGGGTTTGGGAAAGCTTTTTTTTTTTGGTTGATTTGGATTAGTTGAAATCCTGTTAGTATTGATAGGTTTTCTGTTTTTTCTTTTCCATTTCTATGGTATTTTTATTTTTTCTTTTCTTAATTGTTTTCTTCATCAGTAATAAAGAACTATCCTATAGATATTTTTCCACGACAATTCTCAATGAATTTAACCGTGGAAGGATTGTCCGAGTTGTGGGATTGGTTGATTCTAACTTTGGGGAATTCTGTTAAAGTTTTTGAGCTGATTATTGCGAACCTAAGTCACTTCACTTGTAATCTTAAGTGATTTCACTGGCCTTGCAAATTGTCATTACACTTATTTACAGTTTGCATGAATTTTCCAGGCTTATGATCAGCATTTAAATATGATTCTGGGTGATGTTGAAGAAATAGTTACAACCATGGAGATTGACGATGAGACATATGAGGAAATTGTCAGGGTATGCTATCATGTCATAAGATTTTTGACTGTTACTTTTCTCTTTTAGTTTCATTTATTTCACCTTTAAGCGTGTAATAAAGTATTAAAGTTGGATCACTTAGATACTGGTTTTATGTTGGCTGGGATGACTTAAGATCTTCTTTGGAGCAATAGCCGGTTAAGATGATGCCGCAAGAAATGTGGTCAGACCACAGAGAAATGACGTCAGAATCCGTGTTGCACACAAAACTGGCTTGAGCCAATAGTAGATGATCCCATATTTTCAGGTGTCATTTTAGATATATTTTGGGTTATTTGGTAGGGAATATATCAGGTGCATCAAACCATAGTTACCGAATTCGCAATACTCTATGGTACATGATACGAGTAACGGTATACAGTATGTTACTTTACTAAAATATGGTATGCTTGGGATAGACTTAGTCGGTACACTCTTTTGGTACGCAATACGTTATATAATTTACTTGGTACATTCTCAATGTAAAATTTTTAAAAAAGTTAGAAAATCATATAAAAATTTGTATAAAATTTAAACAAAACTATCCACATATATTTTATAGCAATGCCAAATACCATGTTGATAGATTAAGTTGGATGAGAGAAAACATGTGGGATGCCCTATGTATTTTGTGATGTGGAAAGTCTTGCATTAAAATTTTGAGTGAAGAGCATGATTTAGTTGCATTTATTATTTTGTCTTTTTTCATTTCAATGTACTTCTGATTGATGCTTTGTCTATTTATCTCCTCATTCATTTTTCCTAGTACTTTTAATTTATTTACACACTTACTTTGTCTCACTCTTTTCATCTTCCTGTTTATTAGTCTCTTTTTTCATTTACCATTTCACTTATCCTCTAAGTAGTGAAACTTTTTGTATTCTAAAATTAAAATATAATTAAATGATTTTTATCAGCTATGCAAAAAAGAGAATGTATATAAATTATATTATTACTATTATAGTACCTTTGTCACTTTTTTATTTTTATGAGTATGAGAATTCTATAAAACATATTAAAAAGGTTAGAAAAAAGTCCGGTATACTAATAAACTTTAATTAAATTTTTTTATGTATCTTTTTTTTTTTTTAACTTTTAATAATCCAATTCACATATATTAGAATACCAATTCGAGTACCATAGAGTACCAATTCGTAAAAGTACCACAAATTGGTACGCAAGTACCAATTAGTGGTGCTTTAAGAAGAAGGGAGTATTAGTTAACTATGCATCAAACATTACAAGAAAGATAAGTGTGATACTATATGTTATCAAATGAAATCAAGGTTTTCTTGCAATTTGCATTAGTTTGTTTTTAGGCCATAAGCGGGTTAGTTAGAATTTTCATAGTCTCAAGCCCGTATTACCAAATTAGAATTGTGATCTTGAATTTTTTTCACGGCCCAATATAGGAGCATGATACATTGTGGAAATCAACATGTGCTGATGGGTCACGCATAAGATCTATACCATCCATTTGTCGCACCCACTTATGTTCAAGCATTGCTATGGGAGTAATATTATAAAATGGGAAATATGTTGGTTATATTCTACTGCTATTGGGAGTTTGTGCTAATGTTCAAAGTAGGCTTATCGGAAGAAAAAGATAGGATAAAAGTACCTTGTCTGGGAGCATTTTGGTGGATATATTGGAGGGAGGAGTTGGAGAGGAGCACACACGTCCCTTTTTGTTTTAAATGGAGGAGATTGGGAGGAAAGAATGGAGGGGAACAGAAAAAAGAGAAATATGGCAACCGCTCCTCACACAAAAATTTCAGTCCTCCTTAATATGAAGGAGGTCAAATTGTGACTATGAAACACAAAATTGTGTTTTTTGTTCTTTATTTTATCATGCCAAAAACAAGGAATAATTTGTTTCATCCTTCCCCTTTATGATAGCCCAAAGAAATAGGACTCCTTTAGGGGAAGTGTGATACCACCCCATCCACATGGAATAAGAAAGAAATACCGATCAACTTATATGTATGGACCAAAGAATCCTTGTGCTAACATGGACAACCCTTTTGGACGAGTGACTTAGGAAAAGTTGTTTAGAGTCCAACGCACTTCATGTCAAATGCTCATGGGCTCATTACATGATAGAAGGACTGGGATCCTTGCCCTTTCTTTACTTTCTCTTCACCTCTTGATACCTAACATAGTTCAAAGGTTTGGCTAGTACTGCTATCGACTGGTCCTTTCTATTCAACACGTTTTCTAACATCTTCAGTTGAATAATTAACTTAGAGCTAGTTCTTTACTTAATATTCAGTTTGCAGTCAGTTTTATCTGTACGTTGTTTCTGACTTCGATTATCATCACAGACCACAAGGCGCACGGTACCATTTCTATTTGTGAGAGGGGATGGTGTCATATTGGTTTCACCTCCGCTGAGAACAGCCTAATGCAGAGGATCAATTAGCAGTTTTTCTCTAGCACTAAAGAAACAAGTTTTATGGTGTAATTCTGTCTTCTCCCTGTTTTGGTATGTACCCAACTGAAATTGGAACTTCCAGAATTGCCATGTATTTTCATTTTAAAAGATTGATTTAGTTATTATCCGTGGGATTTATAGTAGAAATGTGTGAATCCTATCTTTAACTAGTTGAAGTAATGGTGAATTTCCATGGGGCCTGTATTTCTAGTGGCGCCTTGGTTCAATGGAGAAAATTATTACATACTGTTCTTTATCTGAAAATATTGTGGAGCTAGATTAACACTAACGCATTTATGTTGCTCAAATGGTGTTTCAGGATTATATGTATAAAGCATTTTATAAAATTTTAATATTTATTTCAAAAGTGTATAAAATCTTTTTTTTTTAAAAAATTATCAAATATTTTGGTGACAATAAGTTTTCAAATATTTTATAGGACCAAACAGTCTTAATTCAATAATATATAGTTACTAGTTTATAGTTTAATGGCGTCAAATCTTCCCTGTTAGTGGGATGTTTCATATTTAAAACTGAATGAATTTCTTAGTGTATCTTATACCCTCTGGTTGTGGAGTTTGTACATTTTCTTAGTTTAATAATTGAATTTTATAGACTTATTATAAGATTATTTTTTGTTATTTGTAATATTCTATTAAACAATAATAATATATAATAACTAGCAAATTTCTTTGGTGGGATTTAAAATTGGTAAAACTTAAGAAATTTAATGTTGATCATTAGAGGGACATCTCGACAATACAACAGTACGTAATTTGGGTTCTCCAATTTGTAGCTTAAAGAGAAACCTCAATTCTATTCTTTTAGGTCTGTTTACTTTGTGATCTAGAATGTGAGGTGGTAGGATAAAATGAGGGATGAAGAGTGGGATTAAGATAATTTTATATTTTTTAAATTATGTTTATTTTATTGAATGATATGAATGATAAAAGTGGATAATTGTATTAAATGTTTATTTTGATAAATTATAATACAAAGATAAATTATAAAAAATTAAAGTACCCCTAAATAAAAAAATTTTCTATTTAACATAAAGAAATTAATTTTTCTTCATTTCAATATAGCATCCAACTATTTCTTCTTTTTTTCAAAATATTAAGAAATTATATTTCTTTCATCCTAATACGATATCTTTACATATGAAAATAAAATCTTATAATTCAAAGAATTTAGGGTAATTTTTTTCCATTTTGATATTAATATCATTAGATAAATTATAATTATGTGTGTGTGTGTGTGTTTCTTTTAATTATTTTTAATATAAATATATTTTTAAAAAATAAATATATTTTTAATTATTTTTTATATGTTTGATTGGTGCCACGACTATAAGTTATTTGAAGTTACGACACCATTTAATCACTGGACATGCTCTTGTATTAATTGTGAATGCTTAGGATAAATTTGTAATTTTGCTCGTAATCCCACTTTTGCCATTCCTGATATAAAACTGCCACAGTTTCTAGATCGAATGGGCCATCCTTCATTTAATCTACATAATTGCAGGCTTCATCTTATTTATAAGATATAAGTTTCTTAGAGTAAATATAGAATGATGTGAGATTTTGCCAGAAAATTAAATGCAAGATATTTTATTGAACCAACTAAGATAAAATTTTCTAATTGATAATCACACAATCAAATAAAATCAAACTCAAATTAAAATTCGCACCAATTGGCAATCTCCTCTCGAAGCACATCAGGTGTTACAAGTGACAACTCCAATTAACGGGTTTCAAATTTACCCGGCCCAGCTCCTGCTCATAAATGAGTTTATAAAACTCAAGATTGCATTTACCATTACACACCTCCAGACAGTGGCAAAACCAAATTCATATCCTCTACACAAAAACATGAAAAAGACAGTGGATTACTATTTTAAAGGTGGGTTAGCTCTTATTTACTGCATATTCAATTAGCATTGATTGATTTACTGTGAAAGTTCAATTATTGTTAGTCATTGGTCGACTGCACGTTATGTGTTTGAGAAAATGCTGAGCAGTCGTCTTTGTTACTTGTTTGTTGTTTGTGTTTACTACCTCAAGTATCAAATTTATCATTTGGTTGCTTTAGATTTCACCTTCTCTAAGTCTTCTATAAATTAACTTGTTTCACCTATTTCAATTTCTGTTCTTTATTGAGATGCGGGTTTTCTTCATTACAAAATTTTGTTTCATTAGAATCTAATGGTTGTGTTTCCTATTCCATGGACCATCTGGGTTCTAGTGTTGTGTTCTACTTCAAACTCTGATAAATTTTCTTTTTCTTCATCCCAATCCCCACCCCCCTTTTTTTTGGGGTTTGGTAGCTCCAAAGCTTGGCCTGGATGGGAAATGTAACAGACTAGAATGAAAAATTGGGTTTGGGTGTGAAAAGACTCGATGCTTCTCGCAAGAAGTTATAAATTCTATCAACTTTTCCATGTCAATCAGAAGTTGAGCATTGCCTGTGTTCATTCTTCCATGGAGACACCAGAGATGGAGATTGAAAAAATTGTGAGAATTGTCAATGACCATCCTTTTCCTGATCAGCCACTTCGACCCACCCTTCACCACCAAATTCCCCCAGCTACATTGTCGACTCCTTTTGTTGAAAAGGTCCTTGGTAGGTTGTTTGGTGCACATTCAAATGGCCTAAAAGCATATGAGTTATTCAAATATTGCCTTGACAACGACCTCTATATTCCAAGTTCAGATGCTCTTGAGAAAACCCTCCATATACTTACGCGTATGCGCTACTTTGACAAAGCATGGGAGCTCTTAGCAAGAATCAAGCGGACTCACCCTTCTTTGCTCACTCTCAAGTCGATGAGCATCATGTTGTCAAGAATAGCAAAATTCAGATCCTATGAAGAAACTCTAGATGCATTTGAGAAGATGCAGATGGGTGTATTTTGGGGGAGAAAATTTGGCACAAATGAGTTTAATGTTCTTCTTCGAGCATTCTGCACACAGCAACAAATGAAAGAAGCACGATCAGTTTTCAACAGGATGCATTCGATATTTCCTCCAGACACAAAAACAATGAATATTCTGTTGTTGGGGTTCAAAGAATCAGGTGATATTACTGCAGTAGAGTTGTTCTATCATGAAATGGTTCGGAGAGGTTTTAAGCCAAATAATGTTACGTATAATATCAGAATCGATACATATTGTAAGAAGGGGCATTTTGGTGATGCTCTTAGACTTCTTGAAGAGATGGAGTCTGCAGGTTGCTCACCCACGTTAGAAACAATAACCACATTAATTCATGGAGCTGGGCTGGCTCGGAATATCACAAAGGCTAAACATTTGTTTGAGGAAATTCCTAAAAGATCTCTACAGCCGGATACTGGGGCTTATAATGCCCTTATGAGTTCTCTCATCAGATCGAAGGATGTGATCTCTGCAGCAACTTTAATGGAAGAGATGGAGAAGAGGAACATTGAGCATGACAATGTCACATATCATTACATGTTTTTGGGATTAATGAGATCAAATGGTGTGGATGGTGTTTCTCCACTTTATCTGAAGATGGTTGAAAAAAATTTTGTGCCAAAGACGCGGACAGCTGTTATGTTGATGAAATTCTTCTGCCAGAATCACAGGGTTGATCTGGGATTGGATTTGTGGGACTACTTGTTGAAGAAAGGGCACTGTCCACACGGCCATGCTCTAGACCTCCTCGTGACAGGTCTTTGCGCCCGTGGGAGAGTTGAAGACTCCTTGTATTGCTGTAAGCAAATGCTGAAAAGAGGTAGGCTTGTGAGTGAGAGAGTGTTCCAAATGTTGGAGAGGTTTTTGGTGCAGGAAGGGGAGTTAAAGAAATTGGAGGAACTGGAGCGTATGATAAAGAAATTGAAGAAGTTGTTGCCTCCTCAGGAGCATTCTATTGGTTCCTAGCATTATTAATACCAATCAAATATGATCAAATTCCCATTTCTATGTTGTAGTACTTTTTTGTTCTGATAGCATCCTTCCAGGAAACTGAGGAAAAGGAAAAGAAGTATTTACACTTCTTAGTTGTAAAATAAAAACAATAAATTTAATTAGATCTCTTCTCCCCTCAAGAATTGGATAGGCTTCGAAGTAAATTAGAATCTAAACGCTACAGCCATACAAAATCGTCCATCTATTCCATTCATGAAAACTTCAAACCCCAAATGAGAGGGAGCCGTCTCTTAGCCCACAATCGCACAAGTATTCATGCTCAACACCGTTAATGGACATGATCGTAAATAAACAAATGACAAATCAGACGATACTTGGGGCATCCCCTTCCCAGTTGCACACAGCACGGGGCCAACGAGTTCTAATGCAATCAACCAAAGGTGCGTGTTGAGCAGGCTGAGGTTTAGATTCTTGAGTTGAGTTTTCTACTATGCTGGATTCATTTGTACCTGAGCCAGAGGCCATCGGCACATCAGCCATGAATTCTTCGGGCGTCCACCTTGGAGGAACCGAAACCCTCAATTTCGTTAATCTAGGTCTTTGAATTGGAATCTCATTTCTAGATGATGCTTGGCTGCCATTCACAATTGATTTTGCAATCCCGTTAAAATGGTAAAGATCGAAGACCTTGTTTCCCATCAATCCAGTTGAGTCCTTCATGCCTCCCAAACTCTTGTCCAAATCCAGAAGAACCAACCAAAATTCACTCCATACGATAAAACCTGTGCTGCAAAGACGATCAACCTTCTCTCGTGGGAGGTTAACACTCGTTTCCTTGATGACCTGATGGAAGCCTTCAACACTTATGAAGCCACCACCGCCACTTTGATCTTGAGCATCAAAAGCTCTACGGATCTGTGTTTCTCTACTCTCGAATTCATTCTCCTCTTGGACTTCGGTGTCTACAGCAAATAAGACTGTATAATGAGATTCACTTCCAACTACCCATATTGGCCATCTCGGGCATTTGAGATACTTGCCAACCTTACAAAAGTTAAGGGACTCCAATAAAGTGAGAAATCCAACTTCCACAGTAGTTGAGATGCCCCTCACAAACATGCCACCTCCCAAGTCCATCTTCCCATCAAACACATTAGCAACGGCACTCCCAGAAAGTAATAGGTTCACAATTTCCTATTTGGCAAAATGATAATGTCAAATATGCATAGACTAGCGAACAGTTAAAACTCTTTTGATAAAGCATGAATAAAATTTGCATCAATCAATCAATACCTGTGATGCATGCCCAAATGGAGCAGTGACTAATGGTTGACTTGGATCATCCCTGTCCTCTTGAACAGTGTCCTGATGGCAATTGTAGCACAGAAGTGTATTACTCACAGAATAGATAAATTGAAAGGATAAATCTATATTTAGCTGAAATACATGTATATAATATATTTATTTCAAAACCTTGTCCAGGTTAGCACAAAAGATAATTGAAGGACCTATGTGAGCCATGTGCAGAAATTTTGCGGCACAGAGAGGAATGAGCGTTTCAGGTTTTAATCAATTTAGGCAAAATTTCATCTCTTGGCTAAAAAGTGAATTGCAGAATAATGTTGGTTAAAAAATTGTTCATTCTTGAGATGGAGAAACAAAGTCTAATAAAGGTATACTATTGTTAGTACTAAATGAGGATTAATTTGGTTCAGATTCTCCTCTATCAATCAATTAATTTAGTTTTACGGGGGAGACAACCAACAATGGATAACCAAACCTGGGCATACATCCTACCCGCTGACCTTGAAAAGTAATGAAAGAGGATTACATAAAGCAATGGCATATATGGACAGCCATGGAATTACAGTTAATCCATTTACAACATCCTTAGTATTCGACTTTATATTCAAAAGTCAAATTTCCCATTTTTAACAAGGAAGCATTGCTCCTCTCTGTTGATTTCATTAGGAAGCATGAATTAATGGGAAAAAAATATTATACACAAAAAGAGAGAGTTCATGTAGTAGAATAATATACCAGTCCTCGAGACAACAAAGCAGATATCAAGAAGAGTAATGCTCCCAAGCGACTTCGGAAAATAGGAAGCAGCGCTTCGAGCTTTTGAAGTGCACTGGATCGAGAAGTGCAGGTATTAACTCTCAGAACCTTCTGCATGTCAGATCCAGATTCAACAGCAAGACCTCCAAGTACCCTTGCAATGACCTGTGTAATAAGGTACAAGCAAACTATAAAAAAGGGTACTTCAATAAGTGGGTTCAGCTAGAGATAATCTCTGCAATCACGTTTCCTCCATCATAGGAGACTCATGATAAAAAGCCATGGTTCCATCAGGAACCAGAAATTGCAAAGGAATGTGGTATGAAGTGTGATAAAATAACAGAACTCACCTCATCCTCTGACTCATTTGCGTACACCACAAAATTACCATCAAGAATATTCAAAGATGCTATCACTGCTGTTTTATTACTTCCACATAGAAAGAGTATCTGACTCATACTCCTCACCAAAGCTCTGTTTGGAAGAAGCATAATTTACTATCAGTAACAACAAAAGAACCTATCAATAAACTGAGTTAAGGTCTAGAAGTAATTAAAATTACTGTCCAGATAACAATAATCCAATTCAGATATGCCTATTTCATACAAAAATATATAAGCTAGTCAAAATAATTATTTTGTTTTATAATATCAGGGAATCAGCTAGTCCATACTTCAATTAACATAATATAAATTGGCTTGAGGGAGCAATTCATTCAATGCAAAACAGACACTATTTAATGTGAATTGCAATTTTAAAACAGTATTTCTGTATTTGATTATTTATTTTCTTTCTCACAAAGATAGATCAACTAAAAGCCATATTAATTATTGATAAAATAATATCTAGAGATCAGCAGTATGAAAAGCATAACATATTTGCTAGGTCCACTTCACCAATGCTGTACGGTCTTTTACATCAGTAAAAATGAGATGAAATCTTCAATAAATTAGAAAGTTGAATTTGAAGCTGTGATTGATATTCTCAGTCAACATTTTAAAGCAAATCAATTTTCTTGAAAGAGCATAAGAATCAAACAACTGAAACGATAAATGTTGAAGCAATAGCCAATGAAAGCAAACACAACCTTCAAAACCAGCATGAAGTATGAACCATGCCAAGAAAAATATAGGCATATCATATTCTGTTATTTTCTTCCTTAATCTTTCCTCCTTTCCTTTGTCTTCTTGGTTGCCTGAAAATCCTTATGCAGCACAGATTCAGCAACAAATTATGGAAGGGTGGACATAAGGGTTTGTTTGGAACTTATAAGAACACAAAATCTACTAGGCCTTTTGGTTTTTTTGGTTTTGTGTTTTTGTGTTTTTTTTCCTCCCCTCTATCTATGTACATAAACAACAAACTAGACCATTAAATGCTGCACACTATCATATATAGATATTGACCAGGTTGCTTGAAATCACTTAACACGCAGATCTACCAAAAATGTGTGTGAGAGACGGAGATCTAAATCTCCTTCTTACTAATAAATCCAGTTAAATTGATCTAATCTGCACTTACCAGTGGCCAAACAGGTCACTTTCTTAGGTGTAAGCCACAGAACAGCAGTTAGGTGAACTTAGTACAAAGGGAATACATGCAAAGATTAGATGCAGGGTATAACAGTTGGAAGAATTTAAGCAAATTCTGGTCCAAACAACACATATATGGGTTCTTGATCCAGAGAGCCATTAGTAAATCCTCCTTCCTTTTCTCTTTTATCATTTTCAAGATCTGAATCAGAAACTTACTCCAAGTAAAGATCAAGTACAACTTCTTTAAGAATAACATAGAAAGATTCATGACCTTGATTTTTTTTCCTCCAAAAGAGACGAGAATATATCTGCTGCCACAGATTCATTCTTGGACATTCTTCTTACAGCTAAATCTGAAGAATTGCTTGGTACAACATTACTGGAATCGTCTGGAGCAAATAGAAGATATTTAAGTACAAAAGCCTGCATCGCCAGGAGATTAAGCTGTTAGCACAAAAGAAACATCATGCAATAAACTGGAAGGTTGAGTGGAATTTTTTCCATGCTCTCATGCAAACAACACAGCAATCAAAGAATAAGCAAAGGTAACTGACTCTGAAACAAAACTCCACCACCCCACCCCTCACCCCCCACCAAAAAATGAAAAAAAAGAACACCAAAAATTTCTAAGTATTTGAAAACCTAACCACCAGCTACACGATAATAATCAGACTAATAAACCCTTATGAACTGATCCTTCTTTGTGCTTCTTTCCACCCACCCTCTATTTTTACCATCCACCTGGCTCTAGGATTCTATTTGATCTCCTTTTCCATATTCCTTGCTTATACACAACTTTTCACTCCCGTTGAATTTTTTTCCCCAAACATATGCAATTGAGAAATCTGCACCTAATTATTTGACTTGGGAATGCAAGATATGGTGTTTGTGCAAGATTAACTTGGTCGTGCAGATCATACCCAACGCAAATTGTATTAGCATCTGGGGGCAAAATTTTAGTATAAACTGATCAGCTCCAACAATCTCAATAGTTTCGTATTGTCATCAATTCACCAATTGGGGAATTCTTGAAGAGAAATTTCACAAATGCCCAAAATTAGAGAAGCTTTGCTCAGAGATCAAAACACAGGTGTCATAAATTTTATGGGAAGTTACCAATTGAGGACACAATGCAGTTCTGGAGCTGGTTACAAAACATAATAATTTACAGTTTTGGATCAAGATAAGTAGATGACTGAGAAGGATAAAAGAAAAGTCATGCTGCTTAAGGCACAACCTAATCATCATGTAGAAGCTCATTAAACCAGTTCAGTAGCCAGATAAGTCGCTTAGCTTGTCAAATTTCAAGCTTAGCCTTGCTAAGCTATCATACAAGAACATATATGGTAAAGTAGGTGAGTTTTTTCCATGTTTGGCCTAACTGAAGCCCATTGAGATGGACTGGCAAGATACCAAGAATAGATTTAACTGAATCTGACTGCCAATAAGAAGAATCAAGCCAAGCTTGAGCAACCAATAACATATTTTCAGTCAGCTCCTTCAGACCCCTGATAATTATCCAAGTGTAAGTTTTAAGCCTGAAACATCATACAGGAAGATCCATGGAGGAGCTACACAGAACATTATCAGCTAGGCAGCTCAGTCAATGCAACAAGAAACTTGAATTCCTAGATATTGCCACCAGAATCCATAGAGACTAATCTCAAAGTTCCAAGCATATCAACTTTAACTTGATATCAAGTTTTACAAGGATGAGTCACAAAAGGGCAGGGTATTGGCTGTGCAAATGATGATAAGACCATTCTTAAACAAAACACCCTTTCATGAGTAGCTGAAAGGCTGTTGGTTCTTTCAATACATACAAAAACTAAGCAAGTGAAGGCAGCACTAGCTTGCAGATATTAGGCATAAAAAATACAACACAATTATTCAACAATATATACAGATTTATGTTTGGCATGGGAGGCAAAATGAGAAATAAAACCATTACTTGTATAGCTGCTAACACGCCACAAGGCCCACCCTCATGCTGTACTAGGCCCATAGATGTTTCTGGATCAGTACTAAACCTGCAAGGGAAGTTGAATTCCCGCATTAGAGAAGAGACACAGACAAACTCATTAGTTAATGAAACAAAGACCAACTAAAATGGGGACAAGTTGTTTTGAAAATTAAATTCACAGATAACTAAGATCTGATAACAAGACATAACAACATAGAATGGCACGTGATCTTACAACTAGAGCAACAATCCATTTTGTTGGATTATGATAGGCTCATCATATTCATTCCAAAAATTTGTACTTAGTCTTTTTAATTGTAAACAACTAGACATTCTACCAACAGTTAATATATGAGTTGAGTAAAATTCAAAGTTCAAACATTTTAAAATAAACAAGTTTTACCTAATACCCTGATTGCTCCACTGTGCAAGCACATCTTTACTAACTCCTTCCCCAAAAATCATCCAGAAGAGTTTGTTAGCCTCCATCAACGATAATTCCAGCCCCAAAATCCCACTTTTGCTCTCAACTTTCTCTAAGCCCACACCTTTGCCTTTACCCTCATCTTCTAAACCCCCAATTTTCACATCCTTCACACTTTCCACACTCTTCACCGCCTCATTTTTCACCGCCGCCATCCGCTTCTCTGCAGCGGCAGCCATTAACTCCCGTTGCATCCGCCTATTCTTCACTTCTGGCGACTCCTCCAACAGAGGTGTCTCCCCTACGACGCCGGAATGTTCCCTGGACTTGCTCCTCTTTGGTTCCGGCGATTCGTGATGCTGCATGCTCAGTTTCAACGCCATCTTCAAATCCTCCTCTTCTTGATCCGTCATTGACGTAGATCAAGTCAAAAAGAATTCAATCTTTAATTTGAATATTACTGGTCCAAATTGAGACAGAAGCTCAAAAAAATTCGATCTTTGATCGAACTATTAGGGTTATAATTATATTTAAATTTAACTCTTCTATACAACCTTGTATAATGTATATATCATATATACAGAAATTATTTCAAATTCAATGCAGGAATAAATATTCAGAAATCAAACAAACATAAGCTTGAAGAAGAAATTAAATAGATTTTCTATATAATTTCTGATGCAGAGTCAAGAACAGCAGTAGGGTTTCTAAAATCGAAAATAATGACGGAAAATTTTCCGGGTGGACGAGAAGAGCAATACGGCGACGTTTCTGTTAAGTCTTGATGCTGCCGTTATGCGCTTTTTTCGAAATGACAGCTGCGTCCTTTGAAAACTCAAAAAACGGGGAACTTTTGAGGTGGATCGAGGATAAAATAGGTATTTGACAGGTTGGGTAATTTTAATCAAGGTTGTCGGAAGATCTTTGCTACATTTGGAGGGTAAACACGTCAAAGTAGTTTGGATAAGTTTGTAGGGTTTAAAAACGCGCGTGGGGCAGATTATGGGAAAATAATTACTGTAACCTTACTTCGAATCTGAGCAATAATTCAAAATTTTCCTCACTTTAATTATCTATAATATTATAAAAAGAAAGACATTTTAGTATTTAAAATGAAAGGTATAATATTAAATTTATCTTTTTACTTATTCAATATTCGATAAAAATTTATATGTATAAAATAATCATCATTTATTCAAAAACTTCCATTATTTACCTATTTCAATCAGTTTTAGATTTTTTCTTTAATTTGGTAATGAATTATAAAAATTTTACTTTAAGTGAAAGCTATCTTCATAATTATGCAAATTATAAATATATTTTTATGATGCATGTCAATTTTTAATATAACGAATGTGATAATATTTTTATGCACACAGAAACTGCATGCAAATGATTGTTAGTTAAATAAAAAGTAAACTCATCATATTATATGTACAATATTATTTAAATTTTAAATTAAAGTTCACTCGTAATATTGTATATTAACAGTTGTCGGCATGCAATTTTATGTGCACAAAATATTTTTTGAATCACTTAAAATTAAAATTGTATTAGATAATTAACGTGATAAAAAAAAGGATAATAAAAAAGGTTGTGGTTATGTGGATTTTATGGATGTGTAGATTTCGTGAAAATTATAATTATAATCTTACTCAATTATTATTTTTAAAAAATAAGAGGATAAATTTAAAATATTAGTAAATTTTGTTTGCAAACTACAATATTTGTATGTTAAATTCTCCATTTAATGCTATATATATATATACATATATATATACTTTTGGATTTGGATAATAAGGGGGATAAATTTATTGATCCTAATAAATAGAATATTTATTATTTATCTCTTTAAGTTACAATTGATTTTAATTTTAATTTTATTTAATTTTATATGTAAATATAAACTATTTTTTTAAAAATTATACATATACTTACATCAAAAATTCGTTAAAATTTAAATAAGAATAAGTGAAACTTTATGTGATATTACTGCACCTTTTTATAACTCTCTTAGTTGCCTTAATAAGTTATAAATTTAGTGCTAGTTTAGTTTTATTTTCAAAATTTATTTTTATTTTCTCTTAAAAATAAAAATAGAAAGTTATTAACTTCTCTCATATTTTCACAAACATTTTCATTCTCATAATATTTTTTCAAACACACTTTTACACTCTCTTTCTATTTTCACACTTTATTTTTCTCATACTCTCATTTGCACGATTTTTACTACAAAAACACAATAATATCCAAATACTATATAATCATTTTATTTTAAACACTATATAATTATTTTATTTTAAACAAAATATTCGAGCAATATTTCAATTTCAAACTCACACTTATAGCTAACTTTTACTATTTCTTTTTATCAGAAAATGAAAATACCTCCAGAAAACAAAGCCAATAGCTTCTCAGTCACTTAGGGCTTGTTCCCTTATATTTTGGGAAAATATTTTCCAACCCTTAAAAAATATTTTAAAATGCATGTACTTTCCCAAATATTTCTCCCAAAATACTATAATTTTTTATCCAAAAAACCTCTTGTAATTCACCCAAAAAAATCCTACACTCTAAAAAGCACACCTATCCCCCCCGTTTTCTCACTTAATCTTTCACATCACTCATTTATTTATTACTCTCTCATTTCACTTATATATGCACACATATATATTTCACCCTATAAACCTAATAAAAAAATAACCGATTTGACATCAATAATAAATTTTGTTTCCTTCCAAAATATAAAGAAACAAACAATTTATTTTCAAATCATTTTTTATATTTTTCCAAAACAAAAATCAACACTTGACACATTTTTCAAATTTTCTCAAAAAAATTTATTCCCTCAAAAGTTTTTTTACAAAATATTCAAAATATAAGAGAACACGCCCTTAATTTCTATCGTATAGTATTCATCATTATCATATTCGTCGTTTTCTTACTCAATTTTGCTGTGGTCATGATTTCAATCGCAAATGTGCATGAAGGAGGGCAAATTGAATTGATGGTAGATACCATTTGAGTCACAAAGGTTGACTTTTTGTATTCCAAATAAGTTTGATTGATAATAACTTTGAAAGTAAAACTCTTGATTTGACATTTCAAAATGGCTTTCACTGTGGATTGAAGCCTAAAGAGCTCTTGAAACATGTTATATTTTTTAATTATATATAATTTACTTTACGACTTAAGGCATGTTGTCTAATATTTTTCTATATTTAAATATAAAATAAATTGAATCAGATCAATTACATGTTTGAATCTCATAGAAGTAGTTGAAGAATTAATTATGATTATTTAAAAAAAAGAATCCTTCTAAACACGAATATGAAAATAATCAATTTAATCATGATTAAATTATATGTTGATGGAAGTTTTATATTAAATTTTCTTGCATTAGTTTTCCATGTTGTTTTAGATTACATTTATATTTGACGGTGGCATCAACCAAATATTCAAAATTTGGTGGACTTACTTGAATTGATGAGTCGTCACCACGTATTGTCGCATTGTTCTAAATTGTATACTTTGAGATTCTTCGGGTGACAAATAACCACTAAAGAAAACCCCTAGATTAATTATATTGAAATGGCGGAAATTAAATTTTAACTAATATTTTCATGCATGCATGAAATAAAAGAGAGTTTGTTTTAAATCAACATCTAACTCGTAAAATATTTTTAGAAATAGTTACAAGTTTATTTTATATCATTCAATATTAATGCAAACGCATAAATATCAAGTTCCAAACTACTGACAATTACATCTTTTTGTAGTTTTCATATCAAGAGACAGTGATTTTCATACGTGTGTTTAAATATATATACATATATAATTATATGATACATGATTCGAACTTGGGTTGAATTGCTTCTATATATTTGGGACGATTTTTATTTACTTAAATGAGTTTGAGCTAATTTTTATATTTGTACATGTATATATGTATTAGATGTTTAAATGTTAATTTAAATATAAGTATGAAGATGATATTATTAAATTAATTTACTGCACAACAAATATCAATCCCACTTATGAATTCTAGTATTTGAGTGTAGCTACAAGATTAACATATCCAGACTTAGATAATATATGGCTTTGAACATAAGATAATATATTTAACTAAGTAGGCATTAAACTATGTATCCAAGTACTCAAGAGTAATGCATTTTGAATCCTTTATTTTATTTCGCGTTTTATCTTCTATTTTGATGTGATGTATATATGTTAAATGTATTTAATTTTTAATTAATTATTTTTATAAAAAAATATTTAATATATGTCATATATTCATACAATAAAATAAGAGATGAAACATAAATTAAAATAGAGAATCTAAACCGTAGCTAATAAATGTGTTTTTCGCTGCTGTGTGAAATCATAAATGATGTATGTATCATGTGCTTATGCTATAAACCTATAATGGAGACATATATGCAAGCATGCTTGCATATATTTCTACACATACAACATGGATTTATTAAAATATATATCAGAGTTTTTTATGTTGTGTGGTAGTTTGCAATATGCAAAAAGCAAGTTAAATGCATAGATAGAAATCATAGAAATATATAAATATGTGGAAGTGCTTGCATGATTATAGACATAAAATTATTTTTCTTGTAAAAAAATAGGGTGCAAACTCATAATATTTGGGAGTTGAAAATTGCATTTTATTTGACTTATTTCTTAGTAATTGACAAAATTATGTATTAAATAATGGTATATTTTAATTGTATTTTTTTTATAAGTTATAACTATACTAAAAATATCGAGTTAAAATATTTATTCTTTAGTGTTGACAGTACAATGTGATAAAACTAAGTGTAAAGATATTTCTTTAATTGTCTTAACCTCTTTTTTTCTTTATTTCTATATTATCTTAAGCTAAATTCTTCTTTTAAATCTTATTTTGGTTGCCTTATTTATATGCTTCAAATATACTACTTGGTAGGGTAGGATTTCCTTTTAAATTGTTCTACAAATTAAGTGAGGGCCATGATAAGTTATCAATTTTTTTTTTCATTGTTTCTTCAAAAATTTTGTTGGTCACTTATAATTTTCTGTGTTCACTTGGTTAGAGGACACATCTGTATAAAATAGAAGGCACAATGCAAAATTATGAAATTAAAAATGAAGAACTTGTCAAGGATTTCAATGAGTTCATTTTCATGTAAACAGAAAATCATTGTTAATTTTTTTTTTTAAAATATGGTGGCATTTAGTGTTCGAAATTTGGCTTGAGACAGTTTTCTATTCCTTCTTATCCTAAAGTAATTAGGGGCACCATTAAACCTGGCAATGGGTAACATACGGGTAACTCAGGGATGGATAATTACGGGTTGGGTAAATTTATCCATGGTTAAATTTACCTATTTTTTATTGGGTACGAGATAAAACATTCATTACTTGTCCTCACGGGTAACGAGTAAGCCGTGGGTATCCGTTAATTTTTTTTTATATTTAAAGATAGATTAATGTCCAACTTGTAATTTACATGATATTACTCAAATATTAACTAAATAAAACTTAGAAAAAAATGCTACAATTTTCAAACATTAAATTGAACAAATACCTAAAGTACATTAATAATATTGTAGTTTAAAAGTTAAAATTTACATATTAAGTATTCAAAATCTAGTAAATTTAAAGTACATCACATTCAAATGTTCAAACTTAAATTTCATTACATACCAAAAGTTTTTGAATTGAAAGTATAAATATTAATCAAACTTTGTTATTCTTGTGGAAGAAGATATTGCATCCATAGGAATATATACAACAAGTTGTTCATCATTTAGCTTATCATTACCTACAAAAGAATATATGCTCAACAACAAATATTTAAAAAGAAATATGTAATATTGCTAATAAAGTAAAAGACCTTAGTCAACTTACCATCAACATCATAACTACACAACCAAGTTCTAGCACAAATTATTTAGGTTTTATTTTAGGATATAATTTTTAATTTAATTTGTTATAAATATTTATGTGTCAATATATATTATATATATAAAATATTAAAAAAATGGGTTACCCGCAGGTCGGGCCAAAAAGCAGTGGGTAAATTTGGTATGGCTAAAACTACCCGTAATTTTTTAAATTAGAGAAATAAAGCTCATTACCCATATTTTTTGAGTATCCGCGGGTACTCATAAGTTTGGATTAAAAATTGTCATGTCCAAACACCATTTGCTCTTGAAACTATAACAATTTTTCAATTAACGTAGCCCACTCTTACCATTGAGAAAATAGTATAAGAATATTCATCTATTCTAATATTCATGTATTGCGCTTTTGACTTGATCTTAATGTTTGACTCACCCTCCGTAGACAAACTTTGTGGATGAACCTCTGAATTTTTACATACTAAATTCTCACAAATTTTTACAAATGCTCTAATTTTTATTATGTATTTTGGTTTTTAATGTAGACAATTTGATCTTAGGATGCCATTTTATTGGTTTTTATGAATTAATTTTAACTTAATATTTAGAGTAAACTCTTTCACTTTTTTTTCTTGTTTTGAATATTTAGTTCAAATAGTTGTATTTTCAAGACTTCTTTCATATTTTACATTATTTAAAAATTGAAAGCTATTTGTTGTACCCATGTTACTACAAATATCGTACATTTTTATGTTTAATTTTTCTAAGATTTATCATATAATTTTATTATTATATCAATTAAAACTAAATTAAATTTAGCATAAACTATCATATTTTTAAAAATGTATCTATTTACATAAAAAAATATATAAATTTATTAAATTTCATTGCCATGCTCATCATACTACAAAATTTTCAAATAAATCATTTAAATTACTATCTTTTTATATTTAAAAAATATTAAAAATAAAAAATTGGAAATTAAAGCACAACCTCCCCAACACCACAGAGTGTCTGCCGTCATCCAAAAACCTCGAATAAACCAGCCAAAAACGCAGTAACAGCCGCGCCGTCCTTCGGAGAAAAGGGACAAACAAGAATCTGAAAACTATTTCAGTATTATTGATCGAATAAGAACAAAGAATCATAAGAACACAACAAGAATAAAGACGCAGACGAGGGATAAAATAGTTATCTTGTACTGCCAAGAATTGGCAACCACTGGCGCGTCTGCCAAAAGCCCTTCACGCCATGACCACCACGTGTCCGCCCAAATATCCCTTTGACATGTAGAATAAAGCCATAGCAGATAGCCCCCATTTTTCCATCCACTACTGCCTGATCCCATCTCTATCCACACACATTTACACGTACTGTGGTGTCAGCATTTCGTTTTTAGTCTTCCTAGAATCACGTTTGCCAAGAATCATGCGATAACGTACTATATATACTCGTACATAAATAAATATGGACTTGGCCCTCTAAAGTTTCTTGGAGCTATAAAAATAATAGGGGTGCGTAGTCAAACGAAATATATACATATATACATATTTTGTGCGCGTATAGGTTGGCGGGTTTTTGGCGATGGATCACGAGGCGGATGCGCACCGGACGGATTTGATGACCATAACCCGTTATGTGTTGAATGAGCAGTCGAAGCACCCGGAATCGCGTGGGGACTTCACCATATTGCTCAATCATATTGTTCTTGGCTGCAAGTTCGTTTGCTCTGCTGTCAGCAAGGTAGGGTTGTATTCCATTGGATTCTGAAAGGGTTTTTCTTTTTCAATGATTTTAAGTTTTGACTGGTGAATTCTTGGAGGATTTGTTGTGGGTTTTTGGAGATGTGATGTGGGCGTTTGAAATTTTCTTACAGAAATAGTTGGAAAGATCAGGGGAGAAGATATAGATATGGGAGAAAAGAGAACAAGATTTAACCTTTGAGTAATTCTTTATGAGTATAGATTGAGAATTCTTTGTTTGATAACTTTAATCTTTGTGGCCATTTCTTCTGCTTCATTTTATCCCATGAGGAGGCTGATCACAGAAAGGGCTTTCAAGCTGATGGTACTTCGAGGAATTATCCCCTGTTTAAATGGGGAGACGGGAGAGAACCTAATTTGGTGAAAATAAATTTGTGTTTATTTTCTTTTTAATGTGTAAACCATCAACTTTCTGACATGCAGGCTGGTTTGGCCAAACTCATAGGACTTGCTGGAGAGACCAATGTGCAGGTAAATTCCTATATAAGCATGTACATATACTTTTAGTCATTTTAGTTCTTTCTGAAAAGAACTTGGTTTATTGCTTCTGTTTTCTGAAGGGTGAAGATCAGAAGAAACTAGATGTGCTTTCAAATGAAGTTTTCATCAAGGCATTAGTCAGCAGTGGCCGAACTGTATGTCATGAAATTTTTCCGTGTTGAATTACAATAAGAGATTCAATAATAATAGTTGTGCTTATAAATTTGTGAATCACTGGCAGTGCATCCTTGTCTCTGAAGAGGATGAAGAGGCAACTTTCGTGGAACCCCCTAAGCGTGGAAAGTATGTGCACCTTCTCACAAACTGAAAATTCTGTATCTATGTATTGAATCACTCACATTTGAATGTGCAGGTATGCTGTTGTTTTCGATCCATTGGATGGTTCGTCCAATATCGACTGTGGTGTTTCTATTGGAACGGTGTGGATTCATGCCTACATTGATTTTTTGATCCACTAGAAAGGTTTCTTGTGATAATGTGGTAATTGATTTGGGAATTCTCTTTTGTCTCAGATCTTTGGGATTTACTTGATCAAAGACGGGGCTGATCCAAAACTAGAAGATGTGTTGCAGCCTGGGAAGAATATGGTAGCTGCAGGCTATTGCATGTATGGGAGCTCTTGCACGGTATGCATTATCTGTTCACGTATATTACAGTTTGACTGATATAAACTGCTATGAACAATTCTGAGTCATTGTCCATGCTTTAACTTTACAGCTTGTATTGAGTACTGGATCTGGAGTTAATGGATTCACACTCGATCCATCTCTTGGAGAATTCATACTGACTCATCCGAATATCAGGGTCAAATCTTCACCCTTCCCATTTCCCAGTTCAGGCAAATTTTAAACGTAGATATGATCTTTTTGTATGAGGCACTATTCATATTTGCTAAAGATTTCCAATGCTTCTTGTCCGCCGGATTCTTTTAACTGAAGTTGCGTCAGATGATTACAATGCTAATTACTAGGAATTGGAAAGTCGTACAGTTTGCATTTTGGAATCAATGTCTCTGTTTTCTTTGATGCACATTGCATATTTGCATCCTAAGTTCTCTTGCCTTAACTTTTTGGTAAGACTTTTGTTCCTTGTTACAGATTCCCAATAAAGGAAAAATTTATTCCGTTAACGAAGGAAACGCCAAGAACTGGGATGGACCAACAGCAAAGTGTGTATATATTCCTTGGATATGGTACTCTCATGGGCTATTTGATTTATAATAATTTATTATTTTTTATGAATATCAGGTATGTGGAAAAATGCAAGTTTCCTAAAGATGGGTCATCCGCAAAATCTCTGAGATACATTGGAAGGTAATTAGAAACTTCAATCCAGGAACTTTAACGGAAGATTGTGGAGACTGTAGGCTAGTTGATATGATAAATTGGAAATGAGTTGGTATAATTTTACATTGACCCCCACAAAATGAGATAATAACTTATGCTCCTCTTTTGATATATGCGATATTCTGTTCTCTTTTTCAGCATGGTAGCTGATGTCCACCGCACATTACTTTATGGGGGCATCTTTCTGTACCCAGCCGATAAGAAAAGCCCAAACGGAAAATTGAGGTAATTTGTTTAACTCCTATTCTTTGAGTCATTAATCAGAATAAATGAAGTTAAAAGGGGTAATTTCATGAAACAGGGTCCTCTACGAAGTTTTTCCTATGTCGTTTTTGATGGAACAAGCAGGGGGACAAGCATTTACAGGGAAGCAAAGGGTAAGATTTCTGTATTTTCATATATGTTATGTTTGGATTGAGGAATTCAGTGAGGAAAATGAGGAGAAAAACAAAAAGTACAAAAATTAAAGTACGAAGTTACATCATTTGAAGTGTGAAAATATTTTCATCACTGAAATCCAAGATCTGAATATCCAAATGTAGGAATAAAGTGACAGACTGTTGAATATAATATAAATTGTTTAACCTAATCTTATTTCAGGCGCTCGATTTGGTTCCTAAGAAGATACACGAGCGTTCCCCTATATTCCTTGGTAGCTATGATGATGTTGAGGAGATCAAAGCGTTGTATGCTGCAGAAGAGCAAAAGTAAATCAACTTGTAAATTTGTTTTCGTCTTGCAGTTATTGCTCGATGGCTGATAACTCGTATTTGTAGTAAAACACGATATTCTTTAGAATATAGTTTTCCTGTTAGAAAGTTACTGATGCAACACGATTGTTTTGTCTCGATACCTTGGTATAGTTATACAAATGCATCTTATAAAAAATATGACATGCATGCAAAAACGAAGGGGAAATAAGTCATGTGAGAATAGGCTAACAAAAGTATTATTGTTCTCACTGGATTCGATTGTATGGTAAAGTGATTTGTAGATAGTGCCCCAAAAGACAAGGTCAACTACGCTTTCAGCCGTGGTGCTCTCTCTCTCTCACGCTTAATGGTTTCATTGTAAGGATATCATGGGTTGCAAAAAAATAAGACAAATGGCAGATAAATGTATTATAGGTCCAAACAAATAAGACAAGCGGCGGATAAATGTATTATGAACCACAAATAAATGAGACAGAGAAGAAAATTATTCGGATTTTTAATGTTCTGAAAAAGATGAAATCTCATTTTCTTCTAAAATTTACTGATTTTTTTTTTTATGACATGAAAAATGAACGTTCAATTTCAGTAAAGATGGTTAATTAGCCTGCTGCATATCTTCCAGATGAGTCCAGGAAAGGTGGGGCAGAGCAGCTGGATTTTTACCCTTTTTTAAATCAGAGAGATTGATTTGAACTTGACTCTATAACTACTTATAGATTAATATGTCAATGCAAATTTGTATCTCATATAGATTATGAGCCACAGAAATCAGTTATATTATCAGTAGTGAAATTATTAAACAGTATATTTTATAGAGAACTTAAGATTCTAATTTTCATACCATATATTTGCTTTGGTTTCCAGATGTTCATCAATTTGTTTACACTTTACGGTTAGCTTAGTTCAAATAAGCTATTTCAAATCGTTTTTCATCTTTTATTCCACTTCACATAAACATTTCAAATGTATTAAATATTTTCTTAAAAAAATAAATGATGTGGATAATATATATTTGACATATTTCTATGGTAAACTAAAAAACGAAACATGATTTGAAATAGTGGACCCAAAACGGTATTACCTGCAGTACAAAAGGAAAAACCTCATTACTATATCACAAAGCAATTTGTTTAACTTTTTTCATGGTCAAGGCACAAACTATTTCATTACTGATCACTATCATAGAGGACTTGCGTTGACCGACTTTTCCAATGCTGTGATTCTTCTTGCATTGCATTCATTTCTGGCCACTAGGAGAATTCGGTTGAAGACAAAATCCAGTTATCGTCTTTGTTTAAGACATTCTGCAAGAAAATGGAGCAAAGACCACTTCATCTTTGCCCTCAGTTTCTTTAGTGCTATTTACACATACCTCTCTTGACTGAACTTCTCTCAGCTGATAAAGTTGCAAGAAACCATGAAATCCCTGTCTGTTGCAATCATATGCATCTTCTGTCTTCTTCCTGAATCATATGCGACAACAAAAAATCTTTCAGAAGTAGAAAAGGAAGCATTTGCTGTTCTGAGATGGAAAGCCACTCTTGACAACAAAAGCCGGTCAGTTTTATCATCATGGAGTACTGCAACCAAGCCTTGCAGTTGGATTGGCATAGGATGTAATAACTATGGAAGAATTGCGAGTGTAAATCTCACTGGCTATGGCATAAAAGGCAAGCTTTACAATTTGAACTTCTCTTTCTTGCCCCATCTCGTCTCCATTGATCTTCAGAAGAACTTTCTGATTGGGAACCTTCCCATGAATATTTTCAGTCTGTCAAGACTCGGTTATCTTAATTTATCTGTTAATCATCTGTCGGGACAACTTCAACCTGAAATAGGCCTTCTTACCAGCCTGAGATTCTTGCACATGGCTGGAAATAGTTTCACTGGCTTTGTCCCCCAAGAAATTGGAAGTTTAACTAATTTGAGAGAACTTGATCTCTCAAGCAACAATCTCACAGGTTCAATCCCAACTTCTGTAGGGAACTTGAGGAACTTAACCTTCTTATCTTTTGCCCAGAATAAAATATCTGGGTGTATCCCTTCCTCCATAGGAAATTTAACAAAGCTAAACAGGTTTTATCTGTATGGAAACCAATTATCCTGTCAAGTCCCTCAAGAAATTGGAATGCTCAAGTCTCTGAGTGAACTCTTTCTGTCTAGAAATAATCTTACAGGTGAAATTCCCAGTTCAATCACCACTCTGGGCAACTTATCCCTCTTATACCTCTGTGAAAACAAGCTCTCAGGGTGTATTCCTTCTAACATTGGGAACTTAACAAAACTTAGTGAGTTTTGTCTCTATGAAAACCAATTGTCCTGTTCAATCCCTGTTAGTATTGGCAATTTGCACCGCCTGTCAATATTATACCTTGCTGAAAATCAACTCTCAGGATCTATACCTTCTTCTATTGGGAACTTAACAAAACTCAGAGAGATGTCTTTGTTCAAAAACCAGTTGTCTGGTCTGATTCCAGCCAGCATTGGCAATCTGAGAAACTTAACTGTTTTACGGCTAAGTGAAAACATGCTTTCTGGATGCATCCCTTCTACCATTGGTAACTTGAGAAATCTCAGTAAGCTGTATCTCAATGAAAATAAGTTGTCCTGTCCAATCCCAGTAGAAATGGTTCATCTAAAACATTTGGAGTCTATGTCTTTAAGTGGAAACAATCTTACAGGGCATTTACCAGACAACGTATGCCTAGGTGGATTACTTAAAAATCTTACAGTAAATGACAACAGAATCATGGGTAATGTCCCAAAAAGCTTGAGAAACTGCACTAGCCTACGGAGACTCAGGCTTGACAGAAACAACTTCACAGGGAATATATCAGAAGATTTCGGTTTCTTCCCAGACTTGCATTATATCGATCTGAGTTATAATGATTTTTATGGTGAGTTATCTTCTGAATGGGGGGAATACCAAAATCTGACAACCTTGAAGATCTCAAACAATGGTATTTCGGGAGAAATACCGCCTGAGCTTGGAAGGGCTTCTCAACTGTACGAGTTGGATCTCTCCTCAAACCAAATAAGTGGGATTATCCCTAAAAGTTTGTCGAATTTAACCTTTCTGCTTGAGCTGAAGCTGAATGATAACAAATTTTCTGGAAGCATACCGTCAGAAATCTCTAAGCTGAAGGAACTCTCATCATTCAGCCTGGCTGCAAATAGTCTTAGTGGCCAAATTCCAGGAGAAGTTGGAGAGTGCACAATGTTATTTGACTTGAACTTGAGCAGGAATTCACTCACGGGACATATTCCTTCTCAACTGGGAGCTATACAAGCTCTGCAGAATCTTGATCTCAGCAATAATGTGTTAACTGGTGAAATTCCTTATCAGATAGGAGAGATGAAAAGCTTGGAGAAGATGATACTTTCACATAATGAGATATCGGGCTCCATCCCATCAAGCTTCAGCCAATGCTTAAGTTTAACGTCCGTCAATATCTCCTACAATCAGTTGGAGGGTCCTCTTCCCGATATCCCAGCGTTTCAGAAGGCCCCATTTGACGCCTTTAGAAATAATAAGGCCTTGTGTGGCAACATTACAGGTTTGAGGCATTGCGAGCCATTAAAGTTCACTAAACCAGACAAAAGGAGTAGAAAAGTTCTTACTATAATGCTGCCTGTACTGTTGGGAAGCCTCTTGCTTTCATTTTCCATTATTGGTCTTCTTTTGTTCAGAAGAGCAGATACAAGAAGCAGTAGGAATGAGAGGACAGAAGCAACTGGAAAATTGTTCGACATATGGAGCTTTGATGGGAAGCTAGCATATGAGAACATAATTGAAGCTACAGAAGATTTTAATCCGAAATATTGTGTTGGGATTGGAGGGCATGGCAGCGTGTATAGGGCCGAGTTGCCAAACGGTCAAGTTGTGGCAGTCAAGAAGATCCATGTATCAGATGATGGTGGGCTGAGGAATCCAAGAAGCTACACAAATGAAATTCGTGCACTGACAGAGATACGCCATCGTAATATAGTGAAGCTCCTTGGTTTTTGTTCACATCCAAGGCACTCATTCTTGGTTTATGAATTCTTGGAAGGTGGAAACCTGTCTGAGAAACTGAGCTCTGATGAACAAGCACAGGAATTTCAATGGATGGAGAGGGTAAATGTTGTTAAGGGTGTGGCAAATGCCTTGTCTTATATGCATCATGATTGTTCGCCTCCCATAGTTCATCTGGATATATCAAGCAAGAATGTGCTATTGAGTTCTCAGTGTGAGGCTCGCATCTCTGACTTTGGCACAGCAAAGATATTAAGCCTGGATTCATCTAACTGGACTGCTTTTGCTGGAACTTATGGTTATGCAGCCCCTGGTATGCTCTTGTTTAAAATCATCAAATTGCCAATAGCTTTCAAGATTTTAATGAGAGTTGCATTGTTTTCCTTGATCTAGGATGTAAAGTAGTACAGCCTGAAATAGACCTAGTTATGGTTTCAACACCTAAGGCTCCTCTCCTTCTTGCTTCAATCGGACTTTCTATTTGTCTAATTCCTTTCAATATCTCTGAATGCAGAGCTTGCTTATACTATGGAAGTGGGAGAGAAGTGTGATGTCTATAGCTTTGGAGTGGTAGCACTGGAAGTGATTATGGGGAGGCATCCAGGAGATCTCATTTCAACTCTATCGTCATCAGCATCAACGCCCCATATCACATTGTCGAAAGAAACACTGGACAATAGACCCTCACCTCCAAAGAAGCAAGCCGAAGAAGAATTGTTGCTCTTGATAGCAAAGCTGGCATTGGCCTGCGTGCAGCCTAATCCACAGCTTCGACCAACCATGCAGCAGGTTTCTTACCAGCTATCAAATTCAAGAGCAGCTGGAAGCACTAGTAAAACCTGCACATGATGAGTTGAAATTGAATTTCTTAAGCAATAGTAAAATGTCATGGATAACCAGTTTAAATCCTTTTATTTTTATTTTATTATATGGATATATGACACGTGTATTAAATATTTTTTATAAAAATAATTAATTAAAAATTAAATACACTTAATATATATACATTACATTAAAATAAGAGATAAAATAGAAAATGAAATAGAAGATCCAAAATGAAATAACAAAACACCTGTAGCAAAAAATATTTGCTTCAAGTGTTGGAAGAAACATTCAGAAAAATATTTTCAAAATCAATGATGAAAATAAACAGGAGATTACTATAAATTTGAGTTATAGAATTTCTCAATTTTGATAAACTAAATTTTTTTAAGTTCGATTCTAATATATATATATTTTCACTTACCCACTACTAAGAAAGATCTCTACTTATTAAAACAACAATAATAAAAAATAAATGGTATTTATGAAATATTATTTAAAATATTTAAAGGCTTATTAGATGTAACAAATATTTGATAAATTTTTTTATAAAATTTTAACATAAAATGCCAGAATTTTATAAGATATTCGTAAAAAAAAGTGTGGATATCTAGTTTATTTTTGATAAAGATGTTTTTAAACTAATGAAAAAGAGGCATGACTTGGAGCCGCGCTTCTTTCATGGCATTTTTCCTCTTGCATGGAAAGCATTGCTTCGAAGAGGCGTGGTTTTGAGAATTTTTTTTTTTCAAAAAAAAATCGCAAGCCTTCCAATTTTTTCTGAAAAATTGATTCTAAGAAACTAGGATTGGATAAAACTTACAGCTTTATTGTGGCTTTTACAACCCATACTTGGCAATAACAGTAAGTATGTCAAAAGGGATATTAATTTAATTGTGGAAATTATCATAAAAGTAGGAAATTGAGGTTGTCCAATATCGCGCAATCAACAAACTTACAGCCTGCAATTTCAATTAGGTACACATATTAAGAATACGGGTAAAGTGCAAGCAGCCCTTGTGTTAATAAAAATTGACAAATTACCCTCCAGTGAAAAAAAAATACACAGAAAACACCTTAATATTTTAAAAAATCATGCAACGAACTTCCCTAAGAGCGCGGGTGTAAGACACAAGCTCGTGCGTGCATCTAAGCTTAAAATTTTATATATAAAAAGACAACTATGTCTTTATTTATTCACCATTGGATCTTATTTTAAAAAATCAACGATTTAGATAAAATTATATTATAATTTTAAAAAAATATAAAACATGTACAATATAATATATTACTATATATATAAGATATATATTATCTTATATATGTGTATATTATTACTATATATTATAAGTGCCGATGCGCGTGTCTACAGTCTGCCGTGCGTGAGCATGGTTTTCCCCTTTTCTTTTGCCCTTTTCGCATGCAAAACGGCGACGTTTTTCACCTTGCTTGCTTTGTAGATTTGTACATCGAGCCACTTTTATTGTACCCTGCTTTGGCATTTTGTGTTCTGGTCCGAAGAAAATAGCTTTTTCATCTTTTTATTTTTTTGCCGCTGATTTTCATTGTGTGGTCATAAAACTCTACTTTTTGTTCCATCTCAATGTAATTCTTGCGGATTCTCAGCTAACGAAGAAGAAGCAGCCATTGCAATAGGGTAGCGCTGGTGACGAAGCCGTTTGTTTCGGTTTTAAATTCATCGACTTCATTCGGCTTTTGAGAAAAGGTACTGGAGTTTGACTCAAGGTTCTCCCTTTTGTGATTTTGTATTTTATATGTTTTATTATGAATCTTGAGTTATTTCTTCGCTGTTGAAGTCTACAGCTTGTGCGACCAAAAGAAGAGTTAGTAGTAGACCTAGCAGTCGTTGGAGGGTGCTGTGCTACAGCAACTCTAGCAATACCCTTGCTTGCAATGAGGTTTGGATTTGTGGTTTTGTAAATAGTGCAATTACTTGTCTAGATCATTTTTTGGGTGGATTCTGTAATCTGGGGAGTTCATTTTTCGGCAGACTGTTACTCTTTGGAAATAAGTTGTCTTAATTCAACAAAAAATGATGAAAGCACCCTGCTTTTTCTAAGAACTGGTGGTGTAGCTATACTTTCTTACCCTGTTATGGCAGACTAAGAGTTAATTCGACATTAGCATTCCTGAAATTTTAGATTATTTTAAATCTTTTGGTTTTGGGATAGCAATGGTTTCAGCTTGGATGATTTTAACTGGAATTCAGCAATCACAATTGCAGTCAATATGGCCTTTTTGCATTTGAAAAATGATAGTTTAATATTGCTTCCCAAATATGGGTTGATGCCTTGTAATTGATATGATTAGATGTTGCTTCCACTTAATGAACATTAAAGCATCTTATGATCATTATCTAATATATTTGGGATGAGAATCTCACTAAAATAAAACATCTTTGTGGTCTGCAAATCAAAGGACAATTTTCAAAAGCTTAATCGAAACGTAGAATGTTGGGAACAAATGTCGTGGATTCACAAATTAAATATGCTTCATTGGTTTTTTTCGAATTTTCTGCATGCAGTATGTGATTAATGGAGGAGAACATACTGTGTTTTCTTCCACTGATCTTGACATTTTTTAAGTTCTTATTTAGGTCTTATAATTTTTGATCTTTCAAGTTATGGTTTTGTGCAAAAGTTTGATTTTGACTGGTTTTAATGTGATATAGTTTACTGGTAGTGGGAAATGATATGAGAAGGGGAATCTTTGAGGGATTCTTAGTGATTTGTTCTTTTCTTAGGTTGGTACTCTTTTATAGTAATTTTGGTTTTGGATGTGGAAAGATGTATTTGGGTGTAAAGATTTTATTTCTTTTGCAATTGCAATTTTCTGACCATATTTTGCTCTGGTAGTGTTCTTCTGAAATTTTAGCATGGTAAAGAGAAGGTTCACATTAACATTATGGTCATTGGTTGTGTGGACTGTTAGTAGTTGACTACTATCTTGATTTACAAGCTTGGTGGTATTGACGGGCATGGTATTGAAAGTTTTGAGAAAGAGGCTGCTAAGATGAACAAGAGACCATTCAACTTAGAAGGTGTTTGTACAACTTAGCAGGTGTATGGTTAAGCTTATGCAAAATCTTATAGTCATACATAAGTTATTTTTGGAGCTTATAATTTGTTAGATTTCATTTTAAAATATGCGCTTGAAGTGTTCAAATAAAATAAAATTTTGGAGCTCATAAGAGATTAATGATATAATTTTATAATTAGTATGGTTAAGATTGATGGAGTTTGGTAAGAAATTAAAAAAAAGTTACGAACTCATTACTTTTCGTTAAATAATTCATAAGATCCTAGGTGGGACTTGGTACCGCTGGTTACTTGATGAAGCGGAAATCCTGAAGTTCTATTGCTGGTTTTTAGAAACTGATAATTTTATTTTTTGTTAATTGTTGCTGGAAATGGAGTGAAGCAGAATGTATAACTAATCATCAGAATGGAGATGGTTTTCTTGAGGTTAGAAGGGTAAATTGTCCTGATATGTTGGAGTTTTAGTTAAATAGCAGCATGAGCCTCAGTGAATGCTGATCTGAGTGTTTAAGAAACTGTAGCTGCATTGCATATGCTAATCAATACATTACTAATGGAGGCAGGCAGTGGCCACTTAATGTGGTTTGGTGACCTCATTGACACCAGATAAGTTGCAGAAAATTTTTACCCGCTTAGCAAATTCAGAGCTAGGTAATTAACTCTATTTCTAATCAAACCACTACTCAGACTTGTCTTCAGCTTCTGATGTCAGTAATTAAATCAGTCAAGTGTTTTTGCTTCTAGATTCCAGCACTGATTTAGAGGAGAAGGAGAAGAAAAGGCCTATACAGCTAATACTGATATCAACTGCTTCTGGAGTTCTTGTCTCGGGCTTAATTAATGGAGGTATATTTTTAATGACAAGACGAAATAGGAGAGGTAATAAAACTGAACTCTCTTACTAGACTGCCAGAAAGTCTATGATTCATGTTGAAACCTGCATTGAATCAGAGGCATTATCTTTTTTCCTTTTTTTTTCCCTTAAAGCAGCAGAAAATAAAAATGAGGATCTAGAATTACCTTTGTTCAAGTTGGCAACTATTGTGGCTGCAACAAACAACTTTTCCAAGGAAAATAAGATTGGAGAAGGAGGCTTTGGTCCTGTTTACAGGGTAATGTATTACAAGAGAGTGCCTAAGTTTTCTGAGGGAACAAAAACATTGCTTTGACGTTCGACTCTTATGTTAATGTGAATAAGCAGGGCAACTTGTCAACAGAAGAAGAGATAGCTGTCAAAAGATTTGCATTAGTTGCATATAAATGATAGTAGAATAATTAGTTGCATTTAAATGATAGTAGAATAATTTGTCGAAGCTCCACACCTAAGTTGACACGTGGAACAAAATATCCACTAGGAAGCATGAAGCCATAAGAAGAAACTTGAGAAGCAAAAAATATTCGTTAAAAATTGAGAGTGAAGCATTTATTTGATCCAAATTAGGTTAGAATCATGTATTTGCAGTTTTTTTGAAAGAATAAATATTAATATTGACAGGAAGCTTGAACTATATTGTTAGTGGAACAAGTTTATAAGGACAAGTGCTTTTATTTTCTTGCTGGAGGAGGAGGTGATTGCTGACTATTTTTATTATTGGATTCCTCAGGAGGTTGATGAA
>JACGDI010000491.1:369230-406676 GCA_014898725.1 Jacaranda copaia | reverse complement strand
ATTAATCAATGCAATGACAATCCAAAGATTAAGAAGAGCCATCGATATAGGTCGAGCCATGGCTCCTCAAGATTAAGTGAAACTTCGGGAAGTCACTTGGCTCCTTGCTCTTCGAAGACCTCTGCTATTTATAGCCCTTAAATCAACCAATCATTGACTATTTATCACTAAGCGGCGAACATTTGTTTTTTAATGAAAAGTTGAAAGCACGTTTATTTTATCGGCATATTGCATATGGTACTAATAATAATTTATTAAGTATAATGAGGAGTAAGTGTATTTCTAAAGTAATTTAATGGCAAGTCTCTCATATTATGTGAGATATCAAGAGTTTAAGTTTGAACGAATTTTTTTTATGTGTGAATGTATATAAATTTTAAAAAAAAGCAATATATATGATTTTAAAAAAATACTTAATACAAAAAGTGTAATTTAAGGGGAAAAATCTAAAATAATAATGAATTCTTTTTCTTTTTTCTTTTCCACATGGCATTTTTTTGTTTGAAAATTAGTGAAGTGGTCAACATAATTGAAGCTGAAGAGTTAAATATTGATAATATGCGATTCCAGCTGGTAATGGGATTCCCTGGCCATTTGTTTATCTGGCAATATCAAGATCATATTACCTGATTTTGAATTTTTTAAATCAAATATTGATTTAAAAAATCCTCATGCAAATCTCTCCTTCTCCCAAAAGAGATATTGCATTCATAATATATGAAGTTAAGTTATATTATTTTTTAAAAAAATAATTAAACTAATTCTTGAACAATTTTTTCATGTTACCAAACTATCAAACTTAATTAATAATTAAGCCCCAATAATACTAGGTAGTCCAACATCGAAAATAAATAATTCTAATACCATGTTAAAGAATAGAGTCTGAGCGTAACTCGACCCCAAAAGCTAACTTATAAGGTGAGAATTACTTAAAATCATATATAAATGCTACAACTTATTTATTTCGCCGATATAGGGCATTAATATATATATAAAGTGTAAAAGGTACAGAATTAAGGTTTGTGGGCTAAATCTTATGCATATAAATATAATATCGGTGTCTCTCAATAAATTATTCAAAAATAAATTTTAATTTATCTAATTAAATAACATGATGTGAATTTTGATGTATAATAAAATTTTGGAATGTGCAAATATATGCCATATTGGTCCAGTGAAACTGGGATTGGTCGCGCCCGGTTGGACTGGCAGGGCCATTTTCCTACTTCATCACCACCTGCTACCACCAAAATATATAATAATATTTTCTGAAATTGCGAATCTCCCTCCTTCTGTTATATTGCCTAAATCCTAATGGATCGATCTACACAAGATCCGCCCTATCATTATTTCTGATTTATATATATAAATAACTAAGAAATCATATATTTGTAATACAAATCTTAATTACATATATATGTTTTTGTCAGAATTAGCTTTTTCGAGGGTTTTCAAAAATTTGCAGTTAGATGGTTGAAATTGTGTCTCTAATTTTTTAACGAATTTGCTTTGATAATATATATGCAAACTCATTAGACTCGATTAGTTTATGGCCCAACGGTATAAATCTTCCATATAATATAAAAGGTTGAAGTTTGAACTCAAACGAACTCCTTATACGTGTATATAAATTAAAAATACACACGCAATAGGATTCTAGGTCTTCTGAATTGTTAGTATTGTGTATGATGGTCCATTATTTTTAGAATATACTGCATTTAAATTATAATTTTATTAAATTGTCCTTGATGTATATTTTTGCTATATCAATATATAATATCCAATGACATCAAGTCTCTCCTATTACGTATGAGGTTTTGTGTTCAACTTGAATAAGCATCTTTATATACACATTATATGTGCCTCTAGGTTGTGGTATTATAAAATTTGTATTTTCATCGTCTTTGATTTAATATTTGTATTCTGTTAATTTGTTATAAGGTTGATCTTCTTGATATTATAATTGAATCTATATAAATTTATTGTAGATGATACTTTATCAAATATATATAATATCCAATGGAATTTTTTCATCAAATTTCTTGAAAGCACACTTTTTCAGTGGTTGGGGACTAATGTCCATAAGAATGTCCTAGTAAGGACCTTGTATATAATTAATTATTATGGTACTGCCATGTGTCGCCGCTAGCTAATATAATTTTCTATTTATTAAATAAATTTTAAAAAATTCGTCAACATGCATAACTTTTTTCTTTTTAATTTTTCTATTTCTCCATAAATAGTGCTATTTTTGGACGGGTCAATGTTAATTGGACGAGAGTCCACTCTCCAGGGTGTACAAAATTCTTGTAAAGAGTAAGGACAAACACATACATGCATCTGACCATCAACCTCCACATGGTATATATAGCTAGCACCAAACATTCTAAGGGCTATAGCGACGACTAAATTCAAATTTTCTATTTCAGTGCTTGTTTTATTTATTTTTATTTATATTATAAATAATTAATATTATTTCTTTGTAAAAGTATATAATTGTGAATCAAATACAGGTTGACATATTATTGGAACTTTAACATTATGATAAATTAAGTTCAAAAGCGGTAAATATATATTTTCGGATTGAAATTTTAATCCCACATTGACAAGAAAAGAAAAGGAGATAGCTCTTTATTAAGTGGGCATCTTGTAAAGCTCTTACATCAATAAATTGATTAATTAACAGTCATAATTGTTCTGATAAGATGTGGAAACTTATTTTTCGACAATTCCTATTTTTTTTTTCTTATTTTTAATGAGTTTTTATTATACTTTAATACCATCCTAAATTTCAATCATACATTACAAATTGTCTATAGTTACAGCACTATTCTTATAAATCGCCTTTTAATTAATTAGTATCGACCCTGATCAATAATTTGACCTGCATCTCCTTGTAGATTAAGCTTATGCAAAAGCTGCTCGGGCGCTTAAGAAAAGGAATATTAATTGTATATATACACGATAAAGTGCAAACTCCTTTTTCTTTTTCTTTTTTTTTTGAGAGCGAGAGAGAAAGTAAGTGCAAACTCCATTTAAAGAAAGAGCAATTGGGTTTTAGGTTTTGTTTGTTTTCTATAAAAATGCTTTCCATAATGGTATCCAGTTAACCTTCCTATTCATTATTATCCTTATGATTCAAAGTACTACGGCAAGTTGATATATATACACACACACACACACACACACACTGTATTCTTGAGTATTCTTATGAAACTTATCTTTTTGAGAAAGGAAAGCACTTATAAAAATCCAATTAATTTCGAGTTTGAGCAAATAACGCATAATTAGAGGGAGTTGATTATCACAAAGATCTTGTTTTAACATTTTAATAACTTTTACAAATTCAATACTAACAAAAATTGATAGTGAAAATTCATTGGCAATGAAGATATCATAATTTATAGCGATAATTTTTATTTTCATTAAATTATCGCTATACTTGTGTTACCAATTATTAATAGTGATCATTTAAACAAGAATTTTTGTTATTATTATGTCATATCGTGATGAAATAAAAATTATTGCATGTCACTCAAAATATATTATACTATAAGTAACAAAGTAAGAATTATAATATCATTTAATATATTTTATTTATAATAATTTTTAGCTCATCAGTTACCTTTTTTATCATAAATATTCTATTTCTTTTTCGTAAGTTTCGCATTAATATAAGTTACTCAATTGAAATCAAACCACATAAATTTTGTATCTTACTTATTGTTTTATGTTTGTTGTAATCACACAACCAACCCCTCACCTCATGCCAACATCATTTTGAATTTTCTATTCTATTTTATATTTTATTTTTTATTTTAATTTAACGATCATATACAAAATGTATATAATTTTCAATTAATTATTTTTATAAAAAAATATTTAATATACTTGAAACAGTCTTATAAAATATAATAAAAAAGTAAAATATAAAATGAAATAAATATCCGAATCGCACCGATGTACCAAAGCTGGCTCAAGTTTTACCCCAAGTCCCACCGAAAGCTGTGGCGTAGGAAGCTGTAGGCAAGTGATGATGAAAAAATGCCTTGTGCACATCAGCTGCACTATTTTTCCCACACATTAGCATGTAATGTCCTGCCATTGATGGCGCAGGCAAACGCCGCAGCATTTATCAAGAGGAGGGAGAAATCAAAGGATATATATATACTTATTGGAAATTCTTTTAGAACACTTGAAAAATGAAGGATATATATAGCATTAATTTGGAGATAAGAATGAATGAATTCCCTTTAAAATATATATAGCTGATCGAACGGACACAATGACATTTGTTGCTTCTTTGATTGAGGTGCTATGCATCGCTTCTTGCAAGGAGATAAGTTAAAATATTAATTCAACAAAAAAATCTCAATTTATGTTGTATATATCAATAGATATAATACGTTATGAACCTATTTAAGTTTAAGACTGACATGAGTTGATCGCTTATATATTTTTGAGTTTTAATTCAAATCTACACAATATAAATTATTTTTTTAAGAAATGTCAAAATTTAATTGAATTTATATAAATTTAAGTGTCAAATTTGAACAGTATATATGAAATTTATAATCTTTTCCATTATATTGAGTTTGAGTACTTAAATATATTATACTCATATATTTGGTTCCAAAAAAATCTCAGTCATTGAATGAACTCACTTAAATAATTAATAAAAATTTTGTGAAACCCAAATTTTAAAACTTGATAAAGGAAAATCCGAAAAGACCTTCTTACCCCCAACTTAAGTCAAAAATGGCATTTCAAGACAAAAATATGCATCTTTTTATTTGGGTTGACTCGACCCAAACAACGACTCTCCAAATTACATGAAATCCTGACTTTCAGTTAGGAACACATAGAACAATCACACCCATCCATTCAGTCTTGATATGACAGATTCGTATTCTTCTCCTCACATAATTATATCATGTGATTCAGAATAACCATTTTAATTTTTCTCACAGTAGCTATCATTTTTACTCAACCTCAATATTCTATCTCACTTGGTATTGGAGTGTTACAGTTGAAACTCACCCAACAATCTTCTAACTGCATTTTGTGATTCAAATTTTAAATCCCACTCTTCCATTAGTTCGACGGATAAGGAGAATACAATCATTGATTTGAAGAAAGCTTTGTTGGAACCCCATATCAAAACCAATTTCCAAAGTACTTTTAGGTTGAAAAAATACAGTTTATATAGTCTGGGGAGAATTGCTACATATTTTAAGAAGTAATCATTCAAAAGCCGTGCTTGAAATTAGGGCAAGCCTACTGCATGATCAACCCACAACACACATCGTTGTCCGTAGTACCTAATCCTACAACAGAGCAGCATTTGTCAAGTAATTCGGATTAATTAACGATCATAACTGCTCAACATTATAACTTGATATCGACAGACATTTAGTTTAAAAATGGAAGAAGATCTAACCAATCATATAGTAAAAGGGCTTTCCTTCAAATTAATTCTTTCGAGATATGTAGTAACTCAAATTAAAGGCTAGATGAAATTCAAAGAGACTCTAAGCTCATGTAGTCCTAATTGCTACATAATACGATAGAAGCATGCATGTTTGAATTAACCGAGAGTTAGTTCCAGCGAGATATCATTTGCATCTATGGAGGCAGATTGTCCTAAGGCCTTCGATTTGATCCTCAAAGGCATGGGAAACCCACAGTCCTCTCCTGCAGTTCCTGAGCTGGAAGCTGCTGAACTCTTGCAGCTGCTGAAAAAGTCCTTAAACATATTGAAACTCTGCCCACATTCCAGTTTCAGCACCTGATCTGGGCGGTAGAGGGGCCGAATACCTTCACTCTCCTTGGCCTTCAGTTTCACCTCTTGCCTAACAAAAGAAAATGCCTCATTCTTAATCATGCTGCATTTGAGTGTGTGTGTGTGTGTGCACTCACGCATATTTAATGCTCGTGTTTGATTTCAACTCAAAGGGAGAGCACCACTATTACAGAAGAAAGTTTTTGAAGTTATTTTTTTTGTCTTTAAAAGTTTGAAAATGACCTCTAATACACATGGAGGCATTTGAAGAAATAGCCTCTGTAGTTGCAGTTGCGAATCCCAAGAAGTCATTTTATAAATTGTCTTTATATAAAACAATAGAGGTATACTTTTATTCTTTAGGAGCTCTTTTGCCAACATTTATGGCCTATTCCAATATGTGCCTCATTACATAGGCCTCCAAATAACTTATAAGGGCAATTAGTATTAAATTGCCACCTAAACTATTATTGGTGACTATTTTAAAATATGCATTCATATATTTGCATCTAATTATATAGTTTTGTGGTAGTGCAGCCAATATGACAGTATTACTAAAAAGTTGCACCAAAATAACATCAATGAGGGTTTTTTTTTTTTAATTATGCATGTTTGTACATGCACACTAAGGATTCATTGAGTCCAAGACACAGACCTTATACTTATAAGTGTAAAGACGATACTTTAGATCTTATATTTCATTTCATATTTCATCTAACTCCTATTTTAATTTGATGTATATACGGTAAATGTATCTAATTTTTAATAAATTATTTTTATAAGGAAAAATTTAGTAGCACACATGTAATAAATTCGTCAAATATAACAACAGTAAAATAAAAATTAAAATAGATGATCTAAACAGGTGAGGATAGTGGCATTCAACCAATTAACTACTCACGGATAACATAAATGAGTTATGATAATGATCTCAGACTCACCATATTGGCGACTTGCTAGTGGTCTGATCTGAGACAAGATTGGAGTAGAAACAAGCACAAGGTTCACGTTGAAGTGGATTTTTGCTGATTAATTTGGGACCATAGAGATGATGGCTGGAATTTGATGAATGGCTTGAATAATTAATCTGGAAATGATTTGGTTGTGAGTGAGGGCAATGCACTTTCTTGTTCTTTACAGCTGCAGCTTCTGCAGTAATGCAAACAGTCAACAAACTGCCAAGCAGAAATCATGTCCCAATTGGAGTTTATGTTACAAATTGGACAACTTTTAATGCATGGAAGAAATATTACTAAAATTCAAAAAAGAAACTATTTTGTAAAATAATTAACCAACTCATGTCCTTGAAAAAGTACTCTTTATTTGTCTTTCACCTATGGTTTTTTTAATTAAATTCCTTAATTCAAACATAATACAAAGAAAATTTAAACTACTTTTTTTTTATATTTATACACACGCACATCAGGAGTCTATTAGGGCCCGAACTCCTAACCTCTCACATTATATGGGAGATTTATGCCATTTGACCACAAGTTGCTCTGCAAAATCTAAACTCCTTATTGAATTGAGGATTATCCAATTCAATTAATTTTTTTTTCCTTTTTAGGGTGCAAGACTGATTATTCCATTCATTCATGAATTCATGTCTTATCCAAATTTTGCATCAACTAAAATTACAGAAGAACAAAAAAGCAAAGATGATAGAAATATATATATGTATATATATACTAATAGATTTTATTTAAGCATTTATCAAACACTATATTTCCCTTCATTCAATTAATTAACTCAGCAAATGTGGAATTAATAATATATACCCATTCTTAATTAAATTCATTGCTTTTTTAATACATGTGAAAATCAGGAGTTTATTAGATTTTGAATTTCAAATTTTACCATAGTTCGTAGAGATCGAGATGGAGCCCATCATTCTAGTTTCATAGTAATATCACGGAATAATCACAGTTGTTCCACACATCTTATAGTATAAAATATTTTAAAAAGAAATTTAAAAAATATTATAATATGTAAAAATAATCTATTAATGCTTTTATTATATAATTAGCATAATGTTTAATAACATTAATTAATACAATAGATTACATGAGTCCAGTTACGACATTAATTATAATGTTCTCATAAATATTCCATTCAATTAATGAAATACATACATAATATTAAATTATTTTACAATATAATAAGGTAAAATTGATACTTATATTGAAACTTTACATAAATAATATACTAAAATAAGTTAGATGATAGTTGCATATTATTTTGGCAACATAATAAATTTAACACTCTTAAATTACTTATCATAAATTTAATTAATAACTTATTATACCCTCAATATACCCAATCGTCGCGATAGAACGCTGGTGGTTGTATTTGTTCAGGAACAACTATTTCTACGAATTATGAACCTTATACTTATATGTGAGAGGATAGTTTTATTTGATCAATCCACCACTCAATAATTATATTCATTAGCTTAAATGTCAAACAAATTAAGACTCGTGCATTCACATTCATAAATGCACTTATATATGTGCTCTCGCATATGCAATCTGATTGTTGTTGAAGCTGTGCTACATTTTAAATTAGAGAGGAACAGCTGAAAATATAATTAAAGATATGTTTACTAGCATAAATCATGTTTAGGGGTGTAAATAAGATGAATCAATTTGCGAACAGTTTGAGCTCATTGAGTAAGTAAATCGAGTTGAACTTAATAATATTCGACTCGAAAAACTCGCGAATCTAAACAATTTTTTTTATATTTTGTATATAATTATATATGATAAGGTTCATACATAGATAAATAAATAAATAATAATAATAATAATTTGTTTGTTATTTTTAGAAAAATAACAAAAAAATTTGAAAAATTTATAATTATAAATTTTATTTTGAACCTAAATAAACTTGAACTAATTAAAACCTATAGGAGTTCGAGTTCATCCGAACTTATAGAAATCGAACTCTTCTACTTCCCTAAGACGAGCCGATCTCAATAAAACTCACCCAAACTCACCCAAGCCGTCGTCTATCTAATGAGTCGAGCTTGAGCATACTACATTTTAACTCAACTCATCTCGTTTGCACCCTTAACATGTTAATATAGATGAAATTTCACTTTTTCTTAATAAGAAATTCTAGTATGTAAAACTTTTTGATGTTTATATAAAAAAATATTATATATATCTCCTAAATATGGATCATTTCATTCACTAGTTGGATTTAATATTAATTATTCCAGGTTCACTAGTTTAGCTCAAAAATACGTTAGAATTAAACATAAGCCTGAATTTCGGGAATCATTTAATGCTAGTGTTTGCATTTACGTACCCTGTATCCTTTGCTCATGCTTCATGCTCCTGTACATCTGTACATCATAAAAAATTGATATGAGAAAAAACAACAGAAAAAAAAAAGAAAAAAAATTATCAATATATATAATATTCGAAAGAGTTTAAAAGATTACGTCATGGTACAAAAATTCTTCTAAAAAATCTATAACCCTAGGAGAAAGGGCTTTGTCTTCAACCTGAAGGTGGCTCTTGACGTGGGTTATGGTCAGCCCCTTCACATTCATCAACTCCAGCACCATTTTTGGAGTCGCCCCTATACATCAAAAAGAACAAAGATCAAGTCAAGAAAAAAATAGGACAAAGATTAATTAATTCTCAAGGTGAAAAAAAAAAGATTAATTCAACTTTTTGCACACGTAAAAAAAAATGTAATCTTCATGCACATGCAATAAATTTGATTTATTTTAATATGCAGGCAGCGCGCGAGAAGGCTTACTGTCTTCTCCCCCGAGGCGATCGACGGCGTTGATGAAGCACTGGTGAAGATCATGCGTCCATCTCAGCCGCGGCATTTTAGACCTAACATAAGGTCTGACAGTTTTGGAGGCGGTTGACGGCGGAGTCGGTCTGGTATCCGGCGACCTCCGCTGCTGACCTCTGACGGAGAGCTCATCCCGATCAGGTTTCCTGCTAACATCTGAGAGAGTAGGCGGAGAATCCATGACTAGAGTTTTAATTTCTTTTTAAAATTGACAGAAATTAAGCTGCAGATGAGTTTGGTCTGTGTCAAATGAGAACAAAAGAGGAATAAATATTGGGGGCCGGAGATGACTGTTGTCATGATTTGTCGATTTGTGCTGCTTTTTGGAGGTCAATTTGGTCCTTTGGAATTTGACTGCGAAGCAGAAAAAAATTCCTCTCGGAATTCCGGTGCCTCCGGATAAGTTCAAAAACGCATCATCATTGGGCTTCAACTGAAAAAATTTTGCAGGGGAAAGTGCTATGGGAATGGTTCTCTGTGCTAATATTACCTTTGGGACATTCTTTCTAGGTCCATATCAAAACATTCTTTTCTAGAAAATTTGAGACCACACTAAGTCAGTTTAGTTTTTGTTTTACGTTTATTTTATATTTAATTTTTTATATAAATATATGACACGTTTATTAAAAATTTTCTCTTAAAAATAATTAATTAAAAATTAAACATACATAACATATATGTTAAATTAAAATAAAAAATGAAATAGAAAAGCAAAACCACTAAAACATGTTCTTCATGATCGATTTGGAATTCTTTAATTTAATATTTTATGTGTTTTGATAGCAGCGATTATTCTTGTCCATAATATTACTGCAAGCATTGGCGAGCGACAAAGTGATACATATAGTATTTTGAAGATTAAAGTTGTTTCGTGTGGATTGAATTTGGGATTGTTTATATTACCTTATGAGGATTTATTTGTTTAATTCAAAATTATTAAACTCATTTTTTTATTTTATTGATATACTTCAATTTTGTTTTTGTTTTATTTTATTGTACATTATTTTTAATAAAGATAAGTAAGATATTTCATAATTAAAATTATTTTAGTATTGATCTCATTAAAATAAGTTAATTTAGTAAATTAATTTAGTTGTTAATGGTTTAAAAAAATCATTTATGCACTTGTCAATTTTTTAAGAAATATGAAATGTTAAGTTAAAATTATAATTGTCGAATCGTAGCCAATCCCCTCTCTCCATTAGTAAATATTAAAAATAGTACGGAAGAATTTTAAGCTACCATCTGACAATCCACTCATGTAACTCAAGCGTGGTCAATAAAGGGGGTTGTTTAGTATTTGAACCTTTTTTTAATGTAATTTATATAATTTTTTATATTTATACACACATTTATATTAAAAATTTATTAGATTTTAAACTTTAAATTTTGTACATAGAATGAAGATAGTATCATTAGACCATAAAATATATTTATATAAAGAATTTGAATTGAGTTATTTACCATTATAAATTTCAAGAATTGATTGTACACTAAAATATAAAGTTATATATCACATGTGATTTGACACAAAACTCACACGGTATCCATGTGTAAAATATGTAAAGTTTGTTCGACAAATTATATGTTGGACGATTGTTAAGATGGTAAGATCACTACAAGAAAAAGATAAATTGGTGATAAAATAGTAAGTAATAATGTAAAAGTTGTTACTAATTATTAATGATGATAATTTAAAATATTAATTTTTGTTACTATTGAGTCATTTTGTGACAAGATAAAAATTATTACCACTCAATGTATGTTATTAATAACAATATTTACTGTCACTAATATTACATATTTTTGTAATGGATTAATATTAATAATTGATCATACATCTTAATTTTGTCTCAAAGGAAACAAGGCTTTTATCTTGAAGTTCCTTTGAACAAAATTTTGCACATAATGCATGTCAGCATGATACTGTAATATAGTTGGACTTTTATATTTGACACTGAATTTGATCATTATTATTGAGAATGATAGTCATGTGTCTCTTTCAAACCCCTTAATTGAGGGACTATGATGATACCTAATCTGCCATACTAAAAGAATTGAAAATCTTGAAAAAGTGTGTAAGTCATTCCCTTCCTCCCTTGATCACTATCTCAAGAAGCCTTTTCAAGGTAAGACCTCATACCAACTATATATCAGGGTCCATATCTTGATGCGATTGGGTCTTAATATCTAACGATGAATTTGGTTGTTACAATATTTAATATATATATATATATATGTATGTGTGTAGTTTTGAAGCGTGTAATAATGTAAAACTATCCAAATAAATGCAGTAAATATATAAGTTAATTACATGCATTTAAAATCCTGGATTCTCGATTCTTTAATTCAAGCACATCCAAAATCTGTAGCTAATGCGGGGAACGAACACTGGTACAATTTATGGAGAGCAAGAACTGAGCACAACTAATTTAGCCACCATAAATATAAAGCTATCCCATCTGGTGGGCGCGTTTCAACTACTTTATTAATGAACAATCTCATCTTTGTAAGCGTGACAAGAGGTACGTGGTTTAGAATATAATCCTGTTCTATTCTATTAATGAACTACTCACAATTAAATCATAAATGATATGCTCAACATTTTATTGATATGAATTTGAGAAATATTCTTTTAATCATGAGTTTTAAATTGAGTTAATTTAAATTTGTATTTTGAAATCAAGATTGGGATCGTTCTGATTCGCAGAATAAATTAAAATTCTCTAATATTTTGGAAAGAACTTTAAAAAGTCTTTATGACTGTGTATTTGTAAATATCAAAACATATGTTTAGAGAATACTATTGTGGATGCTCAATTGAGGTATTAAATATTTGGAATCCTACCTTTGATGAAAGAGGCCAAAGCATGGGAGAAAATTAAGGGGGGGAAAAAGGTCAAATTGCTTGTATTACTTTGAATTGAATGTGTGAAATAAGTGTACAGAAAAATTATAGTTGGAGAATCTGATCCTTTATGACAGAGTTTATGCTCTTAGATTAGACCCTCATAACCTTTAAATCTAGGGTCCATATATTTTTATTTTACTATGAATTTTTCTATCTTTACAATATCATGTTATATATGCATTCTTTCTCATTTATACTATGTCATTACTTTTATCTATTTCTAAATACACTAGTACTGAGTTAGCGTGCATCAACCGCTAATATTAATAATAGGTCTAGGACCGTAAATTTTGTGCATTACTTCTGCACTTGGCATAAGTCACGTCATGCTCCTCAATCTAATATCTATATAAATGAACTAGATGAAAAAAAATTTCTCCTATATTCACCAACTTCAGTAAAATAGAGGAATCTTTTGTTGGAAATCAAAGTGTTGAGAAAAAAGTGGTTTGGGACGAGAGGAAGTGGGGAACCAAAGAAAGAGAGAAAATATGAGAAGAAGCCAAAAATGGATGCAAGAATATGACATAAGCATTCAGCGGGATTGCATGTCCTTAAGGAAACATCCAAGAATTCGTAGAATTCTGAAGTCTGAGATTCCGGAGCCCACTTCTCCTTCTAATCTGGCTCGAATTTATAGCTACACGCCAAATTTTACCAAAATTCTCCTACTCTTTGACATGACTAATTCCATAATGGTTGAACAACAGAGCCAATCCTAGAAAGACGCGCTTAACACTGACATACGCTTGACAGTGGCACTTCCCTCACGCGACGACACGTCCACTGCCGCACCTATCCCCACGCCAGATGGGAATTTTAGCTTAGTCCTATCTGGGTGGCAGCCAAAAATGGCCGAAACCAGATTCCGTGTATCGGGTCGTGGCCCTATATTTCATGTTTGACGCGGTCATGGGGAACAGTTTTAATCTGGGATGGCTCACCAGCAGCGTGGATGAAGTTATTATTGATCCTGATGGAAAAATAATATCGTGGATATTAGGCAAATGAGCCACGAACTAAGTCGTTCTCTTATAACTATTTGACAATCTTTTTTAAAATATTGGTGCAGCAAGATTAAGGTCATGTCATCTATGCAATACAATAGTACAGTCCTACACAATGTTCCACCAAAAATCTACAGTATTAGGTGAAGCAGAAGCTAGATCAAATACTTTTATTGAACTCAAATGAAGTAAAGAATAGAGAGAATAATGATTTTTATTTTGTGTGTTTCTGGCAAATATCAAGCTCTCTTTATATAATGGCGTAGGAGTGGTTGTTATATTTAAAATTCAATCTGAATACCTATTATGAAGCTACAAACACGTAACAGTACTACAGTAGAAAACAACTATACTTTTTTTCCAAACGCTATTTTAATTCAATACTAGTGACAAAAATAAAATAATATATATTATTTAGTTCAAATTTTAGTATTCTATATGGGACATTTTTTTGTTACAATATCCAATATGGGCTGCTTATTTAATAGATGTGGGCTATTCTGACCCAACACTATTGGTTTTAATTTTACTTTTATGCGCCCAAATCCTAATCTTGTTTAATTATGGGCTGCATTATTGAAGAAAATTCTCAACTTTTATCTTAGACAAAAAATATCGTATATGGCCCAAAAACGGCTGGAGTTCATTATTTTAGATGTAAGAACTTGAGTACATTGATTTAGATGTTACAACAGATACACATTAAGATAAATGAATTACACAGTTTTAACTATTTTTATATTTTCAATTTTATTTTATGACAAAACAAATGGATTCTCCTCGAATTGCAGGTTGCCACTTGATCGCCTGCATGAAATCGTAATTGCTACTAGTCACCAATCAGCAATACACCTGAGAAATTCGTTCTCGGCCCTATACACCTTACTATGAAAGTTGTTCATGCCCGAAACAATTACCTTAACTGCAAGAAAGGGATGCTGAAAGCCAAAAAGGTGATTGAGGTGAAGCATAACAATGTAACCGGTCGAAAGGTGCGGTTGGATGGAAAAAAATTTGTTTTATTTCGGATTTTGTACAAGGGAAGGTGAAATTTCATAGATGCAAACTTAGCTTTCAAGTTTCTACTAAGTTTTCGAACACATCGATGCCAAACAGTATCAAGAATTGTGTTCGAAGCCAAATAGTATCAAGAATTAAGGTTGTCTTGTCTAGAAAGACTAATTAAATTTTTCAGACCAAATAAACAAAGTTTTTCCTAGGAAAGAACAAGACAAGAGAAGGCATATAGTTTCAGTTTGTTTTCGATTGAAACGAGGACTATTTCTCTTCCAAATGCTTGCTGATAGACCAATTCTGCTAAAGCTTCAAGGCAATATTGCAGGAACTAGAGAGAACCCACTGTAAGCATGACAAAGAAAAATGTCACTTTGATCAACCACGGCTCCTATGTAAGCTAATTGCATGCTCTTTCTCTCTCTGATCCCTCTCATGCGTGACATGTTTGGTTCATATTTTTTGCAGATTATAGTCGACAATGGAATGGTTAGGCTCACGATATTGAAACCACAAGGGCTATTGACTGCCATAAAGTATGGAGGAATAGACAATCTGCTGGACCTCAAATCAAACGAATTGAACAGAGGGTACATTGCTTCCAATTCTTGATTCATACTTTTTGACATTATAAACACGTCTATATGAATTTAATACGTTTTTCTTCCTATGGTCATGGATCAGGTCGAATTGATTTGATCATAGAGTCTGACTAATTTGAACTAGTGATTCTAAAAGCACATGCAAAGGGTTAGGTTTGTTGGAGTTGCACGAAGAAAATCTTTCAATAATCAAGAATCAGTATTCGAAAATTAAAAAATAAAATATTAACAGAGAAATAAATATAGTAAAATTAATTGTTGGAGTAATTTGGTTCTTGTGAGGATGTTTGGTCCCGTGAATAGGAATTTTTCTAAGAACTGGCCAAACTGACCCAAACAAGAAAGATGCAAATGATGGGGTTATCAACTGTGTAAAGGTCTTTTTAAAATTACCCATGTTAACATATTTGATTAAGTTGTACAGCATAGATATAAAAAGTATGTGCCAATTAATCTCAAGTTGGTGAGTGATGATATCGTGCAGTTGAAACCCTCAAGTTGGGGGTTCAAATTCAGCAGGCTATGATATTTTCTGTCAAGTAGGGGATTGGCTTAGCGGTACTGCCATTATATGTGTGAGGTTTAAAATTTGAACTTAAATACATGTGCATGTGTTAATTGAAAAAAAAAAAAATACAGAAAGATGCAACTTAAGTGAAATCATAGAGTGAAAGTAGTTCAAGAATCAAGAAGCTTATGCCGATGACTTACTGAAAATGCAGTTACTGGGACATCAACTGGAGCTTGCCAGGAGGCCAGGACAGATATCAACTGTATGTATTCTATCTTACCACCAAAAGTGGAATTTGTTCAGCATGAAATTGAAGGGTTCCTTTTCTCCTCCTCAGGCTGAGAGGATCTGAATATAGTGTGATCAATCTGAGCAATGATCACTTGGAGGTTTCATTTAAGAGCACCTATGATCCTTCAACTCCTGGGACAAAACTTCCGCTCACTGTTGACCTGAGGTCTCAGCTCACAAAATCCATTTGCTTTCATTTCTTGAAACAAATTTATCATATTTCCAATGTTCAGGTACATTGTAAGAAGTGGAGTTTCAGGTTTCTACTGCTACTCAATATGCGAGCGCCCTCCAGGCTGCCCTGCTTTTGTTCTTGCCCAAGCTAGAATGGTGTTTAAATTGCAACGAGAAAGGTGAAATTACCGAGGTCCTATGTCGCTTAACTCTTGTCTAGGTAGTAATGCATGATGCACAACTACGAACACAACACAGCAAAGATACGCAACATATGATATGATACTTATAAGAAGAAGCGAAATTTTTTAAAAAAAATTTAGAACACGATATGACTCCTGCACAGGCTTTTAGTATGCAAAATCTTATCATTATATGGATATAATGTTAATATATGTGTGTAGTTATACTAATACTATTGATGATAAATTTATAAAAAAATATTAATAGAAGTGCAAAGAAAAAGTTCATATCAATTAGTGTTGGATTTTACTAGTATGCTTTGTATACTATATATTAGAAAAAAAAATACCTTTATAGAAAATGTAAAGAGGGATACTTTGAATGAGGAAACATTCTTTTTCGAGTAATTCTAAAAAAAATAATTTCCAATTAATTCTTCTAGTGCTTGTATGCTTTTTTAGACTACAAAAAAATAGATCTAATTTATTTGATATGTGTTGAACACACCTTTAATTGTGTGTTTGATATGCTCTCAGAAATGTAAGAAATTTTTATTTATATTTATTTTATGGGCACACTTTTGATTGTGTTTGACATACGCAATCAGAATTGTCTAAGAATTTTTATTTTTTTTTTAACTTTATGAATACGTCAAGTGATACGCATCAAGTGGCATGTCAAGTACATATAAGAGATACATTATATTTGATATGGTGTCTGGTACGTTCTTCGATATGATACAAATGAGTTTTTGAACTATGGGTAAATTATGATACTTGAGCAGGTTCCACTACATGGCAATCACAGATGAGAAACAAAGAATAATGCCAATGCCAGAAGATCTACTGCCAGGTAGAGGCAAACAGCTGATTGTACCAGAGTCTGTTTTGCTCATCAATCCCATAAATCCAGACCTTAAGGGGGAGGTAAAGTCGAACGCATGAGGCTCTGTATGAAACTATAGGAATGCTTTTTATGTCTTCTGTATATGTTAAGCTGACAAATACCTGTGTTACTGGAAACCAGGTTGATGACAAATACCAATATTCCATGGACAATAAGGATGGTGGAGTTCATGGCTGGATAAGCTCCAATCCCATCGTTGGATTCTGGATCATCTTTCCAAGCCAAGAATTTCGCAATGGCGGACCAACTAAGCAAAATCTCACAGTCCACACTGGTCCAGCCTGCCTAGCTGTAACGTTTCTTTCTCAGTACCTATGAAATGAACATTTTAGAAAACAAAACGAAAACGCAAACATGTTCATGCAAAATCCCAGAAAACAGTCTGGTTCAGAATCTGATATTTGTTGCAACAGATGTTCCTTGGAAGTCATTATATCGGGAATGATATGATTGCGCACTTTGAAGAAGGTGAGACATGGAGAAAGGTTTTTGGTCCCTTCTTTGTTTACCTCAATACAACAACAGACGTGTCGAAAGCTTACAACCTATGGCTAGATGCAAAGAAGCAGGTATTCTCTGTTAGACACTAGTTCACTAGCCGATGATGAAATGATTAGACTATGCAGAAATGGCAAAAATTTGACTCTTTCCACATTTTTAAATTCAGACACCTAGGATAATATTTGTGATAACTACTTCTAATTCAATGAACTGAGTTTGGTTTTTTCATCTTGGGTCATCCTAAGAGGCTAATGGAAGAATCATTATGGCCATATGATTTCATCTCCTCACCATATTATCTTACTTTCAAGGAGCGCGGTTCTGCTACCGGACGACTCTTTGTCCAAGATAGGTAATGATGTTATACTTAACACAAAATAGAGCTACATACTAATTTGCTCTATAGATTGCTTCTCACCATCAAGAAGTTATTTAGCATCTTATTCAGTTTCTTCCCAAATGAACAAGGTTTGTGTCAGCTTCCCTTATTCCTGCTAAGTCTGCATTCGTTGGTCTATCAGCTGCAAGAACTGAAGGCTCTTGGCAGACTGAGAGCAAGGTTCTTCTCAAATAAAAATTCTGCCCACAAGTTGTTTAAATTTCATCATAGAAATTTGGAATTTTCACTCTTATTTATAAGTGGGTGCCTCCTGCAGGGTTATCAATTTTGGACACAGACAGATTTAGAAGGAAATTTTACAATCAAGAATGTCGTACCTGGCGTATATGGTCTTCACGGCTGGGTTCCAGGTTTCGCTGGAGATTACCTGAAAGAAGATCTTGTTACATTCTCGGCAGGTGAATTTACATGAATGAAATTAACATTTTCTTCAAAAGTGAACTTGGAATTATCACAGTAACCTGTTGACCGAGTATGGTTCTGATCAACGCACATTGATTTACAAGAACCATTCATGCTATGTTGCCTTACACCAACTTACGAAGTTCATCAGGATCAGAAACACAGCTGGGAGATATAACCTACATACCCACTAGAGATGGTCCAACTCTATGGGAGATTGGATTCCCAGATCGCACAGCTAGTGATTTCTATGTTCCAGATGTGAACCCGATGTATGTCAACAAGTTATTCCTTAACAGTCCCGAGAAGTAAGCACATTTGTATTTCACATAATATTCTAACAGATATATACTCTTCCTTGAGTATGCATTATGTTCATAAATCAGTGTATTGATGATCTTGATTCACCCTTGTGCTTTCTAGATTCAGGCAATATGGACTGTGGGATAGATACACTGACATATATCCTAAGTCTGATCAAGTTTTCACAGTGGGCATAAACGATCCAAAGAAAGACTGGTTCTTTGCTCATGTGGACCGGTATAGTTTATCTGTCAACATAAATAACCACAAAATGGTGGAAATATTAACTTCAAACATGAGTAGTGATATTCTACATGCAGGAGGGATGGAGATAAGTATGTTCCAGCAACATGGCAGATCAGATTTAACATGACATCAGTGATTAAGGGAACTTACAAGTTGAGATTGGCTATTGCCTCAGCCACCCGTTCGGACTTGGAGGTAGAGCCATCTCTACATCACCTCGCCTGGGATCCGCTAATCTCTTCAAAATCTGTTTTCTTTTACTCAGTAAGCTAAGCTGATCCATTGCAGGTGCATGTGAACCAGATGAATGCCGAAGAGCTTGTATTCCAAGTGATGAACTTAGGTGCAGATAATACAGTCTGTCGACATGGTACCCATGGCCTCTACCAGCTTTTCAATGTTGATATTTCCTCGACTTTGTTGACTAACGGTGACAACTGCATATTTCTCACCCAAGCCAGGGGTGGAGATGCGCTTTGTGGAATTCTTTATGACTACTTAAGGCTAGAAGCTCCGCCAACTTAATACGTATAATCTACAAGCTGATATTATCAGCCTAGCAAGCTAAAATAGTTGAGATATGAATATAATGGTTGCATTATCTTGCAAGCAATATTTTAGGCATGTATTTGCAATATTGTATCCAGCAAATATTGATATTATCATTCCCTCCACAAGACAAGAATTTTTACCCATGTCAAATGATCATTTAACATGAGTACCGTCGTAACTTACAAAATTGAGACTTTCACAGAACTAAAGGGGGAAAAGGAAAGAAAACACCCAAAATAAACTACATCAAAAGTGTACAAAAATAGCCTATAGAATAAGTAATATTTGTTGTAGAGCAGCTGTGTGGGCAGACTTCTCCACCTTTGGCTTCCACCATGATACAAAGACCAACTCCTCTCCCTATCCCAATTGAAACTATATCATAACTTTATATACTTTGTCTTGGCTGATGCATTATGCTATCATTGGAGGGCATTCACAAAAGCCAACAACGAGTCAACATCTCTCTTCTCCGAAGGATATTTTATGGGACGGGGAGTATGCTTAGGGAAGAAAAGTATGGTAGGAAAGCTCCCCAACTGCAACTCCTGCTGTGCAAATGCCTTCTCCGCCCCATCTGCGTTGAATTTTGCAACCTTAACCCCAGATCCTGCCAGTTTTTCTGCCAGTTCCGCATATGAGCCCTCCATTGCCTGGCAAAATTGGCACCAAGGAGCATAAAGCACAACAAGCCAAGGCTCCTTCCTGTCTCCCAATTTTAACAAGTTCTCAATACCAGGCCTGCTCAAGCTTATGACATTCTGCGTGGTGAAAAGATCAGCATGGCTGGCAGTTCCATTAGTATGAACACCACCATTTCCATTGCCATTCAAATTTCCCTCCTTAATGTTGCCTTTGTGCAGGCCACACTCCTTGGCCTTGGCATCTTCCCACCACCACCGTCCTTCTCGCTCATGTTGTCCAGGAAGAACCGGCCTTGTGCATGGCTCACATCCTATTGAGATATAACCTTGAGCATGCAATGAGTTAACAGGCACATTCATTGCCCGGAGGAAATTCCAAATGTCATTGCCCTTCACATTCGCAACTGGATTCCACTTCACCAAGCTGCCAATCCCACCATCCAACCCCTCAAAAACAGGATCAACCTCGACAACAGGGACTTCTGATCGAGTTCCAGGGGACTGATCCTTGCGCTGGCCTGTTATCCATGCCCGCAGCCCTTTGAGGGCCCTTCTCAGGGGCCTAACTTTCCTCACACGACAGCACTCCTGGTGGCCATCTTCATAGAAAGAGAAAAGTCCCTTGCTCCTTACCAAAGCCTGAACTTCAACAGCTTCCGGAAACATGTACTCAATGCGAATCCCATAGTGCTTCTCAACTTCATCAAAGAACTTGTAGGTCTCTGGGTTCAACCTACCAGTGTCCAGGCTGAAAACCCTGAACGGCCGTCCAGTTAAATGTGCATATTCAATCAAAGCTACATCTTCTGCCCCACTGCAAAAATTTAAAATTAGATCAGTAAGCTAATCCTTCGTTTGCTGATCACGTGTCGTAGAAACATTGAATGATAATTTAAACATACTAATTCACAATATAGTACATAAAAGATCTGAACCGCTTGTCATGGTTCAAAGGACATCCGATGGCCACAAGATTCAGTTTGACAGGATATAACAGAGAATCAGGGAGAGAATTGATCATAGAGACTGATGAATAATTCAGAACGTGGGGATTGGTCCCTGTTTTCCTATAGCCTATAGGTGACGAAAGCAAGACCTCACCCAACTCATAATTACATACCATTATTTCAATCACAGGAGTACTTTTCAAATGTCCTATAATTAATATGAAAAGACATTTCTGATAAGTACTTCATGAAAGTTGAAAGTGACTCCGACATACTTAGTCGAGGCATATGCATTCGGATCCCTTAAGTAACGCTGCAATTACTAATTACTGATGCTATTTATATAATATTGTCGTTTTTTATTTCCTTCCCAGTTAGAGGGCCCCAGCCCTAATTGAAAGATAATCAAAATAGGATTCTTGGATTTTTTTTCAAAAGAAAGTAACCATAAAAATTGAAGTAAAAATAAAAAACAAAACAAAACAAGAAAACAAAAACGAAAAAAAGATTGAATCTTTAGACTAGAGAAGTTCCATTTAAGACAAATCATAGACTTAACAGGATAACAGCTTATTTTGAAAAATTACCTAAAAGCAATTGCGATATCGTTTCCAAACTTCTCCAGGGCCTTATCCATGATCTCAAGAGGGGAAGCATTTTCAAGCTCCTCTGCCGATTTTTCGTAGTCCTCTACCTCCACTTTCTCAACGACCTCTGCAAAAATTGGCAAAGAAACATTAATAAAGGACAAACCCATCAGGCATTAGATTCAATTTAAACAATTCACATGCAGAACGTTCAACGAAATTGTTTAACGTACCCGGAGCAAACAAGGTAGCCGCTGAGGGAACCATTGAATCTTTCCTCTTCGGCTCCGCATTCAACGGCTGCACGGCGCAACGCCGCCGCGCAAAGCTCATCGCCGGTGATGGCAGATGTGTCCTATCCAACGGCTGAAACGCACCTAATTGTGCAGCTGCAGAAGGGGAAAACACGATTTATACAAAAATACACCAAAATTAAACCAAAAAAAAGACCAAAAATCGCAAATGAGCGAAGAAATGTTACCTCTGGGCTGCTCAAAGGAAGAAGATAAAGAAGAACTATAAACTGCTGCAGGCGAAGAGGTGACAGAAAGAGCCATTTTTATATCTCTTTTTCTCTATGTATCAACCCACAAAACCCAAAACTGCAAACAAGACAATACTAAGATGTTAGTATTCTTGCTTCTGGGTTTTGGAGAAATTCAGCGAATCTTTGTATGGGAGTTGTCTTGCAAAGGATGAAACGCGAAAATAAATAAAAGTAAGAAATGAAAGGCCGGGGGTGGCCTCGCCAGGTTCATTGAACCTGGACGTGTTTTGGGATTGGGCTGTGATCCGACGTGGCGAGTGGTGATTGGGTAGGCTGCTAATGTGGTTCTGGTCAGCACTTTCGTCATGTGGCGAGCAGAAGGCTTGTAGAGAGAGAGGGAGAGAGTAGTGGTTCCGAGAAAGTGCGAGTTACAGGCCAGTCAAAGGTTGTGTTGGAATCTTGTTGGATCTTCTTTGATTCTTCTTGTCGAATAATACTATTATTTTTACTCATAATCAATTTCTTATTTGAATATAATTATTGATCTTTATTCTTTAAACTTTAAAGAATTTTGAAGTTTTTAAATTTAAATTTTTGTTTAATTATTTGAAATGATGTTATTAGTTCCTTCATTAATAGTTATAAATGTTTTGATTTCCTAAATCCTTATAAAAATATATATGTTAGTTAACTGAAATTAAATGACCTTTTAATACATTTTACAAATCATTTAAAAATATATAAATTTATATTGTTATAAATGGGAAGAGATCTTTTGATAATTATATAATTTTGACCAAATTTTGAATTCTTAATTTTAAAAATTTTAATTATTTTAAATAATATCATTGGTTGATTGATATTAATTGTGAATTTCTTGATTTTTTTTTAATTAAATCATCAATATATGTATCCTTACCAAACATAATTAATGACCCGAGTTCTTAAAATTTAGAACTTTTTAATTGCCTAAAATATTTTTTTATTAATTGTGAATATCATGATTTTTTAAACTATCAAAATATGCTAATTAACCAAATATATTGCCTTTTTAATATATTTTTTTATCTCTCTCATATGCTCGAGAATCTATAGGATTACGAGTTAAGTTTTTTTTTTATCATAATTGTGCAATTTTAATTAAATTTTAGAACTATTTGAATTACTTAAAAATAATTTTGTTATTTAACGTTGATCATGAATTTATTAATCTTTTAAATGACGAAAATGTGCCACGTACAAGTTTGGAAAATCTTCAATCAAAATTGAAATGTACAATGCAAACTCGAGAAGTACCACCAAATTAGCTAAAGTGTAGGAGAGATTTAAAAAATGAATGTGGACATAATATCATCTACAATACATTTTTCATCTTTCAATTTTTATTATTTTTGTCTCATAAGTCATACCATTAATTTTATACAAAATTATGATTATCAAGTCTCTCTTAATTAATGTATGATTGCATCGATTTTGTTTTTAGTCACATGTGTTCTCAATCTATTCTATTATTTGTATTAAATTTTACAATAAATGTAATATCCATCTAATATTATTTGTTTGGTTTTAACTTTTATGTAGTTTACAATAATCATGCTTAACATATGAACTTATAAATTTCTATAACAAAACCATAATTTTAAACAATACCAAATGTATGCATAATATATATATATATATATACACACACATATTACTAATTAATTGATTAAGTGATATCATCCTCGACTTCTATAGGTAAAATGTAGGATTTGTTCAATCAATTCAAACGAATTCTAAATGCATGTGTACACATTTAAATTTTTATTAAAATTAATTCTTTTAAGAATATAATTTCCCAAAACGGTTTTGCCATACTCATACCAAATTAGCATTAAAGAGAATCATCAATTCTTCTAATAATACAAACATTCCAAAACGTTTTTGCCAAAACTCATACCAAATTAGTTTTAAACATCCATCTTTCATAAACTTCCAAAAGTAATAGCAAAATAACTATAGTTACAATTGTAATTATAATTATGCATTAAAAAAGATGATTTCCACCTTCCTTCTTACGAAGAATAAACAAATGGAAACATTTCCTTTTTACCTAACTTTCTAATAAAATGTATTTTTTTGTTTTTTAAGAGAGAACATTACACATGTCGAAACGTTATTCTTTCAACAAAATAATATATTTCTATTCTCATATTAAATAAATTTTAATTTTTAAATCAAAATAATCAAATTATAAACAACACATAAAATACATAAAGTGCACAACACACTCATTACGGTCCGAATACAAGACCTTTCATTTAAAGAGGAAGATGGGTGTCGTACACCTTCTGGGTAATAAAGTGTAACTAACATAGATCAATATTGCTAATGATTTGAACATTCAAAACTCCCTTATTCATTTTTAAACGTAATTAAACTCTCTCAATTATTGGGCAACGAGGACCATCATTTTCAAAAAATTTATAATCATAACACTCTAAATTAATTGGGGGCCACTTTTTCTTCGGGTGACAAAAATAAATTATTAAGACAATAAGACAAGCGGATATTTAAATATTTGTAATAAATCTTAACCCTACTGTTCTTATGATTGTGATGGACAAATTTCAGCCACCAGATCGTTTTAATTTTCTACAACACAAAATTATGAGAAAATATAAGCTAGACAAGAAAAATAAAATGGTATTTGCCTCGACGCCACACATGATTAAGTGGTTTCAATTGGAAGCAAACTGAAAACATTGGCGACAAAAAAGTGTGCCCAAGCGAGGTTTCAAAATGTCCAATGGCCTGTATTTCAATAATATCAGTCTCTTCTATTATATAAAATATTTTAAATTCGAATTTAAATGAATTTTTTTATATTTTATGTATGTTTAGTTGTACAGACTGTACTTCTATTTACTTAATTTGATAATTAGCTAATATTAATTTATTATAAGAATAATTTTTATTATTTATAATATTCTAAAAAAAACTTGTGTACTAAATCACTCAACCAATTCAAGCGAAATCATATCCTAATTTTGTCGAAAGGTAAACTCTTTTAATTATGATGAAGTCAAGTCGAATCAAATCCGAGGAGAAAGCGGAATATAAAGCAATTATACAGTGAAAATTAGATTAATACTATATTTTGAAATTTGTGATTAAACGTACATAAATTTAATGACCGATTTGGATAGTCAAGTAATCAGTATTTATTACCTCTTCACAAAATTATATCTTTAGTGATAATTAATTTAAATCTACGTAATAATGTGGGTATATATATTAATATATCAATACAAAATTTAACATTATAGGAAAAGACACAGAGAGACAATTCAATTGCATGTTCAATAAAGGCCGTGTTTAAGAAATTGGACCGGCCAATCGGTTCGATCAAAACCGGCAAAGGTTTCGGTCCGATTTTATAATTAAAATTAGTTGGTCAAAAAATCAATTCAAATTGGTGTAAATTGGTAAAAGAAAATCAATTGAACCATGGACTGATTATTATTTTAAATCAATTAATAATTTTTTTAAATAAAAAATAAAAATTAAATATGTCAAACTTCTTTATTTTTTTCTTTAAACTTCAAACTTCTTCAGTTTTTTTATTCTGTCATTTTTCTCATTCAAATTCTCCCCAAACATCAAATTCCAAATCCATATTCAAGAACTAAGTTTCAAGATAATCAAAGATTTGTGTATCGTGACTGTATTGCCTATTGTAATATTAGTCTTAATTTATGTTTTGAAATTTTTATTTTATTTGAATTAGTATTTGTTGTTCTTGTTAGTTGTAATAGATTTTATACGTATATTTTTTGGAAAAAACTTACTTCGTAATTTGACATTTTAAATTGATATATGAATATTACTGTGGAGTAGAACTTGTAGAAAGTTCAATAACTACTCAACAATTTTTATTTGTTTCCTTATAAATCCTTTTTTGCATTTTTTTTAATTTTTTATATATTTATATAATATTAAATATAATTATAACATCACATAAGTTCAACCAATAATCAATAAGAATATCATATCAATAACCGATTCAATTTATCAAATGTTGAATAAAGGCATCTAGGAAAAAATGAATGGCCCTAATGGAAAGCAAGTAGGACAACCCCTGCTGTAAATTTGTAGATGGAAACTGCAACTCTTTTGGACACCAAGAGTCAATGTTTTCTATTCCATAGTGGCAATTAAATATCCAATGAAAGACAATCAATGACTCCACACTAATAATAAAGTTTGCCCTGGACGCCTAATAACCAGAGTCTCTGTCTCTTTTTCTTATCGTTCGGTCTCTTCTTTCTTTCTACTGTTGCTATTGTAACTTGTCTGTTACCTTTTTTCGAATGTGACGAATTAACTATGATCTATATTTCATTCCATACTCTATTGGAGCACTAAAAAAAGTATTTTTATAAGTTCTTTATCTTATGTGATTGCAGGCTGAAAATTATGTCTATACTCCCAAGCATATGCAAAAATATTCTTACACACTTTAGGATTCGTATCCGTAATTAAAAATCGACCATCAATAAACTATTTAAACCTTACCCGTGGCATCATCCTCATGAGACACCAAAACCTTATGTGACAAGACCACTTTAGCCACCCAATATAAATACTTTCAAACTGGACGGCTTACATATGTTCTCCTATTATCTAATTCCATCCCACATCTCCATTTCATGGCATTTTCACTACTTATACTTCAAATTATTTTCGTTGGGATTTTCCCAATGACCAATGACCCCTAATCTTGGTGTGTTTTAGACCTAAAGCTCAGCACTTGACTTGATAGAGAAGAAGACCCAAATTTTGACCCAATGGATACAAGTACACTAACCCCAGATTCGGGAGCAACAACCCAAATTTCAACCCAATAGATACAAGTACACTAACCCTGGATCCGGGAGCGACACCGAATCATTATTATTGTAAGAAGTCCTATCTAACGCATAATTCAAATAACAAAGTTGGGACATATTTAGAGAAAGCATAAGGTAACCAATATGATCATTGTTATTGTGAGAAGCCCTATCTAACACATAATTCAAATAACAAAGTTGGGACATATCTAGAGAAAGCGTTAGGGAACCAATATGGCCTTATTCAAATAGGAAAATTGAGATCCCAAAATCACTTTTTCCTGCATCCCAACTGTTGGAAAAGCACGTTGTCCCATTCACAATAGTCATAGTAGCAGGTGAACAAGGATGTCAAGGAGGGACTGAAATGCCATAATGACAGAAGTAACATTCAAGCCCCAATACGGTCCAAGAGATCATTGGAGAAATCAGAAACCAAATATCTTTCAGTCTTACAAGTGGACTTTGTTATCCAAATTCTGTGTAACTTAAGTTCCAGTTGAATTCTGTAGCTACCAAACATCATTACAGATTTGCCTCACTGCATAAATTATGTAGGAAGAGCCTAAGTTTCTTTGAATAAAGGTACTGAGCTCTAAGCAATAAGATCTAACATTGCCGTGACAGCTCCACAGGAAGGCAAAAAGAACAGAAAAAATGGAATGAAATGCCCGTGGGGGATACAAAATGCAACACTCTAACCAGATTCTGGAAAACTTCTCTTGATGACTGCTTCGATGGGCCGATACATACAAATTACCATTCCTTTCTAACCATTTGAGAATCCAACTTTCTATGGGCCGACAAAATGCTACCATATTTGTTTATAGAACTGTATCCATCGGATAACAACCAAGAACCCGAAGAAACCTAGCAAACTCCTGTAGAATGAAGAGATATTAAAAAGAACGAGTTTCTTAGCAAATACATGCCATCATGAAATTGTATTTGTTCCGATTTTCCTTGGATTTAATGCAATTAATTTACATCTCGTGCAAATGGCAAAAAAGGAAATGCTTGCCTGAAGATTTCCCAGTGCGTATTGGGCACGAGGCTCTGCCATAGAAGCTTCAAAATCAATGTAAAAGAGGTAATCAAAGTACCTGCCACATGGCGTTTTGGTCATTTGTAAGCACTTAACAGATGAACATTTACATTAGCAACAAAAGTATAGCAAACGCTCAGAGGTTAACGCGGGTGAACTGATTGAGGTACTTTCATTCAGCTGTAGTTCTTATTTTTTCTCAGAATTTACAGAGATAGCAGCATGAAATTAGTGAAGGAAGCATAATATTACACAATGTATAAATTGGTATTTTAATTTTTCTATTTAACGCTGATTTGTTAGTCTTCTGGAAGGAACAATAGTTGTAAAGCAGATTTAACAAGATAGTTTCTGATTAGCATACTCCTACTTTGCATTTGATAACCACTCTACAAATTCATTCTTATCTTTGCCATAATTTACAACACTTCTCGTTTGAATAAGCTTCAACTCAATCTGTAATATCAGCATAGAAATCTTACTCCCAAAAGAAAGTAATATACCATTGGACAAATAAAAAGACACTCACGTGGCACTCCCCCTGTTAGAATCATCAACAACCCTCAAAGGCCGCCTTTTCTGTGGCCTACTCTCAATCTGTAGATAAAAAACAATTATTTAAGAGGGAAAGAGGTAGAAAGGACAGCCAACAAAATCACTATCATAATTACCTTTGTCAAATTAATGCCCCTCAAAGCAAACACGGCTAAGGCCTTGAATAGAACTCCAGGTCCCTCTTCCAGACTGAAGACAATGCTAGTCTAAAAGGAAAGAATGATTTCTTTATATCACATAAATGGGCTCGAGCCAGATAAAAGAAAATTACCTTGTAAGGTCTATCTGTTCCAGGGATTATAGGTTCCCTTGCAAGTATCAGAAAACGGGCGACGTTGTCAGAATCATCCTGTTTGTTGATCATTGCATTAAATTAATTGAAGAACAATTTCTATACAAACGTTTTCTTTAATTTAAAGCAGTAAAAAAACCAGAAAAAGAGAAAGGACATATGCAATAAGCCTTAATTCTTCAAGCTTTGTACCTAACTTGAGAACATTTCATCTGAGAGTCCAAGTTACAGCAAGAACTTCATCAAGTTAGTTTTCAATATCGTTCTATTTGGAATATATTGATGAAAGTGGAAGGAAAGAGTGCTGAAAGAGTTAGAGAAATCAGGAATATATAATATTTTGTTTGATAGATATTATTTAGACTCAAAAATAAAAAGAAAAAAACTTTGGATAGAGGTTAGGTACCAAAATTATAAAAAGTTCGTCAATCTCCAAGTCATGGGGGCAAATCTGAAAAGTTTCAGTAGAGCCTGATCTAGAGCACATGTAAGATGATTCATGCCAGCTTGACTTCAGCTCAAGCATTCTTATGAACCAAGCTCGAGTTGAATGCTTGATCATACGTATTATTGTTTGAAAGCTCTTAAGCTTATATTTTTAATATTTTTTACATTTTAAATATATAAATAATATTAATAATACTAACACCAAGCTCATTTTTACTGGTGCTCGCTTAAATTTGAGCCTGAGCTAAACATTGCTTGTTTAAATTTTTAGCTAGATTCACACCATCATAATCTAGAGATATGAAATTTTATGAGAAAATTAGATCACTTTTTGAGTGTGAAACTCTGCATTCTTTGGTGCACCTATGAATGTTAATATAGAGAGTTACAATATACGAGGAGTTGCACATTCTCTTCGAGAATTAGCATGCATACAAAAATGTTCATGGTCTCCTCTGCCCCTCCTGCCCCAAAGAAGTGATTGTCAGAGCTATAAGTTCCTTTAAATAAAGAATTAACTCCATCATCACACCTCCCTTCTCATTTTCCATTTTCTAGGTACCACCAAGTGTACTGTTAAGTGTTCACAACAATATTGTGGGTTATACATGACAAATGTACTTTATATCCACAGTACAGTGTTTACATAGCACAGACAATTATTGAGGCAAAGGAAACAAATCACATATGAACAGTTTACATGCTTAATCCATTCAATTAATAGTGACTACCAGTGGATTTAACGGGTTCTCAATCAATATTAATCAAAAGGCAGTGAAGAGTCATGACCACTTTAGTTCTGTTATGTTGCAAAAACCCCTTTCTACAAAGGTTCATGAAAGTACTTTAGTATAATTTTCCTGAGTTTGAAGTAAGAAATTTTAAATAGAAAGACCAAGATCTAATGCATATTCCCTTCCTTCACCCTATAAAAGGCACTTCAAGATGAAGGAAAAACAAATGTAAGTTTCAAACCTGAAAGCAACACATACATAATGATTCATCTATTAAAAGAGAAAATGCAGCATGCAAGTAACCACCAAGCAGGAAGGTTGACATTACAGTCGCAAAACCTTATGAACATTACACAAGTACATCAACATGCATTACCATGCAAAGAAATAGGATTTAGCAGACCGATAAGTTATTGTGAAAAAGATTGAATAAGCACCATGACTATCTAATTGGAAGGCATAATTCACAAGAGAATGAGCAAAAATCTCACCTGTATTCCTTCAGCAAGAACATCAAGTCCATATATTTCTGCCGCTCGAGCACTTGCAACTGCTCCGGTCTCTCTCACTCTTTCAGAGGCTACAATCTGCCCTGGTGTTAATGTGACACAAACAAAGTCGCATAAGGTACAAAAATTTGAAAAGATACCAGAGCGGAACCAGCAGTATCTTCAGCACTGACTCTGGTCACGCCTAATGCATTCAGAATCAGCTCACACTGATCAAGTGCCTGAAACCATCCTCAGTTAGTTTCTTTCGTGTTTAAGGAAACAGATGACAAGTGGTACAGAATAAAATCAGGTAAAAAAGAAAGAAAAAGTTCATTGCACAAAACAAGAGCAACCCAAACTTTCTTCTTTACAACATAAGAAACTTATGCCATCCAGCCATTGTGGATTCTGGTTCTTATTAATTTCATCTTTGACATAAAACCAAGCCTTGAAACTACACTCTCCGTTTCTAGACCTTCAATAGTTTCATCTTTCCTATAGAATCCCATTGTCGTGTTGGCACAATTTGAACACAAAGACTTTGAGAGATTTAGCATGATGAAGATCAAACAGGTGAAATGTACCATTAGTACCTTATCTATTTGTGAACAAATATAGAAAAATTAAAGCACCTTGAAGTGCACATGGGTGAAAGGGATACGAAGGAATGATTACCTGTGGGTGGCTCAATACCCTCTTCAGCTCCTCCTTTCTAACTCCAGGCAATCCTAGAAGGCAGTGATTGACGATCAACCGAACCTCCCCAACTATGTGAAGCCTATGACGAAGAAGTAAGTCATAGTTACGATGAATGCTCCCACCAACAGAATTCTCAATCGGAAGTACTGCTTTTTCCACCAACCACAATTCAACCGCCTGCAAAATGGAAATCAACACCATGCAGGTCTAAGAAAAGATGTAAGGATTAAGAAAAGTAAAACATACTTTAAGGAACATCATAACCTTGAATGCAGCCTCAAATTGGTCACATGGGACAGTCTCACACTCCGGGTATGCTTTTAGAGCAGCAGCCTCACTATATGCTCCTGGAACCCCCTAAGAGAGGCAAATAAATCATTCTAAGACATAGGCTAAAAATCTAAGCAATATTATATAATAAAGTAAAAGATTACTTACCTGATATGCAACACGAACCTTCTTAGCATCACTAGAAGAAGATGAAATTGCAGATAAAGGTTCTGCATTTAAATCAAATATCAATGTGAAAGTTCACATAAACAAGAAGGTAACCAAATTAGTTTACTAATATACAACAAAATTTCTCTGGAATAGATCCAGTCATGGTTATGGCATTCTGCTGTTACAATTAATCACAACAACAGAGAGTTGAAATCTTCAAAGGTTGGTCTGCAGAATGATCCTATTTTGTTAACTATTCGTTTACCATACATTATAAGCAATTCTGATTCAGCAAAAGGCAGCACTTTCTTTATTTACACATCACAAGACGACGATATCACAACATATCTCTTGTCCAATCAAAAGCATAAATGAACATGTTCCGACTAGAATCACCAAAAAAATAAGTATAAAATGGCAATCATAGCAAGAAAAAGAAACCATTGCAACAACTGCCAAATACTAACAGCTAGAGGTACTGCTAACCAAACTACACCCTTAAAGAAACATAACTAATCATTAGAAAACCCAACATGGAATAAAATTGACATACTTTTGTAAGCAAGGAGAAATTCCAATAAAAATCACAAGTTAGAAATAAGTGAATCACGTTGACTTCCAAAACAAGCGGCTGAAAAGTATCAATCTTTCAGGTTGAATTTTATACAACACAAAATTAATGACTAAGTTTAACACAAACAATCATTAGAAATCCAATCTTCTCAAGAAACTAAGAAGCATCCCTCACTCAATTTATCAAAAATACGCACAATTACCCTATAATGAAGAAAAAATTCTTACTTGGGAGATGGTTTAAATCCTTGTGAAGTCCTACAGCCAGAGTAATCTGGGTAGATTCTTTAACAACACCAGGAGTTGAGGGTACCTCATCTTCCACAGGTGTAATTGCCCTGTAAGACGAACACTCCCATTCCCTTTGAACCCTCAATTTCAAGAAAGCAGGCCGGGCACACGCGAAATCCGATATGCCCAATTGAGAAAATGGAGTGGTTTTCTTGCTATTAGCACCACAAACCAAGATTGGTGCAGCCTTCAAAGCCATATCTTTTAGCCGTGTTAATCCACTCGCAAGAACACAGATTCTTTAGAAGAAAAACGGAAAAAAAAAAAAAAACAAACAAAGAAAGAAAGAATGTGTGTGACTAAATTCTAAAGAAATATGTTTTCTTCTGTAAGCTGGGTTTTGATTAATAATGGTAAAAGAAGGAAATATTTGTGTGTCATAAAAGTGGGGTTGTTGGTTTTTCTGCAACAGCAATGTAGAAGCAGTGAAGAAATCTTGGCAAAATGGCGAGAATGAATGTGCAGTAGGTGAGCATAATGTTGGCTACACGTTTTCTCCTCTGTGCACGGGGGTTGGCCCGTCTGCTATCCTAAAACCGGGGGCGACGAAGAAGGGGGGACAGCAGTCCGATATATAGAGATTATCTGTTAACATAGAATGTCGCATGTCTGTTTATGATCGTACGTCAATACCAGTTAATTTCTTTTCTTTTTTATGTTGTCTTTTTCAGGTTCATTAATGTGATGTACATTGAAAGGTGGCACATATGACATAGCAAAGAGGCAAGACATTTTGAATTAGCATTTGTAATTGTACTTTATCTTTTCTTTAGTTTTATGAATATATAAATATATATTAAAAATATTTAATACACTTAATATGTATTTATTAAGCGAGATACAATATTTCAAGTTATTATTAGAAGTTTTACATCACTTTACAAGAAGAAAGTAAGTTTTTTCAGTTTATTATTCCAACAAGTGTAAATATATGCTTTGAGTTTTAAAAATCATATTATTTGGATCTTATATTTTAATTATTTTTTATCATATTATTTTTTAAATACATATCACAATTAATTATTTTTATAATAAAATATTAAATAAATTTTCTTGAACTACTAATAATACTGATCTCAACATATTCTCTATACGTACAACCAACTCGAATAAAATAAGATTGAGGTGTTACCAAACTATTGGTTGAAATTCACTAATCTTATCATGCATGAATTATTCTATAAGCCATGTTTGAATCAAGATTACAAAGTCAATCAAGCAATTGTTTTATAGGAGTAATTGGTCGTGAGATGAGTAGATGGGACTTTCTTTTAATTAGGATTAAATTTTTTGAATTGAGTCCGCAAGTTGGAGAAGATTTAAAAGTAAGACTATTAATGAGTCGGATTGAAATCAAATCATATTGTATTCAAATCTGAATCTGAAAGTAATATATAATATTCAAATTTAATTCAAAAATTCTATCAAATATGTAGTTAGTATAGTCATATCTTAACCTAGATAAATGTTGGATGTCCACAAAAACCCAAATTCCAATACTTCAAAAATTATTATATATTTAGTAGAATTCAAATTCAAAACATTCATTCTTAAAAAAAAAAAAAGTACACAATAAATTAATGAATAAATTTTTAAATATATTGATCACTTAAAAACAATAATAGAATTTAACTTAAATTACATTCATTCACCATATCATTACATTTTAGATTCCATTGCTGATAATAATACTTGTTTGGCATTTTAAATACATAGTTATACTTGATTTTTCAATTAACTAATTATAAATTTAAAGTTTTATAAAAAAGAAACTTATTTTAATCAAATCGATATTTGTATTGCATTTTTGTCATATCATAGCATTCGATTGCTACTCATTATATTTCCCACGTCATTTTTTGTTATGAAAATAGAGAAACAAGTAATGTAATTATAATGTAAATATGCTCAAAATCTAACAATTGATAAAAAAAAAATACCTGATTTGATGTACTACATAAAAGTTCATTACTTCATCCAAATATCCACTTTGGGCATTGTTATAGAACCCTGTGTATATATATATGTACAATATTATAAACGTATAATATTAAATATATTCGAATTCGAATTATTAGTGGATTGAATCAAATTATATTTATATTCGCTTTATTTATTTTAATCAGATTATATTCGTCGAATTTTTATCAATTAAAAATCTTAAATAATCGAATATTCAGTTGACAATCCTGTCTAAAAGTAAAGAAAGGGCTAAGATCATTGGAGTATTTACAACAAAAACCTTCAATTTATTGTTGATGTACTTATTCTAGCACCATGGATGCTTAACAAATTAAGTGGCTTCATCAACTACAGTGGACTATTGAAATCTAACAATCATGCAAAACGTGTTGCATGGTTGGACCCGCAATTCATAATGAGCGATGTGGATCTCTAACGATAATTTGTCACCAAATAGGATATTTTTTTAATACCACATCAATTTAGTTGCTTGTGTCGTTTTTCTGGTTTGTGTAAATCTACTTTTCAGCCTAGTAACCTCAGTCCATCTCATACATGGAGAATTGTCAACTGTCAAGAATCATTAGTTAATAGTTCTTTCTATTGAAATTATAAATGTATACTGAAATCCTACAATTAATTTGACTAATGGAAGATTTTGAGTCATAAATGTCCTAGATTCTTCCAACATACGCCTGACCCTAGTTGTTAGGGGTGTTAATTGTGTCGTGTTGAGTTATTTTATTTCGAGTAAAAATGAAAATATTATAAAATTTTGCTTAATTAGAATTCAATTTGAAAATTTTCATGTGAATTTGATTCCAATTCATTTCAATTTGTGATCATTTTTCATTAACAATTGATTTAAAAAACTTGTAACATTTTATATTCAACTAAAATTTTAATAAAAGAACTAACTTAAAACAAAATTTTGGAAAAAAAATGACTTATTCCAAAATTTAGAAAAAAGTCAACCTTGTTATATTATGGAGCAATTTTATTATTATACTTCATGCAATTTCCTATCAGCATCAACAATATAGAAATTTTAATGCTAAATCAAAATTTCATGACAACTTATTGTAACAACAATGAAATCGAATTATAATAAAAGAATTCAATTTCTTCCATCCAATCACTAATAATTACCCTAACAGCATTGAGTAGTCAAATATTTGAGTAATAAATAATAATTTTTAGTTCATGGCAAACTAATTTAGAGTTAAATTGCTCAAATTAACATCAAGTCATTAATTAAAAGTGCAGAAAGCATAGCATATTCTAACTTTTAATTTCAACATATCTCTTTATTTTTATTTTCTTCTTCCAAATTAGATTTGATGCAAAAAATAAGTGCACAAAAGTATTAGTTTCTATAAGATATGCATACATATATACTTCTTTTTTTTCTTTCTTAAAAAAATTGAATCAGATTGGGACATATTGGGTTAGATTATATTGGGTTGGTGGGTTATTCAATAAATTTTTATGTTTATTGAGTAACCCAAGATTCAACTCGAACCAACCCACAATTTTTGTATTACTTATTGAGTTGATTTCATATCGACCCAACTTAATAACATTCAACACAAATTCAATAACATTATATTGATTCGTATCATATTATCATATCGTATCAAAAATTATCACTTTCTATTGAATGTTATTTGCTAGGGAGACCCTCGCTTTTGATTTCAAACATCAAATTCGGGCACTACTTCGGGACTAGGTTTACTAGAAACCTGTAGGTCGCCTAAGTTCGTCCAAACCAAGTTGTACACGTTTGATTATAAGTAATAATTCAACATGCAAGGCTGGAATGTGAAAACAAGGATTGGAATTTTGAAAAAATTGCAAGGGAGATCAAGATTACGTGTGAAATTGCATTTTCAAAGAGAAATGTAGACTATTGAAACTTGCATCGGCCTGAATTTTATATTATAAATTGTGATGTGCCATCATAAACATACAATAATTATTAAAAATGTAAGATATAAATAAATATAATTATAAAAAAGAAAAATTGATCCCACCTCACAATTCCTAGAGGCTTCTAGAACAAGTTTATTTATTGCACTTGGGACCACTTGATCATTTACTAGGACATACACAATGATAAAGAGAGAAAGATATGTAATGTCAAAAGACGACGACGACGACGAAAACATCAACAATACAAAATAGAAAACAAAATTAGCTTTGGATGGCAAGTAATACTAAATGAGAAATTTGATTCTTAATTTGTGGTCTTTGTCTATATCTTATATACATTTTTTTATATTAATTTTAAATTCTAATTGAATATTTATGCAGGTCTTAAAATTTATTTTTGTTGTACACCATATTTGAATTTATTAAAATAAAATGTTGGCAACACCTTCTGAAACATTATACCAATTGTGTTGTTCAATTGAACTCGTCAGCTCTTCGTCCATAAAATTTGCTTTGTTGCTCATTTGGTGCTCTCGTGATAGCTTCAGTAATTTACTGAAAGTCTTTGATGTATGAACTGCAAAATAAAATTATATTGTTTTTCATTTTTTTTAATTGTATTAGCATACATTAGTATAATTCAAATTCTATATTCCAATTAAGATTTTATCATCCGATGATGAAAGCTTTACAAAGTATTCATGCAAACTCCAAAAATTTCTTAAACGAGGCTAATGACAGTTAATAAAGTTTTGGGCTATCTTATTATTGGTCTGGGTCCATCTCGAATCCAATCCATCCATCTCCTTCCCCTTAATTAAATATTTGCAATCCAAACCAAAAGCTGTTG
>JACGDI010000491.1:285802-358468 GCA_014898725.1 Jacaranda copaia | reverse complement strand
CCCGCAAACAAATACCTAATTCTTTCACAGAATGTCATAGCCATAAACAAACTCTCATGAAAAGTTCAAGCACATTATACATATTTGGCGTACCAAAAGTAAAACACAGATTGACGCAAAAGGGTTCATTCCAAAGTTACAAAAGCATGAAGATATATATGAGAATTTCAATTCAAAGGGGCGCCGGGTTGGGTTTGGAACAAGACCATTTGAAAGAGGGTTTCAAATTCAAGAAAGGAGAGAAAAGAATGAAGGATTTAGGATTCTGTGATATTATATGTGGAGGCCGGAGGGAGTATTAGTCACCGAAGATTGGGCCGTTGGTCTCTGATTCAGACAAGGAAATTGACCGTCTTAACAAGAAATTCCTTAGCCGGCTTTCATTCATGATCAAACAAATGATAAGGGCCAGTTTTTGGACTTCATAATATTGGCCCAACAACGATGGGCTGGGCTTGGACTCATCTGAACCCTTCAATCGGGCCATAATCTCTCTATCTAGTTAGATGTTATTCTAAAATCCCATTTAGAAGGCGTGTTTCTAAATTTATTTTTTTTAAAAATATTAATTTTAATATTTTATAAAAATATTTTTAAAACTTATAAAGTGTTAAATTTTATTTAAAGAATAAGGTCGATTAAATTTAATTGAAATGAATCTAAATTTCAACTGCAATAAGCAAAACTAGCTGACATGTATTTTATTTGTTTGCACCTGAATCATTAATTACACGACAAGAAAAGTAAAGAAATTGATGTGGGGTTGGAGTTGGTTCTTGGATTGAAATGTACTATCCAGTCGAGGTAGAGCACCCTGTGGGACTGCATATGTAACTTGAAATTACAATGGGGTCATTTAGGTCATTGAGGGTCCTAGCAAAATACTCTAATGTTCAAATCTATGAAGGTCAAAAAGTACATAGAAAAGGAAAAAGCAGCTATAAAGAGGGTAAGAAAGCTAAATGAGTACTCGAAATTTGATATTTATCAATTGTGATAGTTCTAAAATATTTATACTCGCTAACATTTGTCATTTGTCAAAATCTTAAACATACACATGGCATGTGTTAACTGTTGAGATTTTTTTAGGTCGAGTCTAGATTAAGTGAATCATACTTGACTCTACATTAGAAATGTGCGTATTCCCCTTTGGTAATGGCATTTTTGTTATTTTAGTTAGAAAATTATAGGAGTATATGCCTGTGCTAGTGTGAGTTGTACCAATTAACAAAAACTAGAATAATGAAAAAACAAAAACCAAGATAACATATAACGAGCAATAGCAAAAAAAATAATTTGAGATTATTATTAGGAATCACAAATTTAATTGAAATTGAAAAGGAATGATCCAACTCATTGAATTGAACCAAAATAGCAGAATTGAAGCTTGTGGAACCACAGCTCCCTTAAGGTTTTATTTATCCCCCAATTGGTGCTCGAAGAACTCCGATGAATGGCCTTCCAAAATACAAAGATTTTTACATAGCTAAAGGCGGCACTCCAATTGGCTATGACACCAAACCTCTTGATTTGAAACTCTTTTTTTTTGTAATGATGCTACAATGTATTCTATGTGCAGTATGCATGCTAAAGTGCTTATGAATGTGTGTCATCACTAGGGGTGTAAACGAGTCGAACTCGATCTTCACAAAAATTGCTAACTCGAGCTCGAGCTCAAGTCCAATTTTCTGAGCTTGAGCTCGAGCTAGCTTACCAGAAAATTTTAAATTAAATAAAAATATTAAATTATTAATATATTATAATTATTGAATAATAATTAATAAAATAATTTAAATTATAATTATATATAAATATATATTAAAGTATAATATATTATAATAATTACTATAATTATTTAAATTATGATATACTATAATTATTGATAAAATATTAAATTATTAATATATATTAATTATTTAATTAATATATAAAAATATTTAAAAATAGAAAAAAGCTCATGAACCGACTCTTGAGCTTTCGAGCAGTCATGAATGAGCTCGAGCTCGACTCATCAAGAAGCTTGAGCTCGAACTTGAGAAGCTCGAGCTTGAGTCGAGCTCAACTCGAGCCGGTTCGACTCATCTTACACCCCCTAGTCATCCCTTTTCTTAACTAGTCTCTATATATAGGTGTTACATGGCTACATGAAGAGACATGGTTTAATTAGGCCACATTACCCTTTCATAATGAGTAGTTAATCGAGCAACCCAAAAGGCTAAAAGTAAAAGGACACTCTTTTAATAAGGGAATTAATTTGGCAAATGAAAAGGAACACCAATCAATTCAAAGGTCATTTTTGTAAAAGTGTAATTTTTGGACTGAAAATTAAAATTTTGTTCAAAATCAATTAATTTGGTCACACCCACATTCACACAGCACCCAAGTTGTATGAAACATATCGCTTCGATATAAGATAGTTTGGTTTAACCCTTGATTTGCTCACAAAATTGCCTTTTCAAGTTGCTCATTTTAAACTTTATTTTTTCATTTAATCTTTCATTAGTTTGGTATGCAAATACACTATTAACATCTCCTCCTCAAGATAAATATATTAAGCATATGTCTCTTTGAATTTAATATTGAAAACCACCTTTTCATTTCAGACCAAGTTGTGATTCACATGCCGCATGCCAAATTCTACAATTTTAGTATCCCATTAGAATTATAGTCACTTGATGAAACTAAAATTTTTCTAACAATACATCGTATGTGATGTGTGCAGTAATTAATACGTAGACGGGGGACCATAGAGAGCCAATGCTCCTAATCTTAATCCATTTGAAATACTAAAGTTGCCAGGAGCAGGGCAGTGAAAAAAAAACATGCTTAGTTTTGCATGTACAGAGATGCAGATCTAGGCAGGTGGTCCATCCTCTTTTTAGATATCCATATATATAAGAACAAACCCCACGCACCCATCCCCGGTCCAGCCGGCCCAAACTTGTTTTGGTGCTATGCTTCATTCTAAGGCCCCAACTACTACTGGTTATACAGTTAGGGCTGTCAGTTCAGTACTCCGAACCATCTACAGACCACCAACATCCCAAGAATCATCATCAAGAACATCAAGCTTCAAGACAAGAGGCAAAGATCAATGATCAAGGCTCCTACATTATAACAAGATGCATTTTCATATGACTTTGTTGGCACCAAGTACGATGACTCCACCCAACCCAATACAATAGTTTGTTCTTATGAGACTAAAACTAGTTTATTAGCATAAAAACTCTGGAATATTCATCCACACTCCTTTCAATCCAATTCCTCCTCCCTTGGACTTGCAATGAGGATCAAAGTTCAAACACCCTACGTCTGTTCTTATTAAATGCTTCCTTAAATTAAGGTTTAAATGTTGCCAGAGAAGTGGACGATGAGGGCAAAAGGGGTTTCACCAATTTCACGTGACAACGGTGGGTGGGGATGTTAATGTTGTGTTGTGTACCTTGAGACCAAAACAGGTCGACAGTTATGCAGTAGAGTATTGGACAGAGGTACAATTCCACTTGAAGAGGGGGGCTGTCATATATCTGTGTGTGTGGGAGCTATAATCTTTTTCCCTTGCACTCGGTCTCTTCAAGGGGTTGTGGAAGCGCAACATAAGCATCATGCTCTTAGGCAAAGTCGTGAATGCTGCACTTGAGATGGTGGAAGTCTAGTAGTCGACAGCATCACTAACTTACATTCTAATCCAAATAGTATGAGACACATGGAATCTCTTGTAAATCAACAAAGACCCCTTTATAAAGTTAAATACTTTTAGATAAGTACTATGAAAAAAGAGTAAAAAGAACCATCATCGGAGAGTGAAATAATACATGAAATGTAAGTTCTCAATCAACGAGAGGAGTCACGGCTCTAACTAATGAAGAGTGACCAACCAACAATTCATGGACAGTGACTTGATTAAGATATCCACCAGAGTCAAAGCAAAAGCAAATTTTCATATCTCAATAGTCACAACTTATGGACCCAAACTTGGGTGGTTTAATATTAACAAAATTTTTGTTCGAAAGAAATAACAATTTTTTGTATGTATACACATTTTATAGCATCTAGTTTACGTAAAGGATACCTGATACCTGGTTTATATGTACAATTCTTAATCAAGTAGATATGATTAGGAAAGCAACTGGCAGAACAAAGTCGGGACCAAAAACAGATAAGCCTCACTCCTTTTAATTTTACCTTCGTCTTTTACAATTGTATGGCCCATGTTATTTAAATTTGTAGCCATTTCCTCCAACAGAATAACATGGGCTAAAGGGCACGGATCGCTGGTAGCTTCTCTGAAGATCAATGCTCTGCTGTAGAACTTATTTTGTCTTTTCAAGTTAGTTCTAATCATGATTTTGCTCAGAAAAGAATGCTAATTGAAATAACTGTAATTTATCTACAATAGATAGTCCATGTACTTTATAGTAACTGTATACTGATGAGCTTAAGACATTAATCCTAATAGCATAATCATTCTTCAATGACAAACTTAAGAGTCACAAAAGCAAGAAACAGACTAGGAATGTGCATTCTATATCCCACAATAGAAACATCAAATCATAGCTGCGCATGAGGGCATTCTTTATAATCTTGATAAAGTTATAAATCTAAGTTTTTTGTTAGGTATTACTAAATAATCCTTGAAAATTATATGAAGTGCTAGGAGTGTCAATTGGGTGGGGGCGGGAGTGCTAGGAGTGTCAATTGGGCGGGGCCCGCCCCCACCCTCGTCTCCACGGCGGGTATCCATCCCAATTTTTCCGTAGGGAGACGGGTACCCACGAATTTAATAAAAAATTTTAAAAATAAAAAAATACTAAAATTTCTTAATAATATAAATTACTTTCAAAATTAAAATATTGTTAAACATAAGTACATAATATCATAACACACAATATCTAATTATATTTTATAATAAAATATTAAAAGATAAATAATACATAACCATAAGTTTTGAAAAAAGCATAACAATTCATAAATATAATACTTTTATATATATATATATATAATATATTTATATATATAAATATAATAATAATTTGATATTGTAATGGGTAACGGGTAACAGGTAACGGGTACTTGCAAGAATGGGAACTATTATCCTTGTTCCCACCCCCGTTTAGCAAATGAGGATTAAATTGTCTCTATCCTCGTCCCTGTAGGAAGAAAAAAATCCCCAGATCCACTCCATCACGGGGAATTTTCCCCGAGTATTCACAAAAATAGATATTTTTACCATCTCTATAGAATGCCCCGTCAGATCTGGAGATTTGTGTCCCCTTGCATTATTTAAATCTACTCAATTCGGTACTCATAATGTTTGAAACTATGGAAGACCCTAATTAATAAACCCGGCAAAGCTAGTACAATTATAAAGACACTTCTAGGACATTGTTATATGAATTCAAAATCCACATTTACTGCACTTGCATTTACATTTATTAGTCAACCCTTTATTTTTTATCGACATTTTTGTTAACTTTTTTCTTAAAGTTTTACTGATTTAAATGTTTGGAAATTTTTTCAGTGTAACTCATATCTGTGATCTTAGGTACTTGATATATTAATCAGCCCGTTTTTATATCAACTGTTTTTTTAATGTCTTAATTGACTTGAGTATCTAAAAGTTTTCAAGTGTAGCTCATATGCGTGACCTTAGGCACTCGATGGAGCTAGCATCCTTGGGTTGCTCTAGACCTGGTCCTGGTTAGTGGTTAGCAGGGAATTTTTTTTACCCTCAGCAGTTTTCTTTCCAGAAAATTCTGCCGGAATATCAGGACAAGAACTTACCAAGAAATACCAAATTATAAACCAAGAAACTAATGGGGTTTGAAATTGAGATGCTGGTTTGATGGTGTTGTGCCTTTTCCCCGACCTCATAAATGCATATTGAAGGCTCCAGATTTTCTGCAGTGACCTTTTTCATCCTTACTTGGCTTTTGAGTAAATATACCCTCCTTTTTGTTGTTGGGTTGTTGGCAAATTCAATGCTTGGTTCTGTAAATCCCCTCCCCCCTCCCCTCCTTCCAGCCACCCATAACCCCACCCCACCCCACCCCCCAACATATTCGGTTTCTGTATCTCCCTTATATATACTGGTTTCAAGAAGTGATATGATCCTCAAGCAATTTTAGGCAATCTTCTTCATATCACCTTTTGTTCTTTCATGAGGTAATGCTCTTCATTGGGAGTTTACAGTTCAATAAAATCAAAATTTATTCCCATTTTATTGTTTTTTTTTCCCATTAGATATATTTATAAGCCAGACATCCAGAAGGGAGAATAATAGAGTGATAGAGGCCTTTTGATCAGTATTAACACGCGAGATATTGGTGCGGTTCAATTAGAAAGCCGTGCTCCAACAATGTGGAGTTCGATTATTTGATTGAGCCGTGCCAATATCACGGAGGTACACTACTCGACTTAAGCTCATTAGGCTCCTACTACTCATTTTCTCTCTATGCATGCGGTCCAAAGAACAGGTATTCTATTATGCTCTGCTTGTTGTGGGGAAGATTTAATCCAAGTTAATGCTTTTTTCCACATTCAGAGAACTTTTAAGCTCCTTTTCAAGCACAAAAAAACCTAGTACCTAACTAATACTAGAGTTACAAGATTATTGTACATGAGTTCCCTATTATCGAGCTTTAATATATATCAATATAGATTTTTTATTCCATTTTTTTTAATCTGTATGAATATATGACATGCATATTAAATATTTTTTTTAAAATAATTAATTGAGAATCATATACATTTGATATATATATCATATTAAAATAGGAGATAAAATAAAAAATAAAATAAAGGATCAAAGCGCTCTAATATGTGATACCAACGGTCATTGCATATCTAATTACTATTTGTTTAAGCTAATAAATGATATTGGATTGGATTCAAGAATCTTTTCTGGGAAAAGAAGTCAAAAAAGGAGAAGTAGAAATTTCCAGCATTGCATTTAATTACTTACATGCCTAGAGACTTCCTATTTTTTCTTTTTTTCAGTTTGCATATTTTATTTCAATAATTGTTTTATTTTCTATTTCACATCATAAATAAAAATTAAATATATTAAATAGTTTTTTTATAAAAATACACTTGTAGATCAACACCTAAACAGTATAAAGATGATGAAACAAATTTTGAAATAGAAGATTCAAATTATTATTATTATTTTTTTTATGGAGTTTACATTGTGGTAGGTGTAAGAGTTCCTTTCTCATTATTAAAGCCACCTCAAAAGAGCATCAATATTTTCTAGGTTAGGATACAGTTGAAATCCCTTTACATTCTTTTTTTAACAAGAACAAGTAAACTAATCCCATTAATTATCCTTAACTTTACCAATGTATTAACTGCATGCAAGAAGGCCCCTTACTTTCTGTCCTGATCTGGTTCAATAGGTTTATGAAGAGCACCAGCGACTTAAATCAGTAAAAACATAATTTTTCTGCAGGAGTAGGATCCCTCTGAGTGCTTGCATTCATCCTCGAAAGGAAAAAATAAACTGATCATCTGCAGGTCTGCAAGAGATAATATTTTTGTTCTTGTGGGATATAATCAGGCAGCAGAATAAGGTGGTAGATATTGCCATTAATGTCCTCGTGCAAATTATCGTAGGCTTACAACATAAGGGCCCATGTTGCATATTCCAGTACTAAGCATTTTAACTACTAACATGGTTGTAGAAAGCCTGAAAGAGGACCAGCGCAGTTACTTTTATATTAGATGCTTTAGGATACAAAGCTCAGTTGGTATTGGTCAACTAAGAAAACTCAAGGCCCATTTGGTTTTATTTTCTGGAGCCATTTTTATGTTTTAATAAAAATATATAGTAAAAAATTAGTTAGAAAATGTATTTTTGAAAATGAAGTTGTGTTTAGATGTGTTGTTTAAAATTGTAGGTTTGTATAATTGTGAAAATAAGATGTATTTGGTTGTTGGGTATTTTTTTTATTAAAAGTTTTGTAATTTTTGAATTTGAATTGATAATGTGATGTGTAATTGTTTGAAAAAATAATATTATAATTTGAATTTGAATTTGTAATATTTTTGTGCTGAATATTGTTTGATAAGTATTAGGAAAATAAAAAAGTAGATATGGGTAATAGTAAGGGAAAATAGGTATGAAAATGGAGAAGAAATGTAAAAATAAATGTTTTGAGAATGAAAATATATAAGAAAATAATATAGAAATTAATAAATTTCTATTTTTATTCTCAACAGAAAATGAAAATGGAGTTTGAAAATAAAAACAAACGGGCCCTTGCATCCATGGATCAATTGTCAGTTTGCTAGACATTGTCCATAGTCCTCGACGTATTACAATGCCGATATAGGATTGTGTCCTCAAAGAGTGCAACGAATAAGAGAGAGGAGCATTTTATAAATTATTCAAAATTAAAAAAAGAAAAAGAAAAAGCAAGATCATGCATATATGGCTATTATTCTCACCGCGGCAATAACGATCAATAGATCTGCCGCCGTACATGTGTGTCCGTTGGATTCACTATATTTTCTTGGCTTCCGCAATTGCCAAAATATCGAAACTCAACATCTAGAAAAATTACCAATGGTCGCAAGTAATTTTTACGTTAAAAAATTATTTTTGAATAATACATATTATCAAGTATGTATATACGTATTGATGATGCATGGATTTGTCGCCACATGGCAGTCTCCCCCCAAGATATTGTCCCTCCTACGTCCAGTTGACCATTCGGTACATGCCGTCCGAGTCGAGTGGGGGGTTTTGTCCTGAAAAGACGTCTCAAAGGGAGGAGAGGGTCCAGCCGCTTATATGCTGGTCAAGACCCTCCTCTCAATCTAATGTGGGACAAATGCCACACATATCACGTATATACATATATATATATATATATTCTAACATTCGTTACACTGAAATTATTATGTATTTAAAATATAATTTTAATTTGCATGTAAAGATGGTGATAGAAGTCACATAAAAGTAAAACTCCCTAACTATCTCCAAATTAAAGAAAAAAATTCAAAAAATATTGAAATATTAAACTTACCTTATAATTTGAGAATGTATGTTATGCTTGTAAAACCGGTGGAAAGGGACTTGATAATATCAGACCAAGCAGCGATAATGGTTTAGGTCGGTTGAAACTTACTTTTTCTTCAAATATCTTTAAAGCAAAATTTAACTGTGTAAAAGTGTTCATATTTTATTTTTACCAATTGTAAAGAAATTATTTGCTTCTTCAAAATGAAATTGATGAAATGAAAATTTATATATGAGTGGATTTAAATTATATATCTACTTTTCATATATCTTTGAGATATTTGAATTTTTTAAAACTCCATGGACATGCAGAAGAGAAAAAAAATATTGAAGGCATATTTGTGTCATTGTGCTTCATATTTGGCCGAAGTTGACTCTAACTGGAGAAGAAAAAAAAGTAATTGAGGTTTTCGTTTGAGTGGAAAATGTAGATAAACGATAATGAGAAATAATATATGTGTAATTATATGGTCAGAAATTAATTTTTCTCATATAAAATGTATAGTGTGAGTTATACTACTTATCAATAATATTAATTAATTAAATGAAATAGAGATCTTGACAAATTATCAGTAATATTGACTAAGAGAGTGTTTGTATGAGTTTATAAATCTTTTCAAAATATTTTATAAGATTTTTAGAAACTTCTAAGGTGTTACAAAATATATATTTGGCAATTTTTTTTTGGAAAAAATAGATCTACAATTAGATTCTCAAAATATCTTATAAAATAATTTGGGAACTTAAGATGTTTAAAATATTTATTAATTTTTTTAGACAAAAGAATGTTATAAGATCCAACATAAAATGTTAGAATCTTTTAAGTTCTTTTAAGACAAAAATAAGTAGTTTTTAATTTATTTTTACAATGTTAACAAACGCTTATAATTTTAATCATGTTAGAAAATTATTATTATTAACATTTTATAAGTTTTAAAATCATATCTCTTAGACACTTTTTAATATTTTGTTTAAAAAACTAATTAGATCTTACATTTTATAAGCTCTAAAATAACATTTTACAAGGTATAAAAATTTATAAGATTTGTTTTCAATAAATTTAACCAAACACCCCCTAAAAAAAATAAATGCATTCAAAATCTAGACCATTTAATATTTATTATAACTTTTGCCGGTTACCTAACATAATCGACAATTTGTACGAATAACATTTGCTATTGTCATTAGAGCAGCAAAAATTTATTCTTTTTCTTGTACTCTTAAATTAATATTCTTAAATCTAGTCAGGTAGATTTAATTAATATTCTTAAATCTAGTAGATTTAATTCCTCAAGGTTATTTAAAAGTATTTTGGATTCTCTATTTCATCTCTCATTTTAACATGATATATTTATATAAATGTATCTAATTTTGAATTAATTATTTTTATAAAAAAAATTAATACACATATTATATATTCATAAAATAAAATAAAAAATTTAAGTCATATTTAAAATGTCACCAAAACTTACAATTAATTTCTCTGGCAACAGGGATCATTTAAACGTAGACTACAATGTGACTATTTAAAACTATTTGTTTATGTGTGACTATTTAAAATTATTTGTTTATGTTTTTAAATCCATTTTGAAGATGTTTACGTAGACTATGATGCGACTATTTAAAACTATTTGTTTATATTTTTAAATCCATTTTGAAGATGTTCACGTAGACTATGCGGCTATTTATGCAAAATTACTATTTGAAAATGGTTATCAATAATTTATTATTATTTTTATCAAAATTTTAAATTATTTTTATTTCAAAATTTATTTTTTAATAATATATATTCTCTTTATTTTCATTATTAATATCTATTTCTTCCTATATCAGACTAAAATTTATATAATTATTACTTTTTTAATAATCCATTTAAATACAAATTTATTTTCAATTCATTTCTCTAAATTAATACCTTACTCAACCTTTAAAAATACTGAAAATAAAAAATGAAAATGAAAACAAAACCAGGAGGAGTCTAATATAATCAGATTAACTATTTTCTTTTCTTCCTTACTCAAAACAGAAAAACAAAACAAAAATTCAATCTCATAATCTGCCATATAATTTTCTTTAGTACTCCCAATACCTGAAAAAAAAGAACAAAAGGAAGGGGCCAAAAAAAAAAAAGCTAGCTCTGACGAGCAAAGATTGAGCTATTGGAATTCTTTAATTTCAAGATCATGCAATGACATTGACCCATGGCGCTGATGATGCTTCCATATATGGATGATAATGATGCATATGATGAGGAGGAGGAGGAGGAGGAGGAGGAGGTTTTTAAATTTATTCAATAAAACCAGTCTTGGTTAAAATGGCATTCCTCAGTTTGCTGAGGTCTCTCCCTTTAAGAGTTCTTCCAACTCCTTCCAACATTGAGAATGAAGCAATCTGAGTGCTGGCAACCCTTCTGGCTAAATATTCATGGGGTGGGACCATCTCAAGACCATCATCATCATTCTCTACTTCGCCAACTATATCATGACGACATCTCCTACCTCCATGATATCCACAACCACCATCATCATCATTATCATCTGCATCACATGCATCATCCCACAAGTTCTTTTTAGACCTTTTCTTCAAAATCTTGGACCAGTCAGGAATGGCCACCGGGGCCGAGGTCGAGTGGGGAGGCGCCACCAGTTTCGTGGCTGAGAAATCTTGATTCCCACCGCCGTCGGCGGTGGCCCTTGGGATGGACCTTGGGGTCCTGGCCAAGCGCCATGCAGATGAGGGTGATGATGATGGACCGGTTACATAGTTCTTTCTTGTCTTTGAATTTGAGTATGAGTCTTCTCTCCCTTTCATCACAGCCCACACCTCTTCTTCTTGTAGATCTTCAGTTTCCAAAGCCGCCTTTCTCCCTCCGCCGCCGCCGTTGCTGAGCACACCTCGCGAACCTTCCATGGCCAAAGGAGTTAGCAAAAACTTGAAATGCACCCCAAACCCACCAGCCCACTATATATACAGACAGGAAAATGGTTGTGTTTGTTTCTGCGGTTAAAAAGTATTAATGTTCTATCCTGGAATAACAACAGGAATCTATCATACCCTTGATTAGATATAGCCCAGAAAACGACTTCTTAATTCAAAATTTTATCTGAAATTGGCACTCTAAAATCCCAACCCCCCACCAGAACCAATCCCAAAAGAAAAAACGGTCATAGAAATTTCAAAAGGAAATTAATCACAGGTATCAAGGACTTGAATAAGGATATATATACATATATATATTGCTGCACAGGACGGGAAGAAGGACAGAATCAACAGAGGATTTAAACTCCTCTTGGCCCTCAAAACATACAAAATGGCAATATGTCATAAATAAAATTATGGGGCCTTTCCCATGAGAATCTCAGTTACAGCTGTGTGTCCATTCATTTATCCTTATCTGAAACAAGAAAAAATTGTGTTTTGAATCTGAAAGGTTGATTTTCTCTGGTGTGGAAAAGTCCAAAACGCCCACAGAAAGTTGTGAAGGAGATGCAGAAGAGAGAAAAAGAGAAGTTGAACTGTTGAACACTCCAAAAGTAAGATTCTAAAGGTTTTTCTAGTTCTGTTAAAAAAAAAAGGGAAAAGCAAATAGAGATTTTCCAAAAGCAGGGTTTTTCATTATTGGGTAAATCAATAGTAAATTTTGTCATAAGTTCACTCCCAAATACATTGATTAATTTTAGGGCAGATTCAACTAGGTTGGGTTTTCTTTTTCCTTCTTTTTCTCTTTCTTTTGTGTCTGTCTGTGGGTGGGTGGGGGAGGGGAGGGGGGTTAGAGGCATTCCAACTCAATTTAGAATTCGGAAGTGCTTTGGGGGGATAGGGACCTAACACTGGGGGTGTTTGGGGTCAACATTTCATGTCTTTCAAAAACTTTTGTATTATCTACAAAACTAGATGATGTTGATAATTGGGTCGTCCATATATATCATTTTTGGAATGTTATTTGGGTAGATATTTTTGTTCATTTTATATATTACAAATGACCTTTGCGATTCTACTCATATTTGGAAAAAAATCAGCAACAGTTTACTCATTAGGATTTTAAATCAACATCGAAGTTTTATTTTTATGAGATACTATAATCATTTTAAGGAGGAAGAAAGCCATTTATAATGAAATGGCCATATAGCCTTGGGAATCAGTTAGTTACTTTTTGAAGTATGTCAGAAAGTGTATTTTTATTCAAACTTTACGATTTGCTTTAATTCAATTTCAACATCCTAATTTGATCATGTATATGTAGACGAGGATTCTTGTTGGATTGTAAACCTAACAAGCCATGCATTCTAGGTTATAGATGTATAAATTGGCTTGTTCGACTATTAAATTTGAATTATGATAAGCTTTTTCTTATTTACATCATTGAAATAATTGATTTATCTGATGTGAAACTAAGAACTTGTGTTCAATATGATCAGTTTGATATTTTGAGCTTAAGTCAATGAAAACCCTAAAAACTACTTCTTTTGTTTGATTTCAAATAAATGAAAATGAATGAGGGAGAAAGCATTTATAGGCATGTGCTTCGAAATAATAATTTTACATATTTTTAATTATTGAAGAATTCAATATGTTGTTGAATTCAATTTATTATACTTGAGAGTCATGTAAACTATAGAGAGCTAAAAAAATATTATTATGATATCGTTTTTTGGGTGAGATAATGTTTATTTAAATTTTAATTAATTATTGAAATTCTGGAGTTAATCGAATCCAATTTCATGGTTAGTGTAATCTCATTCTAATTTAAGTACTTCAATGTGCTTGATATAGCTTATTATATAAAATTACTCCTTTCAATCTTTGTTAATAGCATATTTAATGATTAGAGTGACGAGTCGAGCTTGCACTATTTATTCAATTAATGCCAATTGTCATTTTTGGGTTGATGCAAAAATTAGAATATCCTCATGCGGATAAAAAAAAAGATGGAATTGTTCCTCATCTTGGCACACAAAAATAAATATTTGAAGGCAATTACAGAATTTGAAAAAATAATGTTGAACAAATTATCAAATCGAACAAGGACATAAGATTAGGATTACTGTCATTTCAATCTTATTCTATCCAATCAAATGAGTATGTTAATTTATTCAAAACATATTTAATTTTATCAAATTAAAATGAGATAAAATTAACTATAACTCGTATAATGCTAATTCATGTCAACTTAAGTGGGGACATCAAACGCATGGAATATATTGTCTTCAACTGGATATTGATAACCAAAGCAAAGCATTAATTAGTCAACAAACTATGAAAAGAAGGTTGAAAAATAATAATTACAAACAAATTCTGAGTTTGTAATGGCAGCTTGATACAGTTAGTGAGTGCCCCATATAAGTAACTATTGCTGTCAAATATCGATTACTGTCTATTAATACTCAGAGGTTGGTGGGATGGAATTATTAGGCTTTAATGCCACTGTCCAAAGAAACACTGTTTTTGGTAAGCTGAATAGTCACTTGGCTCAATTATATTATTATCATATTTATATATGTGAATCATAATTTAAATTTTAATAAAATTTAAGTATGTATGTTTATGTAAAAAGAAAAAAAAATAGTGTCTTTGATGATATGACAATAATAATAATAATAATAATAATAATAATAATAATAAAGAATTTGGGTCATGACAAAAAAAGAAAAAGAAATAAGCTGAGTCGAGGTGTTTTACGAATTTGGAACAATTCTTTAATGTACTATTTATTAATAAATGTACTGGTAATAGAAACAATACTATAGTGTAATTTGATAATAGATAGAATAAAATTTTAATTTTATATGATAGTGTTATAACAAAAAAATTACTAATGATAATAACACATAATTATATTTAATTAATTATTAGAATAATACTACTCATATTAAATCAAGTAGTATAATTAATTTTTGTGTATAGATAAATTCGAGCATTTTATTGCAAGTAAAGAACTCAAGTTCAATATTTTTTTAATTAACCTTGAATTTTAACTTAAAATTAATAAGCTCAACAAGTTCAATTTCATTTTGTAATTAAATTTAAATTAAAAAATTTAATTTACCTTCAATTTATTTACACCACCAATTAAATCACATGTGATGTGTTGGAAGTGTCATTTCTTGGCCTAAAGGAGGAATAAGATGATGCAACCACACACACTACTCTCTTTTGGGTCCAACCTTCAATTATATTGTTGGATGAAGAGCCCCTTTGACAAATAAAAAGAAAAAGGAGGAAAAGAAAAATAATTACTTGCATTTAATTTGCAAATTTCTCACTTTACAATCATTACAAAATTTCCAATTTCTCATAAACCCTCAAAATTTCCCACTATTGCATGGAAATTTTTGAAGTATTTTTATATGTGAACTTCCCTTGTTTCTTCTATTAAATATAATGATGTGAATGAATTTTAATGAGTTGTAACCCGCAATGCAAATAAATTTGGCTTTTTGGTTCAAAAGCTACGTTGCTAGAATTTGATTGGAATGACAAATAATTGTAGATTTAGGAAATTTCTCTATAATCAAATAGCAAAGCAATCGGAGAAATTTATTTATTTTTTATAAAACAAATAAACATATATATTGGAATGTTTCAAGACGGGACTTACACAATGAAAATCGCTAAATTTACAATTCAAGCTGTGAAAGATGGCTACATCCTGATATGACTTCTAGGAACTGGAGAAGACAGGTGGGTTATAAGACAATGTAAAGGTTTGTCTCCATCATCTAACAATCCATTTTACATTTTTTTGAGAGGGAAAATGATGCCTAAAAAAGAAAAAAGAAAAAGAATTATACACTGTATAGTATGAAATAACATAAAAATATATTAATTTCAAAAAAAATTACAGCCCTTCTATTCTAATAGTTCGTTATACAAAGTAATCAATAAAAAATATTTGAATATGACTCGTTTCATCCTAACATACTTCCAATAATTTAAACTTTACTAATCTCTTATACTTAAAAGTACATTTATTTAATTTGTATTCCCCCAAGTAAGATTTTAAGATGTGTTTGGAGATTGACATTGATCATTTCACAAAGTGGCATTTGAGTAAGAAATTTAATTGGACAAAAATCAGTGCATCAAATCATCTCCCTATCCAATCTTTTTCTTTTTTCAAAAATTCCAATGAGTTCAATTTCATTTGAGTTGATAAGATAACAAATGAGCACAAAATGCCCAATATCCCCATTTCAATCAACTTTACTTACACTTTAAACCCAACTTATTCTTTGAGCTTTTAGTTGGGTTGAAAGGGTGGGGCATTCAAGTACACTAAATACGCTCCACAAAAGGCCATCTTGTCAGAAGCAACCACCACCCTACCACTCTTTTAGTCACAAAACTATCATTTCAGCTGATTGCTTGCTTCTAGCTATGCTAACAGCCTAACATTAAATCAATCTTTGTGATTATTAGGGCTTAACTGGCTAAGCAAAACCCTAATTACAAATAAGTCAAGTTGATTCACAAATCACAATCAAGCTCCGAGCTTCAACTTATTGGGTTTGAGTGGAATTTAATTGAATTTAATTTTTATTTCTAGTCAATATTGAATTGCTGAGTTTATCCGATCTACACACAAAAATTCAATCTTTAAATTATTTTAAGTTTAAAATAAATTCAATTCAACTTAATTTTTCATCGGAGAGTAAATCTCAAGTTGCCTACATCTTAACTCAATTTGGGAGCCTCCATATGATTCTAATTGTTCTTCGTAATATTATTATAAATTATATTTTGCACCTAAAATTAATGAATGTTATAATTTTAAATTTACGTTTGAATTTTTTAATATTTTATTAAATTAAAAATATCAAAAGTATTTTCACTTAAAAACAAATCAAAGTTAACTATAAGTTGAGCTCTACCTTGGGGAGAAAAAGTTCAAGTTGTTAAGTTAAAATTTATAATATATACATACATATATACATATATCAAATTTAAGTTCAGTGTTTGAAATTTTTTTTTTCTCAAATTCAATTCGACTCGTCTCCATTTCACCTCAGGTAGAACCCTTTCTTCTCCAAACACCGACTGTGTTCAATTTTAACAATGCAATTTTAATTTTTGTGTTTTCTTTTTTTTGTTCTTGTCTTTGTTTTTCTTTTTTAAGAATGAACTTCGTTGAGCTTTGATGGCGCACAGGTCATGGCAACTCTGTTCACCTTAGGTGTAGTGCGGGCTGATACAATTCCTTGCTACTTGCCGGGCAGTATGGCCCATGCCATCAGTGGGTCTTCTTAGGTTCAGTATTCAAGCCTACCAATATATTGAAAAGCCTCTTCGGTTGCTTGGAAAAATTAGGGCAGTTAGTGTTTTCTATTTCTATTTTTATTTATTTATTTTGTTTTGTTTTTTGGGTTTAAAATTGGAACAATCAAATGGTCCAGTTTGGTTTTTGATTGATATCAAAATCGTTGAATTGATTGTATACTATTAAAATACTATTATATATTTTTTTTATATTTTAGGATAAAAATATCAAAACTATTTATTTATTTCTCTTCTATCCAAGCCCAACCCGCGGCCTAACCAAATGACAAGGAGCAAGAGAAAAATTGAAAAATGAAAAATTGGTTTGGTTGATCAGTTCTTCATATTGCACCAAACTAAATATTTGATTTTATATCAAAAATCGATTGGTTCGGTTTGATTGGGATATTTTTCAAAATTGAACCAAACCGTGAATGCTCATAGTTGTATATTCCAATGAATATATTTATTTTTTATAAGTGTGAGCAATCTTAGTCTAGTGGTACAACCCTCACACTTATATATATAAGGTTCAAAATTTAAATTCTAATGAATTCTTAATATATTTGTTTGTATAAACAAGAAAAAAATATCATACTTAACTAGGAAATACTTATGTTAGTTTCCATATGAATTGTTGGGGAAGGAAGAAAATTAATTCTTGTTGCAAAAGAAAGGAAGGGAATGTTTGGTTATGTTTTTTGTTTGATTTTATTATATATTTATTATGTATTTTGAGAGAATGAATTATTGAAAAATATGAAAGTTATTTTTTGGTATGTTTGTTTTTGTTTTGGGGGAGATATTTTTTACTGTAGAAGTCAAATTAATTATTTTTTGTTGGTTTTTAGGGTAAAAATAGAATTAAGTAATTTTTTTAATGTTAGAATAATAATAAAAAATATATAATATACAAATATATATTGAAAAATGTGTATTTAAAAAAAAAGTATTTAATTATATTTTTTTTAAAAGATATTATTTTGAAGAAATATAACCCAACGAGTAGAGGAAATCTATCTTAATGCCACGCATAAAATTCTATGATATTATTGCACCCAACTCTATTTTGAAGTCTTGCCAAAGCTAAAATAGAACATTCATAATAGAAGCGGCAGTCCAAGGCGTATTAAAAAGTTGAAAATCGGCCGCGCCACAACACAAGTCCGCCAGGCCCGCCATTGCCCATTTTTTTCCCGCCTCTCCATCCCTTGTTTCAAAACCCTATATCCCCCCGCTCCCCTTCATACCGATTCTGTTTCTTCTTCTGATCTCACAAGCGTTTTAAGATATCAGTTTATCTCTCCAAAAGAAAAGTGCGTTCGCTGGCCATGGAAACCAGAGTGCCAAGCTGCGATCTCAAACCCCAGACCACGGCTCCATTGTTTCACACATACCTGAAGCCAGGAGCCCTTGCCCGACTAAGATACTCGAAAATCTCTGCTAGATCCAAAATAATCAGTGCCCAGACTCTTCTTGCTCTATGTCAGCTCAAGTCGGGTTCAGATTCTGTGTTTTCACAGCCAGATTCGGTGGATTTAACAATGAATGGAATTCCGTGTTTCAATTTGAGGGTTGGGAAGTATCCCCGATGCCTCCAGCGCAAGAAGCTTATCGCTGCGACGCCGTTTTTTTTCTGAGACTCAATCCTGAACAATTTTTTTTGTCTTTCAAAAAAAATTTGTTCATGAACGGAGTAGATTGCAAAACAAACACAATGTGGTTTGGGATTTTTCATTTTCATTTCTGAAGTTTAGGTTTACTTTTGTGTAATATATTGGAAAAAGAGACGTAGAAAAATTTGAGATGAATAAAATGAATAATTCGTCCTTTTCTACATGTTAATTTTAGTTTCTGCGTGAATCTGTGGTCTACCTTTGGTAATTCTAGTTGACAAGCAGTTATTAACCTGTTTAAAGCTATGCATATTAATGATTGGTGCAATGCTGAAAGATTTAATTTCAATCGGTGGATGCTCATTGAAACCTCCTTCCTTTTCTGCGATCATGCAATTACTATTGATGGATGCTCATTGAAGCCTCATTCCTTTTCTGGGAATGAGACGATTACAATGGCATGGTGAAAATTAGCTACTTGGACCCGATGTTGAGCCAAGTATGAATTAGTTTGTTACGCATTTTGTGTTCTATTATGATGACCCGAATCATGGGTGGGTGGAGCTATAGGCATGGTTCATCTCTTTTGTGATATTGGCAAAAGATTTAGAAGATTAAGTGTATGTCTTAGGAAATTCTAATTGGATGAATTCTTGATGCATTCCCTCATTGAATCATTGAATGAAGCAGTTAATGTATAAACATTAACTATTATGTATAGTTTGCTGCATGCATCCATAATCAACCGGACTTATTTCTCCCATTTTCTAAAACTAAATCCATCTAATTGCAGACAATGTTGCAGCAGTATGTACTGCATGATTCAAGGATGATTATGGGGGGTTTTAAATTATCAGCTGAAGCAGTTTGTTTAGGACAACAGTTGCAGGTAAGATTTGTAGTGTTAGCTCAATCTGATTTCCTTTTTTGCACTAATTAAAGCCATTTTTATATCCTTTCCCCAGAAAAGAGGTAATTATCCTTCTGCTAACTATGTATACTGTAAACTTTATAGATTTGGAAGTAAATTACATACAGGTCGTTAGATAATCGAAACTTAGAAACTTCTCAATGCCGTGCAATTTTAACTTTTCTATTATGAGAAAGTATGTGCTTATATTATGAGTTTTGACCAACCATAATTTAGTTGTTAGTTTCAATCAAATAGAATTTGGTTTAATCTGGTTTTTCTTGAAAACAACAAATGCAAGCAATTATGACTGAATATATCAGTTTGGACATGTAAGTAGCAGAGAACTTCATATTGTCTCATATGGCTGCAGCCATGTGTATGTCATCTTCTATTGGAGCATTCTGTGCTTTACTCTTTATAAATCTGCTGAGAGGATTGTGCAGGAATCTTCCCTGTGCTTTCAAGAGATTCATTTGCATTTTTGTCAGAGCAAGATGTGGTTGGACGCTTGGTCAATGTCAAAGCTAATCTTGTATATACTTCACAAATATTTGCATGCATTCTTAGATTAAGAAATTATGCTCATTTGATTACTGAGACGAGAGAACAAAGTGATGTATGGTGGTCGGTTATGAAACTACCAAATCAAGTATATAAACATGATTGGGGAAAAAAATCGGACACACATAGATAAATATTAAAGGTGAGTAAGATGCCCTTATGTTACAAAATAAAATGGTGGTTCTCATCTTTTAGAAAGGTTTCCTTAGGCTGATGAGAATCACAATTGAACCGTGTCTATGCTGAATTACAGGTCTTACCAAAGCAGAATCAAAATAAAAATGGGATTCCTCACAAAAAATTACCTACAGGGAACCACAATTATGGTTGGAACAAGGAACCAAGATCTGCACTTAGGCCAAAGCATTGGCTCCGGCAACAATCTCCAGAATCTCTCCGGTAATCTTTGCTTGACGCTGTCTGTTGTAGACTATAGACAAAGTTTTCTTCAATTCCATTGCATTATCAGTGGCATTGCTCATGGCACTCATTCTAGCAGCAAGCTCACTAGCTAGTGATTCTTGCAGGGCCCTCAAAATTTGACTGTTCAAGTAAAGAGGGAGCAGGGCATCAAGAATCTGAACAGGGTCCTGCTCAAATTGCAAGATTGGAGAAAAATCAGCTGTCTTAGTCCTCACAATATCTCTCTCAACTGTCAACTTTCCTTCCTTTGTTGTCAGCCTGAAGAACTCATCTTCAGCTGCATCAACACAGACACCATTTACATCACAGATTTCTCCCTTTGGTGATAATGGAAGCAAGGTGTGAATTACTGGATCAGACTTGACCAATGAGACAAACTTGGTGTACAGCAGCTCAACCTTATCAACCTCTTCACTCAAAAATAGTGAGAAAACATCATCCGCGATCGCCTGAGCTTCTTTAGCGGTGGGAAGAGAACTGCCTTCAAGAAACTTATCCACAGGAATATATGGCCTACGGATAAAATATGAGTTTCCCTTTTTACCAACACTGATCACAGTGTAATCAAGGCCAAGGTCCTTGAGTTCTTTGATACGGGACTCGGCCTTTTTGATGATTGCATTATTGAATCCACCACAGAGACCACGATCACCGGTCACTACGACAAGAGCCACCTTCTTAACTGGCCTCACCTTGGTAAGAGGAATATCAATGTCGTCAGTTTGAAGCTGCTCATTGATGTTGTAAAGAACTTCAACGAGAGTTTCCGAAAAGGGCCTGGCATTAACTACAGCTTCTTGTGCTCTTCTCACCTTGGCAGCAGCTACAAGCTTCATGGCCTCAGTGATTTTCTGTGTGTTCTTCACAGAATCAATACGGCCGCGCAGTTCGCGAAGACCGCACAGAATTTGAGTAGAAGTTGGTGATTTAGAAGGGTTCCAAGTGTTTGTATTTGCAAGCTGAAAATGGCTGATAAGAGCTCGAGAAGAGAGTGCGGAAGGGTCACAAAGAGAAGGTTTTGAGGACATCCACATTGAGAGATGGGAGCTAGACATGGTTTTTCTGCACCTTTCTTGGAGCTCCGCAAAAAGGTTAGAAAAAGGATGAGTAGTAATTTTGCTTCAAGAGTTTTTTGTATAAGAGTGAAAACTCTTATCTCTATAGTTTTTTGATTTAGATTTTTGTGGGAGAATTTTCTTGGTGCTGAATAGTGGGAGCAAACGAGAGGTGTGGGACAAAGAGGGATAAGGTTTCAGGATAAGGTTTTTGAAAGTTGGAGGGTGGTTCAAAATAATTACCATTAAGATATAATGAGGTCTAGAGTGTCTATAGGGATCCCAGTCTCCATTTGTCCCTTTTACACATTCTTTTTAACTGATGGAATATGCGGCAAATGCGTTTGTGATTCTTACTATTCTGTGTTTTCAGCCCCTTTATGTTGCCTTTTTACTTGTTTTGTCTGTAGGTTAAGTTTTTCTGCCTTGCAGTAAACATCCAGTAAAGGTACGTTCCTTTCCTCTCCACCAAAATGTAAACAGTAATTGGCATCAGTAGAATTGTCTAAAATTTTAATTTTTTATGTGTTTGATTATGTGAAATGGCTGTTCTGCCCTTCATATCATAACTCCATCTTTTTCTTGTGGGCTTGATTTGGATCCATGCGTAATCGGATAAATACCTGAAATTTGAGAGGTTGATTACAGGCATATTGCTTAATGCCCTCCTACCATGTAGGATTAATAGGCCGGGCTCAGGTCACATATTCATTATAAGTACCTCTGTGTTAAGGAGCCAGCAGTTGATTAATTAACCAGCTTTGTTCTTTTCCCAACTCTAAATAATTTTACCTTTTCATGATTTAACATTTATAGAACTTTTACTGGAACCTCGCAACTGCTCCAAACCCATGTGATTTCATGTTTAAATCTAAGTCCTACATTCTTGAAAGCATCTGATCTCGTGGATCCAAAGAGACTAATTTTGAATTGTGAATGTATTTGCTGAACGATTCCAAATTAGGTGTTGTCTCCAAATCTTTACTTGAATAGCAAAATATTCATATATTTTTAATTTTCTTTAATGAATACAAGACTATGATGAATTGAAAACCACTTGGATCCCCCTGGTATAATTATTAATTAGGAATACTCTTATTTGGGTATATTTTGGGTATGGGCTTGAATAGGTTAAAATCGTACCGCTTACTGTCCTATGCCCAATGGTGGGCCGAATGTGCTATCAGGAGCCGGCCTGCAAAGGGACTTTTGGGTCAGCTATACAGGTTGGCACTGGGCCTCGACTGGCCCAATTAATGTATTAGATGGGTCGATGAGAACTTTCATCTCGGGCCCATGGTGGATTAGGTTTTTAAAAGGGCCCAGTGTGAGGAATTTAGGGCTCATTGGTAAGGTTAGCCACAAATTGCTGTGCGGTTAAATATATATCTTTAAACCTCAACCAAAAAGAAAAGAGGAAAAACGTGTTACCACCACGGCACCACGAGAAGAGCGTTTTTGGGGTGAGTGAGACGGTAACATTATATAAACTAACAGACAATCCCAAATTTAGGGTATCTATTTCGTAGCTACGAAATTAAAATATGCTCCAAGAAGATGCTATTGAGTACATGAAACTTCTATATTATTGAAATTTCTATTAATTTGCTATTTTATTAATGCATAAGTGAATTAGTTATCTTTGGATATCTAGGCGCATAACCTTTTTTTCTTGAGGGTCAATTTGATTCATGAGATATTATGCATTTAAATAGTATTAAGTAGAATTGTGAAATGTTAAATCATATATGATGAAATACATAGAGTCATATTTATAGCGAGCAACTTGTAAATTTATTTGAATAGTACTCAATTAAATCATATAACTCATGACATACATAAAATTTAAATTATTCATTCAGTCATAATGACATGATTTTATGTTGATTTTTGTTGTAAGATGATAAAATAATAACATAGAATATGAAGAAAAATACACAAATCAGTTATTAAGAACGGTTATTGGTACCATGACATCGTTTTTATATTTATATGTGTAAAGTTAAGAGTTCAAATTCTAATATATTTTTAGTGCGTATATAAATTTAAAAAATAATAAGAGAGGTACATAACAAAAGTGTTGATGGCGTAGTAAATCGGTGCTTTATTAGTGTGGTCTAGAAAGTTAACTTTGCTTAGGCCGCTCCTCCATCAATGTTTAATTAAAGATTTCACTTTAATTATCACACTTTGCAGTTATATTAAAGTAGAAGCTGAAATCTGATGGAGATCAAATGGACAAGACAAGAAGATAGGTATCAAATTAGGCAAAATAGGTATGGACCAAGTTGTTCTTTTAAAAAGAATTCACAATCTTTTATGAAAATATATTGCAATAAAGTTTCAGCCTTGTTACTTGAGATAAAACAATTCAGTCCTTGGGCTGTATGTCACGCCCGGCTGAATACATGCAAGGGATCAGAATTGAAGAGGTTAACACTGATCAAAAGACTTTAAAATCTTGCAAAAACTTGGAAAATATGTGTAGAAAGTTGTAGAATTTATTTAGAAATTTCTAAAGAATATTCTATAAAATTCTAGAGTGGGAAAAGTTCTGGAGATGTAAATAGAATTGTAGAATCAAACATATCTCCACCGTCCATTTGAGGGGGTGGCTAGGCTAGGAGTTCATTTCTAAACACTCAACAACCAAGCAAAGAAAGTAGAAAGTGAGTAGGAAGTAGAGAGAAAGTAAAAAGGAGTAGAGAGTAGAAATGAAGTAGAAGTTGTAAACAAATAGTGATTGAATAATGCAAGGCCTCTTTAAATTTCTCTAAAGTCTTTTTTGTATTTAATGTTTAGTTAACTCATTTGACACACACAACACTCGTGCATTTGTAAACAGGGTGAGGTTGATTTAGCTAGTGTCGCAAGCGGCGAACAAGTTGCTAAGTGCCGCACAACAGTTTGTAAGGGACAAATCCGTGATATGTAGCTTCATAAAAGATTTATACTGTTAAGTGAAGTGGAAGCAAAACCAATGCATTTAACACAACTCAGCAATATAGAATTATGGCTATTATAATTGTAATATATTCTTATTTTTTTAACTTTTCTCCCTCTTGAGCGTATAAATTGAAAGTTTTGTTCTATTTCAAAATTTATTTTTGATAGATGATAATATACAGTAATTATTCCTTTTTAAAAATTTTTACGTGAAATGAAATATTTTTACTAAAATATTCAATATAAATAAATAATATTATAAATAACCGCTAGGACTAGTGGTTTTTATGACAAACTATTGATCTAGTTTTTAACTGAGAGAGGGGCAAGGGTAGATGTCAATATACAAAACACACAGCACAAAGTTAGTTGGGGTTCTCAAGTTTTTGTCCTTTCCTATTCTGGTAAGTGCGATGGTCTGATGACTAAACCAGGTAAGGCCATGTCGCATGGCTTGGTTATCTTACTGCAAGAGATCTTTCTAAAGAAGACATGTGATGAAATGTAATAAATTGATATTCTTTTGATACCCATGCTGCAGAGGTAATTGAATTCAAATTTAAAATTTCTTTCTCATAAAAAAGGAAATAATGTTGAATTGACCGATGATGGTTGGTTGAAACTCCAATAGGTGGAAAGTCCCTTCTTAAAGAGCTATACATGAGATTTTCTTTTCATATAGCATCATCATAAGCTTCCGTTATTGGTCTAAGCATTAAATCACTATCTATTTAATGAGTCATTTGCAATTTTACAATCTAAATTAGTTCATACATATTTTTTCTCTAAATTAGTTAATACTTACAAATTTATGGCTTAATCTCTTGACAGAGTATGTATATACTACTTGTGTTGCACCATATTATGATATCTTCATGCAATAACTCTCGGTGCATGTATAATCTGTATAGTTTTTTGACATTCATGATCTTGCATTAAAAGGGCACATGTTGAGGCAGACCGACAAAATTTTACTTAGCTTCTCAAAGTCTGGGACTGTACATTAAAACGACTTGGAGTCTGCTAAGCAGTAAATGCTGCACAATAGCACATATCAAATCAAGGCAAAAGCATCAACATCAGAACTCCCTCAAAGAAGGCACCAAAAAAAAGTTCAATTCTTTATCAGAAATTCAACTCTCCCCCCACATTATTTAAGCCAGTAGAAAGCTCCACAAAGCCAGAGCATAATTAAGGCCACTGCCCTTCAGAAAGAAACCCAAAGAAAATAATGCATTTTTCCAATTCCAAAGCTCTCTTCTTCCTCGCAATCCTCTGCCTCTCTGCCCTCTCTGCTACTGCAGAAAGTGAGGAGCCTGCCCATGGCCTTGTTATGAACTACTACAGAGTCCCCTGCCCACAAGCTGAATATATCATCAAAGAACAAGTCAAGCTTCTCTATAAGCGACACAAGAACACTGCATTTTCTTGGGTCAGAAACATCTTCCATGACTGTTTTGTTGAGGTGTATATATATAACACAGCCAAGAAACTACTATATTTCTCAAATTTTGCTCAATTATTACAGTTTTTTCTTTTGTTTTCTTTTTGTGTTGCAGTCTTGTGATGCATCCCTGTTGCTGGATTCTACGAGAAGGGAGGTGTCTGAGAAGGAGACAGTCAGGAGCTTTGGGATGAGGAATTTTAGGTACCTAGAAACCATCAAAGAAGCTCTAGAGAGAGAGTGCCCAGGAGTTGTTTCCTGTGCAGATATTCTTGTGTTGTCTGCAAGAGATGGCATTGTTGCAGTGAGTTTTACGTTTAGTACCCAAAACCATTCTTGAAACTGCACTTTGTTTCCTACTTTTGTTTCTTAGTTAGTTCTGGCAGTTATGCCTAAGTTCCAAAGTTGCCAAATGTTATGGGCTTTCATAGATACACAGAAAGCTACTCTGAGTAGCTGACTCAAATACTTGTTTCTTTTCACATTTGATAAAAGCGTTTCCAGAAGAAAATGCTGAACTATGGCTTCTTTAATTTCTCCTGAACATCTGCGCCTGCTTTTTAAGTGTCTATCTGTGGGCTGGGGCTAAGTTTGGTAGGTTTTTTTTTCGGCAGCTTGGAGGGCCATACATCCCCCTAAAAACTGGAAGAGATGATAGAAAAAGTAAAGCAGATATACTCGAGCAGTACCTGCCAGACCACAATGAGGGCATGAATGTGGTTCTTGAGAGGTTTGCTAACATTGGAATTGATACCCCTGGAGTTGTTGCTTTGCTAGGTATAAATCCACAATTTTCTACATCATGTATCCACACTCTTTGAAATACGCATGCTTATATAGATTATTGAATATATTGCCATTATAGATTTACCAGGTCCAAGTAAATTAAAACTTTAATTAACAAAAGAAAAAAAAAATCTTGCAAATTGGATAAGAAAGGGTATGTTGAACAATTGCAATAATTAGGTTTTTTATGTATGATAAATGCTATCAAACCTAATTTTGATGTAGCAGTTATATTTTGATTCATCCTCTTTTTCAAAGATTTTATAATTTGATGTCAAACTTTTTTATATAATGGGAGTTGGCGGTGTATTAGGAGCTACTTCTATGCATATTCCTGGCACTACCATAGAAAATTTTTTATGTGAAGATGATGATGGTCTAAATAAATTTTGTGCTTTTAACCCAACTCAAACTGAAATAACTTATTCCCTAATTCAAGAATTGTTTTTTTTATCCAATCCATAGGAATCAATAGAAAAGATAAAGCCCTTGTGATACACCAACCTGATTAGGTTATTGATAGAATAAATAGATTTGTCATTTCTTAAAAATCTCTTTTTTGATTCAAAATCATGGTGTAATGTGTATCCTCTCATGTTTTGGTACACATTCAATTGTATGATCCATTCTATAGAATGCTTTAATTTTAAAGGAGATTTTTTATAATTTTACACACAAAGGATGATTTTTTGGTTTTGTTCAATCATTGACATCTAAAGTTCTATTAAGCTCCCCTGTCCTTTCACATCAAAATAAATAGAATTTTCTGAAAAAGCAGAAAACTTTCCAACAATAAGACACAAGACCGGAGGGAGAGTCATCAGAGGCAGAAGCTTGTGTTTTAGTTTGATATCATAAGGTGAGGGTTTTATACTAATTCTCCACTATTTGCTCTTGCAGGTGCTCACAGCGTTGGCCGTACCCACTGTGTCAAGCTGGTACACCGGTTGTACCCGGAGGTGGATCTGGCCCTCAATCCTGACCATGTTGAGCACATGCTCCACAAGTGCCCCGACCCTATTCCTGATCCTAAGGCAGTGCAGTATGTGAGGAACAACCGCGGAACACCAATGAAACTGGACAACAATTACTTCAGAAACATCTTGGATAACAATGGATTGTTGAAAGTAGATCACCAACTAGCCACAGGCAAGAGGACCGAGCCCTTTGTCAAGAAAATGGCCAAGAGCCAAGACTATTTCTTCAAGGAGTTTGCTAGAGCCATCACCATTCTATCTGAGAACAATCCTCTCACTGGCACTAATGGTGAAATCGGAAAGCAGTACAATCTTGCCAACAAGCTCCATTGAAATCTTTGCCAGTGCTATAGTTTTAGTTGGTCACCTTTTTTTGTTTTCAATCTGTGAGGAGAATAGACCGCCAGTGACAAAAATACTGCATGTTCTTGGGTTTGTTTGTGGGATTGATGCTTAGAATGTTGTATTTAAGAATGGGATGTGGTGATGATGTATGTTGATATGCATGTCTTTTATTAATGATAGTGGATGATTGTTCAAAAAAATTACATATGTGAAATTTGTACGGTTTGTGATTACAGTAATTCCTGAAAAAATTGAATTAATTATGTATACAATATTTGAACTTTTGATGTAGATGCTGTACAGTTTTCTCATCCATTGACAAAAAATCACCCTAAAATGACTGTTTAATGACTATTAAGAACAAATTAAATCATATGGCTCTATTTCTCAATCTTTCTGACCTTTCTACAGAACCCAGATCAAAAAGACAAAAAAAATCATTCACAATCACTTGTGAAAGACTTCTTAAAAAATTAAGAATCAATAATCTTTTTTAAAAATTGCAGAGATTCCATTGTTTACATAGTATTGTGCTGATATAGCATAATTCTCATTGTTTGATGAGAAGCATATGGGATAATGAGTTATTTTCCAACAGAAACCATAAATTTGACTCAATCTAAATCATTATTATTCACACGGTGTCCATTTCATACAAGATTAAACGAGAGTAAACTATTGTACATTTGAAATGAAGACTGAAAGGTTTCAACTACATCAGAGGATCACAAGAAATTGATAATGGAAACACGCAGTACGCATAAACACAATGGAAATTGCCAATGTTCCAAACTAAAAAGCCTCATAAAACTAACCATGCTCCTTTCAAACTGAAGAGATGACCCACAGGAGAAACCTAGAAGATGGTCCCTTCTCAAACATTCCATTATCCTCAGCACAACACAGCCATGTTCGAAAACGTCCAGTCCAAAAAACATTTGATTTGATCCTCTAAAAGAGCTTTACTGGTTGTGGTGTTCCACTTCTCATCATTGCACAGAACTCCTCATAGTTGATTCTCCCATCCTATAAAATTCAAACTTGTAAACACCTATATCTAACCCAGGGATGGAGCAAGGAGGGGTGCTGGTAAGGCCGGTAGACATAAGACTATATTATACATATATTTTTACTAAAGTTTAAAATTTTGCCTCCCTCAAGAAAATAGAGTTGCTGTTCATATTTTGAAAATTCAATATCAGCCCTAAGATTAAAATTCCTGACTCCATCCCTGATGTAATTCAAGAGACAACAAAGATCTCTTAATAGTTTAAGCAACTTACATTATCAGTATCGACCTCTGAAATTATTTCCTTTATGGTGGCCTCATCCCCCATCCCGTACTCCGTCATAGCAGTTTCCAGTTCATCTCTTGTTATATAGCTGAAATGAATTTGTAGAAAATAGTAAGTTAAATAAGGAATAATGCATGGAAAAGAACATGGAAAAAGAGTTCCAAGCAACATCACTAAGATGGAGACTGATTGTTCACAGAAACACGAAACTACTTCACCTTTTAGACTTGAGAGAATAGTTATATCGATTATTTGCTATAACTATTAATGAATGAAATGGCAAGGATACCACCGTCGTTCTTACCCACTGCTATCCTTGTCAAAAAACTGGAATGCATTAAACAGGTGCTCGTCTCTTTCAAGCTTATGTCTGTGCATTGTAGCAGTGATGAATTCAATGTAGTCGATTGTCCCATCCCCGTCCACATCAGCCTGGTATTTGGAGAACAAATGGTTCAATGGAAAAGAAGCAGTAGAACTCAATATTGAATAAGATTTCTGCAAATAAGAGTGAGAAACTTACGGCTTCCATGAGTTGTTTTACTTCGGCTTCCGACAGTTTCGACCCAAGCCGAGCCAAACCAGATTTCAGTTCTTCATAGGTGATTGTGCCACTATTATCAGTGTCCATATTTGCAAACATTGTTTTAAGACCTTTAATTTCTTCTTCTGATAAACTTTGTGCAATGACCTGAAGGAGTTCTCAAATGCAGAAAATATGGTAGGGTTAAGAAAAGAGCATTCCCACCCAAGTACATAATGGTGGTACTTAATATGATTCAGATTTGTGATCAGAAGCTCCTCTTCAAAATATTCCCATAATTGAAAATGTATACATAGTTTTAACAGCAGAGTTGTGCATAAAGCTCTGTGATGAACTGTAATATTTGGGCACCTGTGCATGCTGCATGCCATTACTAAACCAATACTCAAAAATTTGCAGCCGGCCAGCTGAACTCAAATTGAATTGTTTAGCAATCTCATCACTAAATACAGGCTGCCTTAAATTTTTTAATTTGTTGTGTCTATACGGTCGTTGTGGTGATCACACAGCATATATCCACCCATACCAATGAAAATTCCAAACCATGCCAGGAGGGACAGCGAATGGCCGCTTTTGTTGGAGAAAATAGAAATTAATATTGGACCAGATTAAGAATCTTACAGAGTCACAAGGAGTATTCAGACAGCTCAATAAATGTTACATTTTTTCCTGGATTAACATATAAGATTCTCAATGAAAATCTATAGTTGCAGCTTACTCTAACTGCATGCTTATACCAAATGGAAAGACACAAGAAAAATTACCTTTAGTGCAAGTTTCTTGAGCTTATTCATTGCTCTGAACTGCTTCATTCTGGAGAGAACTGCACTATCTATCGGCTTGTCAGATGCTTGTCCCTTAATCCAACGGTGCTCTTTTAGACAAACAAGAAAGATGTTCAAGTTTAGTTTAAAAAATAATATGAAGATCATACAATTTTTTATCAAAAACACCAAGTATCAGATTAGTTTTGAGTATCATCCTTTCAAGGTGTAATGCACAACATAAACATAGAAAATAAAACTCACTCACTTATACAATGTGATAAAAATTCCTAGAATTGATTCAGCAGGAAATTTTTGCAAGCAACAAGAAACATAAACTCAAGTCACTGAAGATAAGCTAATGCTACATTTTATATGCGTTGACCCTCGAGTACATCTGGCAGTTTCTCTCTACATGTTTTCATTTCAATAGAGAAGCAGCCTCAGCTTTAAAAAAATTCAATAAATGGCAGGGATGCAGATTGTTGAAGAAGACCATATCATTTTCATTATTAAGTTAATTGTGACTTGATGCCATAGCCATATTCCAGCGAGAAACTTGTTTCCCAATTTGCATTTCACAGTTCGCACATCAGCTCTCATCTAAAACAAAACGCTTGTTTGGACTAATCAATAACATACAAGCTGGGAAAGGTGGGAAAATTTTTTGGAAAAGCTAAAATTGTAGCCGTTGGTACAGCCAAACAAGAACACACACAGAAAAATTCCCTTTTTAAGATGTTCCATATATAAGATGCTAAAAATAGATATAAACTGCAGCTACTGATGGAAAGAGAAGGGAAGATTACCGAGTACTTCTGAAGAAGTTATTCTTTTCTTTGGGTCCTTAGTCAGCATTTTCCGGACAAGATCTTTTGCACTGTTAGATATGGAAGGCCATGGCTGGGTGTCAAAATCAACTTCTTCATTAAGTATAGCATCAAATATGCCCTTCTCAGTTTCTGCAGCAAAATTCCAGAAAACACTAAGAAAGAATTTGGTTGGAGAAACTATCTCTCTTACAATGTAAAATTGGTCTTTACCAGCCCAAAATGGAGGCACTCCACTGAGGAGGATGTACAGAATAACACCAGCACTCCATACATCTATTTCCTTTCCATAACTTCGTCGCAACACCTCAGGAGCAACATAGTATGCACTACCAACTATATCACGATATACTTTACCTGGAATTAGTTAACAAGACGACATTGACTGTTAATGCAGAACATAACAGAGATTTGTAGATAATTTAATGAGAAAACTTAGCATGGCAATAATGAAATTCAAATAAATAAATTTGTTGAAAAGAATTAATTACAGGCATCCACATAAGTTGATGCACTATGTGAGAACTGTTCAGATGACTGCTCACAGAGCCTTAAGAAAACAGTTATCTTTTTCTGTATCAGTCCCCTTCTCCAGTATGGTGAATTGGCCAAAATTCTTCAGCCCTGATAGCAATCATTTTTCCTTCATCATGATATAATAACTGTTGTAAAATTTGCAAATCTTCGACAGAACTTCCATAGAATCTAAGAATGTTTCTATACTTCATCACTTAAACATTTACGTCAGTTTACCAATTTAAAGAAAACAAGTTTGTCTGAGAACAGAATTTGCTTTTTCCTATTCACTCAAAACTTAGCATTGGCAAATTCATGCTATTTGAGAGATCATAACTTGGCTTTTGAAGTCAACAGCTAATTAAATTAACTTTGATTTTTAGCATTAATCTTCTCAAGAATTGGCATTCTTTTTATGCATTATAAGGCAATTGTGTTGTCCACTTGCCTTGGCAGGTATACTCCATACAAAATTGCTTCCCCATTTAAATGAATTAACTGTTGAAAGACGAACAATTAGTCCACCATCTCACCTATCCCCACAACACAGCCACCTTATTAGTTAAGGAACCTTAATAACATCAGAACTATCTACAAATTCATAAACCCATAAAGCTCAATCTTACAAGTGTGTTCCTCTAGCTTTCACTGGGATATGAAACAAAACTAAGGTGGTATTATATATACATTAAAGGTTGCTTTATTTTTTAAACTTTTAATGGTAAATACCTAAAGTGGCGCATGGTGGAACAGAACTTCTTACGCCTTCATATCCTAGATAACAAAAGGCGTAGTACTTAAGAAGCCTAGATGTGGTAGCAGCAAGAAGTTCCTGCTACAATGGTACCGCTAGTTCAAATATGCGTTAACAATCATGCACCAAGCATGGCACCAAGGACAGACAGGCTGAACCTGACTCAATTGTTGATAAACCAACTGGAGCAACAGCTCTCACAAGTCTGATGGATATTTATAAGATTAAAACCATCTCTTATTTAAGATGAAAGGAGAACCTTTACAATACCAAGGACCGTAACTCTGACATTCTGTCCGATGAAGACATAGGCAGAAAACTATTACCAGATCATTTGTTAAATGCTTCATTTCCATAAAATTTTACCATCAACTCATCAGAAACAAGTTTTAACAAATTCCATTTCTTACACATCAAAAAGAGCAGCAGATACTAACAGGAAAGAAAAACAAAATTCCAAAGCCAGACTACTGATTTGATAACTGGAAGCACTGGAAGCAAGGAACAAAACTCACCTTCTTCAATGAAGACAGAGAGTCCAAAATCAGTGGCTTTCAACATTGCCTTCTCATCCTTACTGGAAAGCAAAAAATTCTCAGGCTTCAGATCCCTATGCATCACCCCCATAAAATGACAATGGTGAACAACATTCACAATCTGCCTACAAAGATCAGCAGCAGCTTTCTCAGAATAGTGCCCCTGAGCGATAATACTATCAAAAAGCTCCCCACCTCGACAAAGCTCCATTATGAGATGCACAGAGTGCCTATCCTCATAAGCACCCTTGAATTCCACTATATTTGGCTGCCCACTCAAATGCTGCATAATATGAACCTCCCTCTTCATATCCTCTTTATCATTCTTACTTACAAGTTTCCTCTTCAAAATTGACTTGCAGGCATAGTGGTGCCCAGTTGCAATCTCAGCACATGAGTAAGTCACCCCAAACTGCCCCCTCCCCAATTCTTTCCCAATTGAGTACTTTAACTTCACATCCTCAAAGGGCTTTCCCAAGATGTTGTTGGGCTCTAATTTTTTAACAGTATTATGGGGTTGTGGAGCAGGTTTCTGAGGAGCTGGAATTGGTGCCTGAGGCTGATGATGTGGTGCCCTTTCAGGCTGGTTTTGAGGTTGAGGTGTATACTGAGTTGATGGTTTCTGATAACTTTGTTGACTTTGTTGATACCCTATGGCGCCTCCAGTTCCTGATCTATAGCCATTGACATCTGGGCTTGAGTATTTGTTCTTGCTAAAACACCCACCCATTCTTTTCTCTCTCTTGGCAGACTCTGTAGATGGAATCAAGATTGCAACTTTATCACTTGATTTACTTGAAGAACACCCAAAAGCGGTATTTCTTGACTGCAACGGGTTGTTCTTTGACAAATCCGTGACGAAGATTCCAACTTTGAGAATAAAAATGGATAGACACGTATAAACTTGGAAAATGAAATCTGGAAAGGATCCCCAAGAATCAAAAACCCTCGTGATTTTTCCGTGGTTTTTTCTTGTGCCTAGCTTAGGAGAGGCTCCGGTAAAGGGTAATGGTAAGGGTAATGGCTATTTAAGATCAGAAAATCACACACCTTCCCTTGTTGACTTCTCACGCTGCTGGCGAAGTGTATCATACACGTTTTGCTTTTTGCTTTTGCTGTTTTCTTAGTCCTCTTTTTCCCTTAATTTAAAGGAGAAAAGTTTAACAAATAATAAAAGGATGTTTTAGTATCTAAAGGCACATTATTGTTAAGATTATACTATCAAATTTAATTATTTTGGTATGAAGATAATGAATACTTTATATCAAATTAAATATAAATTTAATTAATATAATTATAAGATGATATGATAATTAGAAAAAATTAAAAATTAAAAATTAAATTAAATGATATTTCAGTAAAAATATCTATAAATTAATGATTTTCGATTTCAATTTTATACATTTTTGTCCTTGATTTTATTGGACAAAATGTTATGACTTGTATTAACCGACAGTATAACTGACCAAAGAATAAACTAATTTGTAGGCGTCATTTTCAAAGCTTCTAATAAGGTTATCAATGGATCGATTTTTAATCTAAATTCGATCTGAATTCGATTTAAATTTTAAAATTTTTATTTGATTAAAATGTTTAATGGATCAGATTCGATTATAAATATCCATAATTCGAAATAAGTAAATTAGATATAAAATTATAAAATCCGATCAGATAAAAATTTGAATTTGAATTTTGTTAAATATATTATTAAATTGATAATTATATAATATAAATTATATTAATAAAGACTTTTGACTGAAATGCAATATATGTGATATTATAATTGATAATGTCCTAATTTTTTATTTTTTTGAAGCAATTAATTTAATAAAGTAATTATATATATTTCATATTATAGCCCAAATACACAATTTATAATGGTTTATGCACTGTAAAATATACATTATCGAATGATTGATTTGATACAAACCCCCATAGATTATACTTTAAATATTTAGCTTTTGCAATAATATGATAAAAAGTTATGAAAAAAAATCTAAATTTGAACTATCTTAATTATGCAAATATTATATTTGTATTAAAAGATAATTTTGAAATCTCATATAACATGTCTTATAAAGCGATTATTTCTAATAATATAAAATTTTAAAGAATGCAAAATTTTTTGGACTTTATTATAAGATCGAATTTTTTTATTAGGTTTCAAATTTTTATCAAATCTAGACATAGAATTGGCATGCAAAAATCCTATAGGATTCAAATTCGAATTTAATTATACATATATGCTATTGAATTATTCTGATTCGATTCAAATCCGACCCAGCGACAGCCCTAGCTTCCGACGCGAATTCTACTTTGGCAAAACGAATTGTGAATGCATGTTTGAGATGGGCCTCAAATCCCAATGTGGGCCCAACTTAATTTGATATTGGCCCAATTGGAGCCTTTTTTGCTTTCACATTGGTTTGGCCCAATTTCAAATAACGAATATCAAAATCATAATAATTAAATGAACTTTTTTTTTTTTTTAATTAGTAACTCGCTTCTCAGTCATTTAGACGGTATATACAGATTATCCTCAATAAATAATTTTATATGAGGAAATTTTTTAGTGTATAAAGAATTCTTGTAGCCTTTTTGGACTTTTAAGGAAATCAAGTTCCATATATTTACCTAGGTTGTATTGTAATAATTAAATTATATTTTCTAATAGGACTGTTAATTAGTCGGATTTGAATTGAATCTGTCATATTTGAATATAAATTCGAATCCAACCCAAAATCTTATAGGATTTTTATTAGTTAGTACCGTATCCGAATTCGATAGGTATAAAAAATTCAATTAAAAAATTCAACTAGATTTATTGTTTTCTTTTTTTTTCTTTTTTGAATTTTATAAAAATATTGTATTTATAAAGTAAATATATATGATATTCAAATTATTAATAACTTTTTATTATATATTTGATATGAGATAGCCCAATAGGTCCAACCCAACAAGCTATCAACCTTAGAGGGGACTCTTAGGCCTACTTAACATGCATAACCAACAACGCTTCTAGATCCAGCCGATCCAGATCACTCGACCATGACTGCCTAGTCGACTAGATTGTTTTCGACCAAACTTAGCAAGAGGCTCCAAGCCACTTTGTCCATTCAACTGTCCCTCTAGTCAACCACCTTGTCTATTCGATCATTATCGACCAGAGTGCTCACTCTAGCGCCGACTTATATCCTTGTCGTATTCAATACTCTGAGAAGCGGCATGCCTCCGCATTAATGGCACGTGCCACCCCAATACAGTCTCTGCCACCTACTTTGGCAAAGAGCCACACCACCAAAGTACTGTTCACCCTGGAAACCAAGAGATGATACCACCTTAAATAGTATCGAAATAAAAAATGACCAACAACCCCCAGGTAAAGACAAAAGCCCTCTACACTTGACAAGGGTATCTTAAACATATCATCTACCAGAAGAAGGCTATAAATACCTCATTATCAGTCACACTCCAGATAATGCCATATACACTATAAGCTCTTACTCTTTTATTTGATTACCTCATTTCGACCAAAACTAACTTAAGCATCGAAGTGTCTTTGCCAGAGGTACCTCAGCTAGTTTAATGTTTGTTGTTCACTGCAAATCTCAAATCTCAAAGAATATTATTATTGGATTATTCGATCTCTTTGGTTGGATCAACCTAAACACAACCTTAATCACTATAAACGACTTCCAACCTCATCATTTTGCGTTGTTTGTAGGAAACCTAGAGATTGTAATTGAGAAAATGGTGAACACAAGAAGAGCCGCATTTGAGAGGGAGGACAACAGAAGGTCTGTGTCTATACCTCCCCCTTAGCCATAGCAAGGTTCGCATGCTCTAGGCCCTAGCGCCCCACAGGAGCAAATTGTAACATTAACTATGCCACAGCTGATGCAGTTGATAAGTGAACAAATCTTTGTTCAACTTTCCACTGCATTAAATAGGCACACCACCTTGCCAGCCCCAGTTGGCAGTACCACTTTGCAACTACCTCCACCAAAAGAAAGGTCCCCCTGGGATAACTATGGTCGCCAGGAATCCAAGCGGCCACCAGCTAGACATGATGCTAGTCCCAAATGCTCCCAGGGAGAGAAAGGGTGATCGGAGATAAGGGAGAAAATTGCTAACTCCGTAGACCACCATGTCCGACCTAATGAGCCCCACAGCGTGATAGGGTCGAACGTTCTAGACACGACCAGTTCATGGAAGTGGAAGAATCCAAAAATCACATGGCCTGGCCTAATTGAGCCCCACAGCACGTGAGACCTCATTTTGATCAGAGTACCACCCAACTTGATCGAAAGGAGTGGGACGAAGTCTCCCACCAAGTACAACAACTGAACAGGTGTCTCGACAAGATCTTAAGGAGAAACACGAATAGGGTACCTAACCTAAATGACCCTTAGAGGTCTCATCGAGAGAGAAGCTCCCATTTCATCCAGGAGATTGTCGACGAGCGTATTGCTATCGATGCCAAAATCCCGATCGAACTACTTAGATACAATGGCTCAATAGACCCCAATGAGCATTTGATGCAATTTGAGCATATGATGCAGTTGCACGATCACAACGAATACATACACGCCAAGATGTTGGGACCACTTTCCAGGGCATAGCGCTCAATTGGTTTGTTAAGCTGGATCCCTTGCCGATATACTTCTACGATTAGTTTTGTGACAAATTCTTGCACTAGTTCGCCAGCCTGAGAACGGCGAAATTCCCCTACACTCACCTCTATACTATCAAGCAAAATGAGGGGGAGTCCCTTCGTGACTTTTTCACAAAGTTCAACATGGAGGTCTTGAAAATAGACAATCCTAAGATCGAGTTTCTAATTGATGTGCTATTCTTGGGGTTCAGGCACAAAGAATACACCAATATTTTGGTGCAAGAGCACCCGAGGTCGATGGAGAAGTTACTCGACCTAATAAAAAGGTTTATGACCCAAGAGGAGATGAACAAGCTTAAGTTTGGATCCTTTGAGGTCGATAAAAAGAAAAAAGAGAGATATGACTAGAAACATAGAGAAAAAAGTTGCTCCCTGATAAAGTATTTCCATGAGTACACCCCGCTGAATATCCCAAGGAGAGAGGTGTTGTACACCATCCAGCATGACAATCTCCTTAAGAAACTGAGGAAGCTAATGGAGACTGAAGCAATGATAAAATCGAAGAAATATTGCCACTTTCATAAACAATAGGGGCATGACAATCTCCATGACAAAATTGAGAGACTCATCAGACAAGACCATCTTAAAATATATAAGATTATTGATGCACAAGCTGAAGGGGGCAAAATCAATTGGACTCTCTATAGAGAAAGGTCGGTTAGCCCAAGGAGAAAGAACAATGGAAAGAAATCTGCCTAAAAAAATCGCTCGCCCATTCGAAGAGTAATTGATATGATCGCTAGAGGTCCCACTGGGGGGACTCAAAATCAACAAGGAGGCAAACTCAGAGGACGCTAGAGTCGACCAAAGCCTCACCCATCGAAACAAATTTCCATCTATCGACGAGCGTAGAGTCTATTTCTTTCACCAATAGCAACTTGGCCCACCTCAAGGAAAATAATATCGATCACAAAACTAATTATCCCATGGTAGTCTCTGTTGAGATTGCTAACTTTGAAGTGAGGAACGTCCTGGTCGATAATGGTAGTTCTGCCAACATCATCTTCCTCTCTATCTTGAAAGAATGAACTTAAGGTAGCTAAAGTTTGAACCTACCCCTCTGGTCGGGTTTGGGGGGTCAAAAATTATTTTGGAATGGTCCATCAATCTATCAACGTCATTTAGGGAGACGCCCTGAAGTACTTTGATGGTGAACTATTTGGTGGTTGACGCCCCATTTGCTTATAATGTTATCATTGGTCGACCAACTCTAAATGATTTTTGTGCCATTATCTCAACCTACCATATAAAGACCAAATTTTTTACTCTGGCTGGCATAGAGGAACTATTGTGTAACATCAGGGAAGCTTGGAGGTGTTACAATATTTCGATCGAGTTAAGCAAGCAAAAGATTCGATCACAATTGAAGACCTTGGAGGATGCCTTTGTAGAAGAACCCGAGGAGGCCCAAGCTAACAAGAAAAAAAAGCTGGAAGCTACCAGGGTGGAACTCATTGGGAAATTCAAAACTATCAAGTTGGAACAAAAGAACCCCGACAAGACAATTCAGATTAGGATAGATATGGGCCCTTACCTGAAATATCTTATGGTCAATTTTTTGAGAAAAAACATCGACATCTTTACCTGAAAAGAATCTGACCTCCAGGGATTCGACCCCAATGTAATTGTGCACCGCCTCAATGTCAACCCCTCATACAAACCAATCAAATAAAAGACAAGGACATTCAATGCCGAGAGGACCCAGATCATCAACAAGGAAGTTCAAAAACTCCTAGATGTAGGTTACTCTGTAGAAATTCAATATCCATCTTGACGTTGTAATGTTATACTCATCCCAAAAAATGAGGAACAATGACGTATGTGAAGCGATTTCATATATTTGAATAAAGCTTGTCCTAAGGATCCTTACTCCTTACCTCGAATATATTTTCTAGTAGATTCCACTGCTGGTTGTGAGTTATTGAGTATGATGGATGCATTCCAAGGCTATCACCAAATATTCATAGCCCTCGAAGATATGGACAAAACTTTCTTTGTGGTTCCCAATAGTGGCTATTGCTTTTTGGTTGTGCCTTTTGGACTTTAACATGCTAGAGCAACTTACCAAAGGCTGGTCAACTTCATGTTTAAGAAAGAAATAGGCAAGTCAATGGAGGTGTATGTCGACAACATGATTGTAAAGATAGAAAAGGCCTAAGACCACTTGTTCGATCTCAATCACACTTTTGCAATTTTGAGAACATTTGGTCTAAAGTTGAATCCAAACAAGTGTACATTCAAGGTTCAAGGAGAAAAATTTCTGAGATATATGGTCAATCAACAGGGCATTAAGGCCAATCTATAAAAGATTCAGGCCATTCTTGACATCGCCTCCCCTTGAATAGTTAGAGATGTACAGTGGCTGGTCGGAAAGATTATTACTTTGGGTAGATTCATCACAAGGTTGGTAGACAAGAGCTTACCTTTCTTCAAAATTCTTAGGAATACCAAGAAATTGGGTTTTCAGTGGAATGAGCAGTGCGATAAAGCGTTGGTTGAGTTGAAGCAATATTTGTCCTCACTCCCTATGCATGCAAAATGAGAACTTAGTGAAGTCCTATAGATATATTTAGCAATTTTGGAGGCATCCATCAGTTCGATCTTGGTCTCGACCAAAGATGGAAGCCATCGACTAGTCTAATATTGCAATAAGTAACTCTAAGGGCTGGAGTATAACTACCTGGAGATTGAGAAGTTTGCCTTGTCACTGGTCACTGCAGCTCGAAAGCTGTATCCATATTTCTAGTCTCATGCCATAATAGTGATAACTAACCAATCATTGAAGCAAATGTTGTTGAAGCCATACACATCTGGCAAGTTAACCAAATGGACCATTGAATTGGGTAAATTTGACATTACCTTCCAATCAAGAACATCTATTAAGGTGCAGGTCTTGGCAAACTTCATCACCAAATAAGTCGACCTTCCTAAAAGAAATTGTGAAGCCACTCTTGTTTAGACTTTGCATATCGATGGGTCATCAACCACATCTAGAGGGGAAGCGGGAGTGGCTCTCTATTCCCCAGCTACAGAGAAGTATGAGTTTGTGATTAGACTTGACTGTGCAGTTATTAATAATGAGGTAGAATATGAGGTCGTCCTCATGAGGTTGAGGATGAGGATGGCACTCATTTGAGGCATCGAGCACCTGGCTGCAATCAAGGACTCCTCGCTAATAGCAGAACAAATCAAAGGAAATTTTGAAGCTAAGGATTCAATGATTAGCTGGTACTTGGTGGAGGTAAAAAAATTACAACAATCATTCAAAAAGTTCACTCTTAGTTAGGTACCTCAATCTGAGAATGAATGTGCAAATGCCCTTTCAAATTTGCTTGCTCGACCAGAGGCACAAGAGATAAGACAATAATATTTCTGGTTGTTGGTAGGTCGATCGGCCCACTCGAGGAGAACTTAGTAGGGAGTATTGTGGCGACAATTTCTTCATGGCAAGACCTAATAAAACTCTACTTGAGTAATGGCATTGTCCCTGAAGATAAAAATGAGGCTCAATGCCTCTGAGGACAAGCTATCAAGTTTGCACTGGAAGAGCATGGCCAACTGTATAAGAGGTCGATCTCCGGACCACTCCTGAGGTGCCTGGATCTTGACCAGGCTCTGATGTATTGCAAGATATCCACGTTGGCATACGTGAGAATCATTTCGGGGGAAGATCCCTCACACATAAGATAATTAGGTACGGGTAATTTTGGCCGACATTACTAAAAGACTCTGTGGATTTTGCCAAAAAATGTACATCGTACCAAGTCCATTTGAACTTGCCGTATCAACCTACCGCGGCCATGGTCAATGTCCAAATTTCTTTGCCATTTGACCAATGAAGGATCGACATTTTGGACTCTTTGCTGAAGTTAAAAGGTTAGCAAAAATTTATAATCATAACGGTCGAATATTTTACCAAATGGGTTAAAACTGAGGTTGTTCTGAAGATAACAGATGCAACCATAAAGAGTTTCATCTGAAAAAATATCATTTATTATTTTGGGCTACCTAAGGTCCTTATTTCATATAATAGGACTTAGTTCCAGAGCAAAAGTACCATAAGTTGGTGCGAAGTCTTAGGGATCACCTAACACTTTACTTCAATGGGCAATCCTCAATTGAACAACCAGACAAAGTTGATAAATAGAACTATCCTCAATTATTTGAAAGCTAGGATACATGATATTCGCTCAAGTTGGGTAGACGACCTTCCAAAAGTGTTGTGGGCATACAGGACAACTCCTCGAATAGCAACAGGTCATAGCCCTTATAGTCTGGTCTATGGGTTCGAAGCAGTCATTTCTTCAGAACTCATCAACACACAGCTCAAGTCATTCACTTTTACCCGCTCAGAAATACATAAAAAAGGAAGCTCAACCTCAAGACTATCAATAAGTGAAGGCAAGAAGCTTACAATACTATACAGCGCTACAGGTTGGAAATGGTGGACAACTATAACAAAGGGGTCAAGTTACATCATTTTAAGGTCGGAGACCTCATTCTCAAAAAGGTGGAGGTGTTCAAGAATGTTGGCAAACTTGACCTGAAATAGGAGAGACCCTATGCCATTGTGAAAGTATGAAAACATAACACCTACAAACTTGCTAATATGGATGGGATGAGCTCCTTTGCCTGTAGAACGCCATCAACCTAAAGAATTTTTACATATGAAAGCACATTGTAATTCTCCTCATATTCTTTGATATGAATAAAGTTCCAGCAACACTGCTACCATTTGTTTGCATTGTCACAATCATATCTACTTTACACCATTCCAAGTCCCAAGTTGACCCCATAGTCGATGAATAAGCACCTTCACGCTGCCACTCAAGTTTCAAGTTAACCCCACAGTCAAGGAATAAGTAGCTTCTCACTGCCACTCAAATTTCAATTCGACCCTATAGTCGACGAATAAGTAACTCCATGCTGCCACTTAAGTATCAAGTTGATCCCGTAGTCGACAAATAAGTAGCTCCATGCTACTACTCAAGTCTCAAGTTGACCCTATAGTTGATGAATAAGTAGTTTCACGCTGCCATTCAAGTCCCAAGCCGATCCCGTAATTGATGAATAAGCAGTTTCACGCTACTACTCAAGTTTTAAGTCGACCCCGTAGTGGACAGGGAAACAGCTTCACACTGCCCAATCAAATTTTGAGTTGACCCCACAGTTAACGCAAAAGCAACTTCGTGATGCCAAACTAAAGTCCTAAATTTACCACGCAGTTGATTCAAAACAACTATACGCTACAAACACAAGACTTTTTAGCCCAAAGTAAATAATCAACCCAGTAGTCGACCATAAAATAATGAAAATTGACTGTAAAATTCAGTGCGCTTTGGCAATATCATGCATATCTCTCAATACTAATCAAAAATCGATGATAAAGTTGTATGGATAACTATCATAGTTGTCAACTATTCACTGATACAATTGCAACAGTAAAGTTGCATACGACAAGAAACATGTGAAATTTGTTTCATTCAACAACAAAGATGTGAAAAAAAATCTTTCATTGATTGGAATATCCGTGACAATGGCATTCTATTACAAAAAAAAAGAGAGAAAAAGAAGAAACAACACCAATAGCGGCAGAATTTGAGCATCAGGATTAGCTTGACCCCGCCTGCTGTCTTCTTCCCAGTCCTGCTCAGGCTCTGACATTGCAGATGCAAGCGGTTGGATAGCTTGAGCTAGTCACGAAAGCCCCAAAGCATTGCTCATAAAGTTAGTCGAGCGCAACACGTATTGCGTGACATCGACTTGCTCCTCCCTCAGTTGGACAATAAGATCCTCAGCAAAGGTAAATTCGCTCGCCAACTCAGCCAGCCTAGCCTCGACCTTAGCCTATTTTTGCTGGGCTTTAGCCATTAGCTCGACGAGGGTGTTTGTTGCGATGTCCTTCTCTTTGGCTCCATCGACTGCGCCCTCCTCGGATTCTAAATAAGATTGTAGCTTGTCATCAAAGGCAGAGCTTGTTCTACTTTTATCATCAGCCTGAAATGCATATCCCAGACACTTGAGCTATCTTATTGCCTTATGGAGCGTGCCACAAGCGTCGTCGATGGACATGACCACACTTGCATCTTGAAATGCCGAGCTCACCATGAATTGTTCCACTGCATCTTGGGGAGCTATTAAGATAAGACCACCCAAGCCTTGTCAAGCGCTTCTGTACAGTCGGCTAACTGACCAGAGGAGTAGCTCACTTGCATATCTAAATGAGTCCTCTTCAATAAGGAGTCCATTCAACTCCTCTCCTTGACAGCCTGTATTAGCTGTTGGTCTTTCACATCGAGCTGCTTTCGGAGGTTGGCTACCTCTTTTGTCAGCTGCTCGACTTGGAGTTGGGATGACTCGAGCTAAACCTTGAGGATTTTTAGATTACCCCTCTCTTATAGCTCCTCACGATCAAATAGCAGCAATTCCGACTGGCGATAGAAATGATACCCCAATTAGCTCAACTGAAACACAGAATTTCAGTGAACAATACAACCTTTTGAAATGAGAACTCAACAAGAAATAGTTGACCTCATACTTACCATATTGCTATGATAGGCCAAAGCCTTGAGAGCACCAACTCAACTCATGCCTATGAGCCTCCGTTGATCAATAGAGAATAACCTAGTCACCATTCATTTGAGGGCGTTGGTGCTAGCCATCCTCGACTTTATGATGGAGGTCACATCAGTCACCTCCATGGTAGGGTCAAGCCCAAAATGAGGCAATTCTAATTAAGGAAGTTGGAACAATACCCTATCGCCTCTCGTCGAGCAACTATTCAACGGTACTCTTCATTTCTTTGTGCTTTTACTGTAGCTTTTGCTCGACTGTGGGCTATTATCTCTTCTCGATCTGCTAATAGAGTTCAATAAAAGACCATCAAAATCGACCAGAAAGAATAAAATTTATAGTTATCACAATCAACAAAGAGCACTACCTAGTTGATCGCCCACGGGCAATTTGAGCTAGGCAAGCAATATGCCAGCCAACACCAGACACCTCTCTTTGGTCCAAATTGAAGCCTGAAGCCTCAATATGCCTAAATTCGACCAAGTCCCGAATAAAGGTGTTAGGCCAACTAGGTGTTTAGTTCCCTAACATTTCCATATGTCCCTTCCACCACTCCCTCGCAATGTTAAACTCTCTGGGCCCTCAAACATAAAAAACGTATTTTTTCCACTCCTGGTAGTACAAAAAGGAAAAGGCTACTAGAAACTTTCGACGCAGATGTGTCATCAGGTAATAGAAGCCAAACTTTTCTGCATTACTCAATTTTTAGGACATTGGCAAATGGAATAGGTTTGAAAAGTTGGCAAAGGACACTGACTGGCTGAACAGGCACATCAACACAGCAAAACTATATATTGTGGTAAAATAGTTGGGGAGGAGCTGGGTTATACAGACCTTGAGGCCCACCAGAAGGTCGACTATGGCTGGCACTATGGGAAACCTAAAACTGCACCTGAATCTCTCCTCAAATACTGTTATACATCCCCTAGGAGGTCGATGCATCCTACCCTAAGGCTAGAGCACTAAAAGTTCATACTCATTAGGAATGTGGTACATTTTCCTAATTTAAACTAGGTCAGTTGGGGATATTTTGGAGACAATTTTGCTGCAGTAGCCTGGTGTGAATAATCAACCACGAGACGCAGGCACTTCACTTAGGCTAGCCTTGCCCCCAGAAGCTGCCCTCTCAATGCTTGAGCTGCCCGAGGTTGAGCTATCACTTGATAAACTATCAGAACTACTCTCGCGTGTGCTCTCAGATGCACTATTTACCCCAGTTTCCCCCTTAAAATGGACACCCTCGAACTTAGCATTTTCACTATCTGAAGTACTAGATATATTTGCAAAGCAAAAGGAAACAAAGCATAAGCTGGCAGAAGAACTTACAGTGGGTAGCTTGAAAACTCTAAGTGCAGGAAGGATTTAGAGAGCTTTGAAGACAAGAACTCGACCAGAACAGATTTCAACAAAAGTGTAAAATAAGTGTATCTACCCCTCATATTTATAAATATTTGGATGTAGGAACCCAAGCATCAGTAATAATTGTACTACCACCCTTTGACGCTTCATATTTCGCAATTCAACTAAAGCATTAAATGTACAAAATTGCCAGAAATCCTGGTTGAGAATTTGAAAATCCCAGCCAATTATTCAAACACCTTGGTTGAGAGCTCGAAACCTTTGTTGAATAAGCATAACCTTTGTAACTGCCGCTTAGTTATCTACTCCCTGCTCCTTCTCATCGACAAGCTCGATCAAGACCTCGAGTGGAGGGGACTCATGATATGGGATAGCCCAGCAAGCCCAACCCAACAAGCTATCGACTTTAGAAAGGGCTTCTAAGCCCACCTAACATGCATAGCCTAATGGTGCTTCTAAACCCAGCTAGGTTGGATCACTCAACCATAACTGCTGGGTCGAGTGGATTGTTCTCAACCCCACTCAGTGGGAGGCTTCAAGCCACTCTTTCCATTCAATCGTCTCTCTGGTCGACCACCTTGTTTGTTCGATCGTTATCGATCAGAGTACTCACTTATACCTTGCCGCATTCAATGCTCTAACAAGTGGCATGCCTCCGCATTAATGGCGTGTGCCACCTTAATACAATCTCTACCACCAACTTTGGCAGAGAGGCGCACCACCAGAGTATTGTTCACCTGAAAACCAAGACATGATGTCACCTAAGATAATATCAGGATAAAAAATGACCAACAATCCCCAGGCAAGGACAAGAGCCCTATACACTTGATAGAGGCATTTTAAACATATCATCTGCCAGAAGAAGGCTATAAATACCTCATTGCCATCCATATTTCAGGTAATGCTATATACACTATACGCTCTTACTTTTCTGTTCAATTACCTTATTTTGACCAGAACTAACTTGAGCGTCGGAGTGCCTTCGCTGGGGGCATCTCGGCTAATTTAATGTTTGTTGTTCATTGCAGATCTCAGAGCTCGAAGAATATTGCTATTGGATTATTCGACCTCCCTAGTCGGATCAGCTCAAACATAACCTTAGTCACTATAAACGACTTCCAACCTCATCAATATTAATCCAAAAATTAAATATTTAAATACTAAATTTCTATTTCACATTATATTAATTGGTAGATAAATTATTATGTGTTATTATATTTGACATTTTATTAATATCCTTCTTATTTTTTAGGTTAAAAACTCAATATTAATAGTATAACATAAACAGGAATATAGATCTTTTACCAATATAATATATAGATTTTATTTTAATATTTTATTAATATTATATATAAAAGTATTGATTTAATAAAAAATATTAAAGTTCTAATTCGAATTTTTAATAGATTGGATTACTTAATTCATTATCCGATCTCCTTAGTTTGAATTTTGAATATTTATAATAAGATCTAATCCGTTGGATATTTTAATCATTTAAACATCTTAAAATTCGAATCGAATTTCGATCTATTGACAATCCTAAATTTGGAACATTGGTCCATTTGGACTATTAGGAACTTGGGCTCTTCAGTCCAAAAATATGTTAGTTTTTCAAGTCCATTTGGGCAAGACCCATAAAGAAAGCCCATTCAACTTTTCATTTTTGCCATTTGCTTCGCTAATTTCTTATGCTAAAATTTCATACGGCCCACTTGAGCTTACAGTCGAAAATTTTGAATTATAGAATGAAAATATGATAATGTAGTATTATTATCGTTATATATAACACAATAAGAAAAAACATTAGTAATAAGTGATGATGTAACAGTTGTAGTTAATTATTTATATTATCACAATATATTTTATTTTGTCACATTAATAATTTTTATACACTTAATATTGACAAAAATAATATTTCAGTTGTCACATTTTAGAATTAATGATGCATATATGGCGACAATCTAATGATAATAAAAATATTGTTATAAATTTTAATGATAATTTTTATTATCAGTATATTGTCACTATATATGTGATAATAGAAAGATTATTGTCACCTACTATTTATTATTAGTGACACATTTTGACACTATTACTAATGTTTTACATTAATATTACATTTTTTATGGTGTAATCTAACAATTTATAATCCAAGTCAGTACATTCCCAACTCAATAAATAACGTAAACGTTCTTCATTGCCTTAAACAGCGGCATGTATATTTCACCCCCTCCCACACCCCCCACCAAAAAAAAAAAAAAAAAAAAATCATTCTTCTTGTTTTTCATTTTTCAGTGACCAATTAATAAGCTATACTTTTCATGCGTTACTTAGATTTTACAGTATAATAACTACCTAAGTCATAATGGGATTTAATAGCTATATCGCTGGACATGGGATTCATCTACCATAATATTACACCTCTTTTTCTTTTTTAATCCATAATAATATTAGGCCTGATAATGATGAAAAAAAAGGTAATATTTGATTTTGCTTTGAGTATTGACAAGAATGTTTTGAAAAAATTATTTGCGAAAGTAAGTTGGAAAATGTGATTATGTTTAATTTTATTTGGGAAATTGGTTAGAAATTATTTGGAGTAAAATGACATATTCGGTTTTATTTGAAAGGAGACAAATTGTACTATAATTATTAAATTAATACTTTCTTGTTTGATTATGAAGTGATTATGTGATTTTATATTATTATTTTTATGTATGCACAGTTATAATGTAAGATGATATATATGTGTGTAATAATTATGCCTATCTTGTAAAATGGTGAAACATGATATTTTTTAAAAAGTTTTGAAATTATTTTGAATATCTTACGAAAATTAAAAAGTTTTGTATTTTTTTTTCCTTTTACCACCCCACCCCCCGGCCCCCCTAAAAAAATGTCTGGAAAAATAAAAACATATATTGCCAAAACATCTTCGATTTTTTCTAACGTAAAACTTTGGTTGTAAAATTATGTAACGCACTACCATGCACACGAAGCACTTCCAAGGCCTAATAGCATTACCCGTAGTGAAATTGTGGAAAGAATTTCATTTCCATTATTTAATACAAATTTGAGTTTTCTTAATTAGTATTATTCTTTTATTATCTGATTTTTTATTTGACTGACTTGATTTAATTTGATTTTTCAAATAAATTTTGGCATTGCAAGTTCAGCTCTTTGACATTGCAAGTTCAGGCCTTAACGCAAAATGCATAAAAACTTCAATGACCCAAATAATTTATTATATTCATTAGTTCATCATAAATAGTATAAATTATTATAAACAAACTCATAAAAATAACCAATTACTATAAGTTTAAATTAAATATATATACTAATAGGTAAATCCCAACTCTTTTGCCCATGAAGGAAAAACCAACAAAAAGTAGAACGGGCCGTAAGTAGACCGCTTCATGGACATTTTTTATTCGGGTCATATCCAATTTGGACATCCGAATTCAACCAGTTGGATAATCACAAAGTGGATGGCTAAGATACAGCCAGCTGGCTACAAGTATTGCTATAAATAAAACTCCACTCCCAAATTGGCAGGTATGATTTTTCAACTTTCCACTTCTAAATACTCAGTGTCATTGTTTATATTCAATTTCACGATCTGACTTGAACATAGGGTAATTTTTGCTGGGATGCACCCAGCTAACCTAATGACTTTTTGGTGATTTTAGGCGATAGTTATTTATCTAACCCAAAAAACTAAATTGAATTTGATGGATTCTGCAAAGGATCACCCAAAACATATACATATATATAATTTGTTATTATAAATTTGAAATTTTAGCTCAAAAATCTTCTCTGTGAATTGTTATGAGTGTGAGAATTTTCAACACTTGAGTTGGTGAAAGGATATGAAAAAAATAACAATGCTTGGGGTAGAAAGTAATGCAAGTAAAATTAAGTGTATATCATACTGGATGATATTTTCTTTTATATTAAACTTATTCTAATGAACTTATTACCTTGAATTAGTTGCTATTTCTATTAAACTTATGTAAATGTAATTTCTTTTTAAATATTAATGGGTCATATGATTTCATGTGGACCAGTCAAACTACTAAAACTCTAATAATTTAGCCAAGGAGAGCAGTTGGAGCCCCAAAATGATGGGTGCGAATATTACCCACAAATGTTCTTTTAAAATAACACGAAAAAAATGTTCAAAGCATTTCTAGTAAGATGTGATGTCTAAATTATTACTCTCGATGTATAGAAAATGAAATGTTTAGTATATAGCAAATTAAAAAAATTAGTATAATTTAACCAGTCACTAAAAACAAAAAACTCGAATCAACTTTACTCAAATCGAGAAGTGCAAGCTCATTTCCAAGAAGAAGGAATTTAGTCTTGATTAGTCTCTTATATTACTCCCAAAATGAGATGTTTCAAAATCCATTGCAAAAAATTAGCATCAAGGTTTTTGCAATGGATTTTTCAAAAACTCCATCGCAAAATTTGTTGTTAGTAGTATTTTTTTTAGATAGTGCCAGTCAATGTCATTATTTGGGCAAACGTCCTCTTAAGTCTTACAATCTAGAGCGCGACTATAGACCGTCGGCCCCTTATTAGGCTAGCCACCTTCATGCAGGATGAATTTTAGAGGCCTACCACCTTCAGATGGATCTCTCGATTTGGCACTAGAGCCCCAGGCATGACATCGAAAAAAGAACTCCAGCACCATCCATATCGGCTTTATGTGGTTGAAATCCCACGCACTTAGTGTGAACTACTGCGTTCAATGGTTGGATGGCTAGAGCTGGCAATTAAATATCCACGGATAACTCAGCAACAAATAATAATGGGTTCGATAAATTTATCTATTTTTTATTGAGTACGCAATAAGGCACCCGTTACTTGTACTCACGGGTAATGGATAACCCATGAGTACCTGTTAACTTTTTTTTTTAATATTAAAAATAAATTAATGTTCAACTTCTAACTTACATGATTTTACTCAAATATTAACTAAATAAAACTTAAAAAAAAAAGACTACAAATTTCAAACATTAAATTGAACAAATACCTAAAGCATATTAATAATATTGTAGTTTAAAACTTATATCTTAAATATTCAAAATTTATCAAATTTAAAGTACATCACATTCAAATTTTCAAATTTAAATTCCATTACATGCCAAAAGTTTTTGAATTGAAAGTATAAATATTAATCAAACATTGTTGACCTTGTGGAAGAAGATGTTGCCTTTTGTTATTGAAGTTTTATTTTAGGATATAAGTTTTAATTTATATCCTTTTGTTTTTGGGAAGGGGCTTTTTGTTATTTAGGTTTTATTTTAGGATATAATTTTTAATTTAATTTGTTATAAATATTTATATGTAAATATATATTATAAAAAAAATAATATGGGTTACCCACAAATACCCGAAGGTTGGGCCAAAAAGCAACGGGTAAAATTACCTGTAACTTTTTGAGTTGAAGAAATAAGGCTCATTATCTGAATTTTTTTGTACCCATGGGTATGGATAAAAAATTGACAGGTCTATGGATGATTAGCTTTCTATCCGCCTTCTTTGCTACATTTATTGTTGCTAACTGCTTGTCATGTTCACATTTAGTACATTATCAACTAGTCTCCTCCATATTTAATACGACAGACTACCACCATGCTGCGGTCAAAAGCATGTTGGTTGGCACTTTACAAAAGACCTCAAGTGCTCTTAAAATCTAGTAGAGGTTGTACATTGTTATACGGGACTAATGGTCATTTCAACTTCCTACTTCTAAGATTGACAATTCACTATAAATGTCCCCACCATAAATATTTCAAATATGCTTTTAGCGTACTCTTATTTTTCAACTTACTTTTTATTCCTCAATATAACTTAAGTATCGAGAAATTTTAGTTGAGAGTCACCTCAACAAATCTAAAGTATCGAGAAATTTTAATTGAGAGTCACCTCAACAAATCTAACGTATGAGTGGACTGCCTATACACTCTACTAATTTGAGAGAGAGAGACTCATAATTTTTATTGACCCCACACATATTCGCCAAATTTTTCCCCAAGCACTTTCCTACATATTTTCTCTACTCTTTCCTAAGCACTTTCACTGTCAAAAAATTCATCAGTTATAGTTGGGTTTGGCAACGCAGATGAAGAAGTAATTGGTTTTTATTTTGTACCAACGGTTTGTCGTGCCAATCACATGAGGTTATAAATGTTGGGTTTGCCCTCAATTAATTACTTAGATTTATAACACAACTAACGAAATCAAGGCGATTAACTATAATTAACTTCTTCAAACAACTTTCACGAAAATAGAAAAGATGGTGATATATTTCTGAAGTCCATACTTATTAACACTATAATTAACTATATATTGATGACAACAGATTGAATTTATGATACATATAATAAATTTTGTTGGGAATTGACCTGTTATAAATTTTTTGTGGGCTCGGGAAGATGGTTCAAGATTTGATGGCTGAATCTGCTAGACTCATTTAATAAATTTTAAAAATATTAAAAATGTTTTTTTTTTAAAAAAAAATTGTAATTTGTGTGAAAATAATATTATTAATAAAGAAAAAAAAATTATTTATAAATTCAATGTAAATGCGTTACTTTTTCTTAGAAAAAGATCAAACGTACTTGTTACTATAATTGAAAGCATAAATTGTTGGATCAATGTTATATCGTTAATTTATTGAAGCATTACATAATACACATTTTTTCATATACATATAGATCATACAAATGTATAATGAATTAATAAACAAAAAACATTCATAAAATTTTTTAATGACATGGGTTTAAGTTCAAAAATTAAATGTTGAGTCGCAGTTCCAATGATTTGTAATCCAATGGCATCAAGTCTCCCTATCATGTCGAAGGTCTCATGTTCGACCCGATGGGCGTCTTTGTGTGCACCTTATGTGGGTCTCTTAGTTATGGTCTTGTAGAGTTAGTGTTTCTATTTTCTTTGATTTGATATTTGTATTCTATTAATTTATTGTAAGAGTAGTCTTCTTAATTTGATAATTGAATTTATAAATTTGCTGTAAATGATACTTTCTCAAAAAGAAAAAAAAACAAGGAAATAATTTTAGAAATTAATTGTTGCAACTTCTCTTCCTATTTTAGACTATTTGTTATAAAAATGATAGACTAATTTATACTTTATTAAATTAAATTGAAGTGCATAACGATACTTACACAATAAATTAATACCTTTAAGATATGAGAATAAACACTCAAATCAGATCAAATCAAATTATATGCATGATTCACTTATCTAACCTTTTCGTGAAGACTAATATTATGATATCAACGTCACTACATTACATAAAAATAACATAATAATTAGACCCCACGTACGATTCGAATTGTACCAAACTTTAGTTGCGCCTCTGTGCCCGTAAACTAAAAAATAATAATAATAATTTTCTTAGTTGACATCCCAATTTGTATTGGACTGCAAGAGGGAAAAAGAAAAAAAGAAAAGAAAGTTTCGCTCAATGCAACAAATTCAAATAGTAACTCGCAAGTTTAGACATTCTAAGATCGTGCATGAAATTTAGTGTCGTGCTTACTGCATAGGGCACCTGAAAACCAAAAATACTACGTAGAATAATTCATCTTGTAACCCCGAAAAACTAACTAACGCAACTGTTTATACACACACACGTTAACACACATTTTTCGTTCTCTCAAATTACGGCAATTTTATTCACGTATATTGGTGTGCAGCTATGGTTTCAGATGAACAAGTTACGGATGATCGGTGGATTAGCCGCCGGCGGACAGGAACAGGCGGCAGTAGGTCGAGCGGGGCCACTCCTATTTCGGGATGGAAATTCTACAACGGAGACTCTGGCGGCGGAGTTCGGGCGGCAGTTTCCGCCAGGAAGCTCGCCGCCTCGCTGTGGGAATTGACCTCGACTACCAATTGTGGTGGAGGTATGAGGTGGCAATGTGGGCTATCTGATCAGCTCGGGTTCGAGGTACGTTTGGATTATAGGATATCTTTTTCCTGAAATTGAATACTCATACCTAAATATAGTTTGTTTCCATGGCCGATCCGCTGGGATTTGAGTGTTTCGCTAAGTTAATTTAAAATATTTTATAGATTAAAAATATTTTTAAATTTTATAATATATTAAGTTTTATTTGAAAAATAATTTAAAATTTTATAATATTTGAATAAAATAAGATATTTGAAACTTTAATAAAATATAAATATTGCAAATTAAAGGAATGTTTGGCTAAGCTTATTTGAGATATTTTACAAAATTTATTTTTGAATTTTATAATATGTTAAGTTTTATTTAAAAAATAATTATTTTTTGTAGTATTCAGATAAAATAAGATTTTTGAGAGTTTAATACAATATTGATAAAAAAAATTATAATTAACATGGTTATAATCATAAAAAAAAATGTAAAATCATATAAATAAATCAAGATGTATTCTTTATATTTTTTAAAAGAATTTATAATACCCTAAAATTTTGTATTGGAAGCTTATAAAATCTTGCTATAGATTACTTCCATAAATTTAAACTGCTATTTTTTGTCTAAACTTATTAAAACGTGATCTTCAACTGGGCTGCACGTCATGCCTCTTTGCTAAAAGGATTTTGGTGAGGAAAATAAATAAAAATAAAGAAAAATAAAGAAAAATAATTTTGATTGTTGGATTACTTTAGGAATATATATTAACAAACATCTGATATAAACTGTAGTTCGTTTCAAATTTTTGTCTGATGTTCCCATTCACACTTCTCACTCTATCATTCTGTTGCTTTCTTGTGTTAATCTAAGTTTTGTTCATCCTCAACAACTCCGAAATCTGCAATGGAGGGAGTTAAGAAATGGGATTATGGCTCCTCAAAAGCATCAGATGATGTCAACCATTTTCTCAGCCATGTGAAGCTTCTTGATTATCAAGAAACTGCAACAACCTCAGTTGCAGCTGCTAGGCAGGCTAAATTGTATAAAGCTGAAAAATGCATAAAAACCCAGCCGGGGTGGTTGAGGATGAGGCCCAAACTGTCGCGTCCCAGCCCTGCAAGCCCGTTTGACACAAAGCTTGCCTCCAAGCACACTGAATGTATCATGAAATTGGGTTATGATCAACAACTTGGTCAGAAAGGATATTGTACGACAGTCAAGGACTTAAAGGATGAAGTTAGAAAGGAAAGAAGAAAATGTAAAAAGATGTATATCGAGAATTCCAAATTGGTGAGTGAAATTGCTGAGGCCAAGTCATTAGCCAGGAAACTCAAGCATAGGTATGAGAAAGAGCATAAAGCCAGAGAAATGTTGGAGGATGTTTGTAATGAGCAAGCCAAAGAAATTGAAGCCAAAAAAGCTGAAATTATGGGATTAAGGAATCAATGTGCGAGAATTCGACGGGAGGTGGAAGATGAAAGGAAAATGCTACGAATAGCAGAGGCTTGGCGCGAAGAACGAGCCCAGATGAAGTTAGTCGATGCCAAAATGATTTTGGAAGATAAATATTGTCAGATGAATAATACCATTGCAGAGGTAAAGGCATTTTTAAGATCGTCAAATTTTGCCATAGACGGCTTAGTTGGAGAGATCAGTGGTGGTGAAGAGAGCGTGGCTCGAGCTGAGATGGATTTGAATGGGAGTCTTGATGAAAGTGACGATTTATCGAACAAAATAAGCAGAAATGAACGTGTGTACCCAAACGGCAATGAAGAATGGAACGATGTCTTTCATCATGAATCCGAGAAGGGGAATTCTTCCAGTGAAATTTGCTCAAAAGCATTGAAGCAATTAAGGAAAGGCTTATCCGTTTTTAAGGTTTGGAGAACTTTGTTGAAACGACAAAGATGCGTATAAGACAATCTTGATTTAGACATGTCGATTAATAAAATATTATTATACGTAGGCCGAAAAAATATATCCAAATGCATATTTGTTAAAAATAAAATAACGGGTTTGGACAGGATTTATACCTTAAATTATCCATATACCTGTACTTAAGTGGCTTTTCTTGTTAATTTGGATTGTGGAATTCTAATTCATTATACAAAAATCTTAAAATTAATAAACAAATAAATTATGCAGCATATTTGCTGCTATTTCATACAAATGTGAATGAAATGATAGAGCCCAACTCTAGAAGATTTGACCGATGGCCCAATAGATAAAAGTTGCATCTCAGCCCCATAGTGGAGGGGCCCATATCATAAGAACGGCTTGCAATTTCCTCTCTCTCTCTATCTCCCTCTCTCAAATTTATTTACACACATACTTATATCTAAGAATTCTTTGATTTGAAACTTCAAACTGTAAATATATAAGTATGAGGTATACCACTTGATCAATTGACCAGTAACGATTTACAAATTTCAACTATCAAAATAATTGCAGGATAATATATGATGACACCGAACTTAATAATAATTAATTCTAAGATGGCCTCATTCATAAGAAGTTAGTGAAATTTCCTTTTCCCTTGTCCAAATCATACGTTTCACATCCGTAGAGAATGATGCAAAAACTTTGCCTCAATTTATTTATTTTTAATTGGGCAATAATTAAATCGCTAGTGACATTCCCACAGTTGGATTAGTCAAATCTTGTCGAAAATTGAGAAAGTATATGCCTTGATTTGGCTAAAAACTATAGGCCCAGTTTCAATCTTATGACCAAGTCGATGATGGATCAATGGCAGAAAGGGGCCACCATGGAAGGGAAAAAGCATAATTGGCTACGTCAGTATGAAAGCCTCCAAACTTTTGACGAGAATTTTCTTAGGCCGCAAAAGATAAAATATTTCGACATCCTTAAACATTTGGGCAACATGTACTGTAGCATGATATGTTTTTATTTAGGTCGAGCTCAACAAGATATTTTAGATGTGATTTAGGGATTATTTTTCTAATAATACTACTCAACTTCATCATAAGATAAAAGGGAATTTTGAAGTAATTGGGTATTTAGTCAATTAAGTTATGAATCATCAAATCATATATAATAATATCAACATGTCACTTTATAATTAATATCAACATATTCACATCAAAGTCCAAGTTTCAATAATTTATAATTCACTTTCGCTTGAACATATATATATATATATATATATATATTAAATAAATGGCATGAAATTTATTTTATAATAGATGATACTTGATTATATCCTGCATTTAGAAACTGAGAAACATGAAATTCCTCCTTTTCATCCTTTGGGAAAACACTCCATCAACAAGTACCCATAAAATAATACCTCAATGAAGATTGATTTTCATATTGGTGAGAGCTCCGATCTTTATGATCCGATCGTTTTTAAAAATGATGATCATGCACTTCTTACAAAACTCTTCAACTGGATAATTATAATAATAATAATATCTTATCTCATTTCATATTGAAAAATCAAGAAATATTTAAATTTCAAGGGATATGAGATTTAAATATAAGATCCTCCCTCTTTTATGTCTTTCAGAAAATTTTGACATTTATTACCTCACTTCATGATCCCGTTGAATATAACTTGAAAATTTTTCACATTTTTATAGTACTTTGATCCATGAAAGTGACTTGTGACACCATTTATACAAATGTTGTAGATGGCGAGCAAATCAAACTAATCAACCCCACAAGCCACAGCCGTTCAGGTAGAATAAAGGGACACTGCTGCCATTAATGATAGAACAAGACTTCCACCTAATGTACAAACTGCCACTACTTTCGGAATGCTGTTTTCAAGTGGGGAATACATAACTATTGCTTTCTGTTAACTCTCTTAACTCAATGTCTTTAAGGGCAAATGCAAGAAGATCAATAGTTACAATTGCCCGTGAGAAACGTGTTCCTCAATTTCCTCAACTTATAAGGATCCTAGAAAGAATCAAATACATACGACCGTAAAATTCCCTCTCAAAACTAATATTAGTACATATTTCTTAAGTCTGTCTTACTCTTGCCACTGATTTATCTTATCGTGCAAAATAAAGATTTTGTAAGAATTGGTGGCACGTAATTTATATTTACTATCTAATAATAATAAAATTGTCATTATTATTGTCGCTATGTCAATGTTGATAACTCGCAATTTTTTTATAATTAAACTTAAAAAATTATCATAATTAAATAATTTTTTGTCATTTAACATATATAACAATTTTCATTTTATCTATTATGAGCATTATTATGTTAAAATAACTTTATTTACCTCTTGAGCTTTTGAGGGAAGACTTGAAACCTCTTAATTCAGTTGTGTTTTTGGACCTAGTTAATCAAGCCAAATTTAATGAAGATTCAACTTGAGATCCACATTATTTAAGTCATTAAATTGCACCACTTTATACGGTTCAGATTTAATTAGCGCAATCACTTCTTGTTCAACAAATGATATTATTCTAATTAATGACTAATCAATTACATATGCATGACACGCATGCTTTGCTTACTACTTCAACTTTTTTTCTCTCCTAACTTATTTTATACGCAACTTTATTCTAATTTGAGTATCAAAAAATTTTCATGTGACTACTCCTACAACCACAATTTAATTTGTTTATTGCATATATTAAATGAACCCATTAGATTGTGTAGACTTCTTGAATATTTACTCGACCCTAATGATTTTTTCCTATCTTCATCGTTATCATTTAATATATATAGTTTTATATAAGTTTTATTTTTATATTGACTAACATGTTACCATTAGACTGAGGTGGAATGAGCCCACCTCAACTAGCTGGAGCACAATGGCGTGACATAAACCAAACAGGGGCAACAAATTTCTGTGGGCTTTTGTATTTTTATATAAATTTTCAATTTTCTTTTGTATAAAATTTCGATCAATCCTGAAGGCCATAATTACAAATAATGCCTGTAGGGTTTCTGATAACTGATAGGACTAGTACAGATAGATGCTATATGCATGTTGGATTTTTCTCGAGGATTAATGATTGTGCTGTAACAAAATAACATGTTTGCTTGAATTACAATTTTAAAAGGTACATTACTAGATTTGGGTACAATCACGTTCTTTCCTCCCATCATGTTGCCTAATGAAGATATATATATATATATATATTAGTCATATGCCACCTATGGTTGTATCGATTGATATTATTCTTATATTTATGCACAAGATTATTAAAAAAATTTAAATTTGATAGTATAAATTTTTTATTTAAATTTTTTATGTAAAGTTTGAGATAAGAGAGTTTGAATATATCTAATTCTTAATGCATATGTGTGTAAATGAAAAAATATTTAAGGTGTGATATAAATTTTAACAATTTTTTTATGCATGTATATCTATAAATAAATTAAAATATATATTATCCTGTTGCAATTTTTGTTTTTCTTTTTTAAACTTGTGATGAATAGTATCTAATAACTAATTATTTTTCCTAAAAAAGTTCAATCGAGGTCAAGTATCTAGCGGGCCGTTGGGGTTCTATTTTAGAGTTATTTTCAAAAGTTAGAAAGCTAATTATAATTTTGAAATAAAAATAAAAATATGTTTGGATAATTTGTTGGAAAGTAATTATTAAAATATGTATAGAATTGAAAAGATAATTGATTTATATTTTTTTATATTTTAAAATGATTATTTTTAAAAAAAATTATATATATTTTATTAAATTTTAAAATGATAATGGACACTTTATATTAAATCAAATTTGAATTTAATTGATATGATAATATGATGATATGGTAGGTTTAGAAAAAAATTAAAAATAAAAATAAGAATATTTTAAGTGAAAATAAAAAGAAAGTAATAGTTTTTATTTTTTATTTTTTGGTGGAAATGGAAGTGGATATTGTAAATGAAACCAAACCATTTTGGAGGAGTTGTTTGTTTTTCATTTTCAGGATCTCTTTTCATTTTTAATACAATTTGAAAATGAAAAGTTATATAAATTTCTACCAGTTTTCTCACAAATATTTTTTATTTTTATTTTTATTTTTATTTTTAATCCTTATAAAGCTACTTTGTTATCATATTAACATATCAATCACATGTAATTTGATTTGATATAAAGCAACTTTCATTTTACAATTAATAAAATATATATTTAAATAATAAATTTTTTTAAATATAAAAAAATATAAACTCACCTAAATTTTTAACTCTATATCCACCTTAATCATTATTTTCAATCAAAATATTTAAATAAAATCTTATTTTCATTTCCTAAATTATAATTAACTTTTTAACTTTTACAAACATATCTAAACGGGCAGAAGTTCTCCTATTCTATGTGGGTCATTCAATATAATCAAACCCATCAAGTGATCAATTAGTATATTAATTACAATTAATTAAATTTCATATTATACATTATTAGTATATTAGTTTTCTTATATTAATGTGAGAGAATATATTAAAGATACTATCAAATAATTATTGGGCTCTTATATATAGTCAAAATATCAGTACTCTAATCTGATCCCCCTTTAATATTGTTCAGTCTTTAAAAGAATGATTATCAAGATTCCATTTTAATGGTCTAAGTGCAATATGTTGATTGATCAAATCTTCTTGCGTCTTCTCAAAAACAATTGATGACGTTCGAGTCCAATGTAGTAGTACATTTGTTGTATAATTCAATCATAAATCTATTATGACAACCTTAATCATCAAATAATGACGGTGCCCACCTTAAATAATCTCTTCATTAACAATATTAATCAAACACTAATGAGAATATTCTGGCCCTTTCGGGGCTCAAAAGAATTCTTCCACTGATTGATCGGACTTGACTCAACTTGCATCCATCGGCTATTCATCCTCAAACTTTTAAGCTCCGCCATCCAAATTGCTTCCTAATCACTTTCACCAAATTAATTTTTTATGCTAATTGAGTCATTAAAGTTGGGTTAAATAATCTCTAACACATACACCGAAATTTGACCTTCAGATCGAGGCCGACATCACTGCGTCTCAACCATGGAAAATATGAATTTTTGTTTCCTCTTTTGATTTTGTACATTAATTTTACGCATAAAGTCAATTATATTTATAGTTAATAATTAACATATTGAAAAGAATTTTAAATTATTTTTTAAAATAATCAAAATTATAAAATAAATCGAAATTGCGTGATATCTTTATTCCGATTGAATTGGCTCGATCCGACCAAACTAAGATGAACCATCGGCACAAAGTGATGGACGCCCCAAATTATGTTAAGTCACTTCACTTTTGTCGTTACCTTATGTATAAATTTTAAACTATCTATACTTTTTTTTGTTATTATTCCCTTGTTATTTTTTTATATGTTTAACTTTGAATTATTTATGAATTTTCTTGTTAATATTACTGACTTAAGTATTGAAAATTTGCTAGGCATTCCAAATGATCTTAATTTTATTTATGCTCTCAAAATTTAGAGAGGTTTCAGATCAATTTAACAACGATAATCAATATAAGTTTAAATGAATTAAGCAAATATTTTTATTTACTGATTGAATTAATATGTTGTAAGAAAATAATATAATGAGTTTATTGCATATTAAAGCCAATTTTTTTTAAAAAAAATTACAATGATAAATTTATCCCTTCAACAAAATAATATTATTCTATTATTGAAATTGAATCAAATAAATTGAAATACAAACTACATATTTTTCATACAAATAAAAAATACATTTAAATTTAAACTCTAATTTCCACTTAATAAAAAAACTTATATTATTGAACCAAACAATCACTCAACAAAAGCCAACCATGCTGACACGGTTAATTAGGTAAAATTAAAACCTTGTCAATTTGATGTAATTTATATTTAATAATTTTAAAAAAGAAATTTTCCGGCGCACATAAAGTGAGAAAATACGTGGAAGAGTTCGCACGTGGAAGCCACACAAACGGTCTTGAATTTCATCTAATATTTTTGACAAATCCACACGCTCTATAAAAGGGCGTGGTTTTAGTTCCCTGCGGGACGGCATCCAAGGAAAATAGATCGAAAAAGAAATACGAAAACCTAAATCGTGTCTGACATTCAGTGTCAGAGCAGGCTATTGCAGTCTGACGGAACCCTTATTATTAATAATTAAAAACTAGCAATGTATATTTGATACCTATGCATAACAAAAAAATTGAAATAAAATAAAAAATAATTTTATTAATAATGAAATATTAATTTAAGTTGAGATATATGTAAAGTGTGGGCACATGCTCAACGATTTTATAAAAAATAGTAATTTTCAAATAAACTTTTTACTCAATAAAAATTGTGTTACCATCACTTTGATTGTTAAATACGTATAGCAATTGAATAATATTAAACTGAAATTGTAAAGATAAGAGAAAAATATGCATAGAAGACTACTTGTACACAGTTTTTCTTTATTGTCAAGTTTATTTTTATTTTTGGTATTATTTAAAAGTAAAAAATATTAATTTTTACATATTTTTATTAGAAATAGTACTTATTTTTATGATTAATTTTTTTCAAACCTAACCTATCATTTTATTATGAGATTAATCATAATTGAAATTAAATTTGACATGAATTACCAACTACCATTTGTAAAACAATCAAAATTCATTTATATTTTAGAAAAGCGTGTCTTTTTAAGCATAACCAAATTAAATTTCTATATATCCATATATATAGTTACTTGCCAAGTAGTGTTTGGCACAATAACATAAGTCTTGCGTATAAACTATAAGATAAAGGATTCAAATCCTTATAAATTTGTGTCATACATGTATATAGATAAAAAAAAATATACATACACCTACCCAATTTAATCATTAGCTTCAAATAGAACATCAAAATACAATATTTTCTTTTCAACTTTTGACAATATTAAAAGCCGAAAATAAAAAGTAAAAAAGAAAGAAAGAAAGAAATAAAAAGAAAACACTGATTAAAGATTACCACGTCTTAATAATATATATATCGACAAAATATTTTTCCTAAAAAAAGGATAAAGGGCAAAGTACAAAGTAAAAGACACAAACACTAATACATAAATCTTCCTCCATGGTAGAAGCTTGTCTAAGATTTGCTTTGAGTTGGATGTACCAGTAGTGAAGAATGCTATTGTAAATGAAATTGAAAATAACTCTTATTTTGGATCGATTATTTGTGATTGTAAGATTCTAATGAGTCAAATTGAAAACTATAAGGTTTGTTTTGTTTATAGATTAGCGAATCATGTAGCTTATTACATTGTAGGAGTTGTGGATTTCATGTTTGGTCCCGATTTGTGGGAATATCAAGCTCCCACCTTCCTTTTGAATATAATCTCAACTGATTTGGAATGAAAATTTACATTTCTAAGGTCCTCACAACAACAACAAAAAAAAAAAAAACTTTCTCTATAGTAACTCTGAAATATCTACATTTTAAATAATGGGCAATGATACAGTGTTGGTACAACTATAAAATTTATTATTAGCGGATCTCATGATATATCAATCTATTAAAATATCTCTCGCAATGGTACAATGTATTTTAATAAAAGACTAATAATTTACAAGGTGGGGCCCTAGACACTAGACTCTGGAACATAGAATATGATAATAATAAATCATAAGTAATATTACATTTTGTTTTACAAAATTTTATTCTTTTCACTAAAAAAAAAAGTCAATCATACAATTTTTGTGTCGATAGGGAATTTAAATATAATAGTCAAGTTTAAATATAAAATGATTTTAAATATAATAGTCAAGTTTATTGCCAACAGCCATAGAGCTGGAGTGAACAAACAATAAAGCACCTCTTCCCTCAAAAATGATATTTGTTTTCTCATAATATAATTTTTCAAAGTTCGACGCATGCTGAATTGTATTATAATTATTTTTATTTAATGAGACAATATAAAACAAATGCCTGGAAAAAATAATATATTTTTTCTTTTATTATACTTCGATCAACTTTATTTAAAAATAAATTAATTATATCCTACCTAACCAACCAATGGCGAATTAAATTTTTTTCCATAAATTTGGAATTGGAAGGCTCAAATGAGACCACCCTAAGGGAAGAAATGTGCCAAATAACGCCCCTTAGAAATATTTTTAGTATCATACTTTACCAGTATGCAATCATATTTTTTTCCCTCTCGTTACTATATTTACTTCAATTTTTTATATCAAATTTTATTTTTTTTGGTTAAATTGAGCATGAAAGGGTTTTTATTGTGTTGACCCAATATCATAGAAGTCCAGCTCAAAATTAAATTTGTCTCGACCAAATCATTTAACTCAAAAAATATATTTTCAAATTCATATTACTAATTCATAATTAATAAAAAAATATATACATAATGTCATGACATTAATCGAACTATAACATAAATATATTTATTTCATACATCATCCCTTCATCCTTGTTATTAACCTAGTCGAATTTATCCCTGTCAGTTTTTTTTTTAGAGAAAGTATTACAAATAATAAATTTTTGTCTTTCAATAAATTAATATTATTTTATTTTCAAATCAAATAAATTAAAATATAAATATACACAATACACATAAAGTGTACAATGCGTTCATTTTAAATAAAACACAAGACCTTCCATGTCACTATACTATCCATGTTAGTTTTCAGATGCACCAAAGGACGCTTTTACAATTGCACCGCCTAACAATTATTTTTTTCCGAAATTGCAATATAAATTAAAAAAAGAAAAAAGAAAAGAAAACTCCTTTATGACAACTGTTGTTTACAAACTACATAAAACAACGCGGGCACACCAAACCAACGGTGCAATAATAGAAAATTAAATCAGTTTGTCTGCTGACCATCAGATCACATGGGAATCACTCGACCGCATAGCAGGTAAGATTCTGATTCTAACACGTATAATTAAATTAATATAATTAACAAAATCAAAAAATAGTTTTTTTTCTTTTTTTTTTCGAAGAAACTGAAATAGAAGTTGCCTATACTCCCCCAGAAATGGGCATTGTCTGTATAGAACTATAAGATTGATTGTAGATATCTACCGGCCTAAAAGGCTAGTGGTTAGGTGCTTGTTCTTTTAGGTTGTCACGTCTTGTGTATCGGGTCCCACCAAGTTGCCCATGTGGATCCATGGAATTACACAAGTGCTGCTACCTTTCATGTTCAAATCATTATACTGCCTGGGGCTTCTTTTCCCAAGCAGTGATGATGTGGAAATAAGTATCGACTGTATTCAATGCACGAGTTTAGATGGATTTTTCAATTATTTCATAATTATTTATTACATAATAATTTATATAATTTTTTTATTATAATATAAATTAATTGATATGATAAATAAATTTATGAAAGGTGGCATGTTAATTTATCAAAAAAATTGTGTGTATAAACATGAGTTTATGATATTTATATAGATTTGAGTATTTATTGTCGTTTCGATCAAATAAATAACAAAGTGGGATAGATATTCCACCTTATCATCACGACCAAACTAATCATATAAAAATATTAGAAATTTAAATTTATTTATGATAATAGCTCGTAAGTTAATAAAAAAATTTAGTTTGATTAATAATTTGATAGGACTATATTGATAGATTTATTTTTTAGGTGGTGACTATAATTTAAATTAAACATTCTATAGTGATAGGGAACTAACTCTTGTAATCACTGAAGAAAGATTGTTACACTGTCCGCTCCTTTTTTGCTACTTTTTTTTCGTATTAAAAACTTAATATATATGAAATACATGTATTATTTGAAACAATTGTGCGTAAAAAATATTTGTAGGTGAGCTTTAAATCTGTTATCAAATTTTAGTGCTCAACTTTAAACAGACGATAGAAATAATCAAATTGGAGTATGGTGCGGACATAGAAAATTTCAATGAAATAAAAATTTTCGAGATTGACAACATTTACTTTTGGGCCTTATTTGCTTGGCTTGATTAGATGTAATACATATCTAATCAAGTTTCTTTTAATATTTGTTTTAATTAATAAAAAATTTTGATAAATTTTAAACTCAACATTATTTATTATTGCTTTTAAAAAATGGCTCAAAAGAGGAAATGCTTGATTTGGTGCGATTAAAACTACAAAAATGAAATAAGGCTTATTTTTTTTATTTTATTTCCAATTAAACCTTATTTCTAGAATGAGGAAGAATCGGCAAATTGTGAAAAACTTATTAAAAGTATAAATGATATAATAGTAAATTTATATATTATATTTTAATTTATTTATATATTAATTTTACCAATCAAATATAAAATTAATGGACTTAAAATGTAGCTATTTGCTTATATATTATTTTTAATCATATCATCAAAGCAAATGGACCCTTAATAAATATATATGTGTCAAAATAATTTTTCTCATTTAGATATTTTTTCAATTATTGTTTAAACATAATAATAATATTATATGATAATATAAAAATTTGATGCTATATACATTAATCTGACAAAAATTTATATTAAATATTTATATCATTCCAAAAGATAATTATATATATATATATATATATTTATGTTTCACGTATTTCCAAATATGTTTCTCAAAATACATTTTTCTTAAATATTCCTTTCATTATATATTTCAAAACAACATCAAACATAATCTGAAAAGCCTCAAAGAGTGCTTGTCTAAATTCATGAATCCTTTCCATGTGATTTGTGAAAGTGATTAGCTGTGAGATTCCATATCCAAAAGAACACAAGCAACAAGTATCTAGTGCTTGTCAACATGTTTTGGCCGTTGGATTTTTTTCCCGATGATTCTAGACCATCACACTCACAAATCAAGAAGTTTGTTACTTGCTTTTAAATTTGAGGGTCACTCTAAAAAAGGCACTGCTCAAATCTCTCGACCTTTCTTGCCTTCTCTTCATCAACGTGATGTACAATCCTCTTTGAGACTCGGCTGCTGTGGGAAATAATTTTGATCTTCAAAAATATTGAAAAAAGTGCTTCTACCCCACGTCGGACCATCAGTGGAACATATTTTAAATTGAATTCAATTTAAATTCGATTCAATTATTTAAAATTTTAACCAATAAAAGATTCATGGGGCATTATCCAATTAAAAGATTACGTAATTTGAAAAAAATAGAGCGCATACGAATCTTGCTTGACTTAATCCATTTATAATGGGAATTCGAATATATATATATATATAATATTATATACATACATATAATATTGTACACATTATATATATAAATATAATGTATATGACATAACAATATATAGCTAGAAATATAATTTTTTAGAAATTATATATAAATACATCGTATTATATCATATTCATATTATAAATAATACAATATTTAAATATATAACTATGTTATATGTCTATATTTATTCTTTGTATAGAGTAAAAAGCAAACAAATGACAAATGCGCCATTTATTATTGTTAAAAAGAATAAATTCACCAAGCATTTAAAGAAGGTACATGTCAAATTTTTAACCAAGATACAAAAATGCATTTTTTGAATAGAAAATTGTGATATGCTGATTTGTCAGTATTATTTGAATTTAAATTATTTTTTAAATATTAAATTTTATTTAAATATAATTATACCAACTACGAATCTTATAAAGAATCCAATCACTAATCATGATTGCCAAACGTTGCCCTATGAATGCTCTACACGACACGCGTGCTTAAGAATAAGAATATAGCCTTTTATTGCACACGTGTGTACTTTCTACTAGTAATATTGATCAATCATCCAAAACATGACAAAATATTCATAGTCCAAACTCAACATCAAGATCAAGTTGAAACCATGGGCCGCATCCCAACAAGCAAACCAGGGAAATGGGGTCCATGCAAGTTAGGCCATTGCAACCCTTGGGTCCAACCAATTCACACAACGTAGGTGATATAGGAAGGGCCCCAATAATCCTCCCCACCAATGACATTTCACATTGCACAAAACTACCAACTATAGATAAACTAGCCAAAATTAACAATATATGACCAACTCTCCAATACATGCACTATTGCACCATTAATAGCAAGGTATAACACTACATTATAAGATGCCTAGTATTGTAATATTAAAATTTAATCGAGAATAGTGATGCGGTATTATTGAAATATTATGATTAAATAAATAATTAATTGTTAATGAGAGATTTACGTCCGCATTAAGTGGAACATCCAAACTCAAGTGATAACCTAACTTTTAGAAACATTATTCTCGATAAATTTAACAGGCATGGATACAATTATGAGGACAACATGTTCCGTCAAGTGGTACTACTATAAATAAACTTATTGATAAATTTTTTAGATCAAGATATTTTTACTACCTCATTCACAGCATTTACTTTTAATATTTTTATTTATCGTTATTTATTTATTTATAATAAGAGTGTTGAAGGGTTTTGATAATATCAAAACTCTTCACCATCTCTGACGATTTTGTAATTTCAAATCGAATTAAATTTTTTGTTCTCACCCTACTTAAAAGAGAACCCCCTCTAATATCCATCACTTGGGTTCCTAAATTCTTCTCAAAAGTTTTTGTTAAGCACTTACTAGGGCTTGGACTTAATGATTCCTAGTCAAGGTCCCATTATATAGTGGATTACACTTCAATAACATAACCCCTCTCTCTAAATAGGCCAACTCAAATGGTGGAATGCATATACCCTAACCTCATAATATATGTATGCTAAGAATCGATTATGTATGTAGTAATCGACTTAATTCCCACTCTGATTTCCCATCATGGCCACAATCCCAACTTTTTGTAACATTGCCTGCCACTTCTGCCAACGTGGCACATTTGGTGACCTTTGCTGGTGGGATCCATCCATGTGTCAAATTATGATAGGATCAATGAAAAATAGGTCTGACAGACGAAAATTATATCCACGTGTATTATGGGGGTCAAATTAGAATTATGCACTTCCTATTTATTTAATTAAGTAACCGTTCAATTATATTATAGCATCATGATATCAATATTTTATTAATCAGATAGAAAATCTTACATTAAATTCAAGATTTTTTTTTGAAATTAGAGTGTGAATTAAGAGTTTAGCACTTGTAATTTTTTCTAGAAATTAAAAAGATTATATCGATCACTAGTGATTTTTTTTCTAATAATTAACAAGTTATGTCGATCTACAATAACATTAATTATTAATTTCGTGTGAACATGAGTAACCAGCTGTCAAACTTTGCATTAATGAGATAATATGAATATTAATTTTAGTGTAATATATGAACAATCGGATATCAAACTTTACATTAATCAGATAATATGACTATTAATTTTAATATAATATATTAGATATCAAACTTTGTGTTAATTACACAATTAACTTTGATATAATATATGGACAATCATATATCAAATTTGTATTAATTAGACCATATATTCACACCTCTAATTAAGTTACACTCTAAAATTTTATATTAACTGATTTTTAAAGTATTAATTTTTAATATTGAGTAACAAATTTTAAGTGCGCGTGTATGTACATACACATATAAATATAAATGTGTACATAAAATTGTATCAATGCAGATTCAATTTCGATGGAGGGTAGTAAAGGAATTAGACACTATTTTTTTATAAAAATAAATAAAAAGTAAAAAGAAAACTATTAATACTTTTATTATTTCAATCCCTCAAAGGGACCCACTTACCTCATTAAAACCCACGATAAAATAAAACTCCACTAATTACATAATGTAACATTAATTTCACGTTTGCAATCATTGCTGTAGATGTCAAACAAATTTTTCACTTTGGCCTACCAATAATGAATTTACATTTGTAGGTCTTTCTGACCAAGTGAATCTAAAGTCCATAATTGTATTTTTTTTATAGAACCCATATTTAATGGACAAATAATTCTTGTAGTAACGGGCACGCGCTACCACCGTCGTGTGGATCCAACCACCCCCGCAGCGGAATTGAGAAAGTTGTTTTTGATTTTACAGTTTCGTGCTCATCTGCTCAGTCTCACCATGCATGCCTTGTCTTTATTGTGGCATTGATTAAATGCAGACAAAATGAAACGCAAATTCAAATGAAATGCTGGTGGGGCCACCACTTATTCAATAAAATGTTATATATACAACCGCAGCCTTCGAAGGCGATTCTCTGTTATAGAGCACTACTGCACTTCCATATAATTTATAAGATCATTATTTTTCACCTTTGGGTCGCCGGAGAATAAGTTCCGGCAACCTAACTAAGATTTAAATAGATTTTTCTGTGGAGTTTTTTTTATATTTTTTTGTTAATTTCATTTGGATTTGCTGGTAGTTAAGATTTCGGCGAACAAATCGCCGGGGATTAGGATTTTTGTGGATTAATTACTCGGCTTAGTGGATTTATTGATGGCCAAGGGTCGAAAATTAACCACCAGTCGCAGTGAACGCTTTTTGGGAAGTTTTGGCTATAATCAGGAGCAAGGAACGGGGAACGGGGCGCCGGAGCTCGGAGAAGATGAAGTTTGGTCAATGGTCGATGACGCTGTCAACGGGGAAGATAGCTCGGCAAACGGAGAGTGGAACTCACTCGCCTCCGCCGAGAGTAATGGAAGCTTCGGCAGTTATAGGAGCCGCCACCCTCCTCCACCTAATGACCGCCGCCAGCACCGCCAAGTTGGCGGCCTGTCATTGGCTTTCCATGACTCGAGCGACACATCTTCGCCGAGGATCGTGCACCAATTCCGAGCGCAAGACAGCGTGGCAGAATCTCCACGTGGCAGCCAACTGGCCGCCTCAGCCCCAGTGAATGTGCCTGATTGGTCGAAGATTTATCGGGTTGACTCGGTGGAGTCACTGCACGACTCGGATGACTGCCTGGACGACGACTCGGAGCTCGTTCCACCGCACGAATACCTGGCGCGTAGCCGGAAAATGGCCGCCAACTCGGTGTTTGAAGGCGTGGGCCGAACACTCAAGGGCCGGGACTTGAGCCGGGTCCGAGATGCAGTGTGGAGTCAGACCGGGTTCGATGGCTAATTACAATAATTAAAAAATTCGGTAATTATTATCTTATTATGAAAAATATTTTAATATTATCAGCAGCAAATTATGATTATTTTTTCCCTTGGGCAATGAATCAGGCCAAGTGGGTTTCACTTGGAAGGGATTGAGCCCAAAATCATAAAGGTTTCTTTGTTCAAAGCTTTCAAGTTTCCTTTGTTTTTTGTTTTTTCTGTGTCTTGTAATGCTAAGAACTTGGCCAAACGTACGGTGTCGTTTTCAATTAAATGTCGACACAGTAAAAATTTCAATGGATTGAATGTATCATGTAGTACTTGTAAATGTTAATGGAATTATTGGAGAATGTCTGCGTCAAACATCCAAGTGGTGCACTTAGATTCTTGCGCGTTTGTCATTGGCTAACAAAACAAATAGGGTATATGTGTATTGATATCTTGACAATGTAATAAAATTGCGAAAAACGTGATGTCCCTACCCAAATCAAAACTTTCATTAATGAGAACGTAGCCAACTTGGATTCAAATAATTAGTTTAATTTAGGAGTAAAGCGGGTCCAAGTTTAAAGAGAATTTTCAAATTCAAACTTGAATTTGATTTCGAAACGTTTATATTTGGCTCGACCATAAATTGACTTGACTCATTTATGAGAATGTAATAAATTTGGATTCAAATAGTTTAATTTAGGAGTAAAATCGATTTGATTTAAAAAAAATTAAATTCAAATTTGAGTTTGATTTCGAGACATTTATACTCAGTTCGGTCAAAAACCGATTCGACTCATTTTCAAATGCAATGTGAGACAAATGGCTTTTTTCAAAAAGAATTCCAGATTTTAAATCCCGCCCTTTTACTTTTTTTTTTTAAATTTACAATGACGAATATATCATTTCAATAAGATAAATATTATTCTATTATTGAAATCGAATACAAGAAATTAAAATACAAGTTACACATTGTTATGCAGAGATAAGGAGTTCATTCGAGTTTGAACTTTTAACCTCCCACATAATATGCAAAACTTATATTATTTAGCAACAAGCGACTCAACACTCCTTTATTGGTTTTACTGTCTTATTTTCTTTATTTGCTGTTGATTAATTTTTTGAAAAGACAAATGCAAATAGTTTAAATATCCACGAGAATAAGAAATGAAATGGTAAATTTTTTGGAGGTTTTTTTATGGATTAAATAATAAAATATTCCCTTCTCATGGCTGGCAAATGCAAGACTCCATTAGTCCAACATATTGGACCAGAATGCTCGCCCCATCCATCTTTAAATATGCGAAAGTCACCATTCGAACATAGTTAACATAACATTTTGGCCTTTTGTGTCTCCTGCCGTTCCATTTAGGATATCCACAAATTAAAAGTTCTGGGTTATTATTTATCATAGAAAAATTTCCACATGAAATTTACATTGGCACTTAAAGTTGAGGCATGAAAACATGCAAGCACCTGATTATTTTTCTTACAAAATTCGATACACTTATCTATTTATCACATAAGCACAAGTGATGAGGTTGTAGGTCGAATTTAGTTAATATAGTTGTGTTTGAACTAATTCGATCAAGTAGGTTGAATAATCTA